>JAQFVV010000040.1:8146408-8466369 GCA_028023455.1 Epiperipatus broadwayi
CCACCACCAGTCTAGTGTTTGTTTACTTTTTGACTTCACAAAAATCCAAAAATAAAAGGTATTGACACTTTCATTTTGAATTGAGTAATTTATTGGCAGCATGCATGGGGCATGCAAAATTGCTAAAAACACCCGAGTACCTTTTTTTTCTCCATCATAGACAATCCAAGATCTTCAAATGAACAACGTAAGAAGGTTTAATTTTTTTTTTTTTGCTTTAATTAAAAAGTAGAAAATGAAATATTAAAACAATTTAAATGAATGCCATAATTCTAATGTTTTTCAAACAAAAACATTTTAACAATGTAATCCATGAAGAACACATAATTTATATTTAAATTAATTTCTAAGAAGTTAAGGGAGGGGGGATATTTATTGTAATATGTGGAGGGAGGGGGATGTTTCTTTTAGTTTTCTGCTGTATTTTTTTGAATTTTTTATGAATGTAGATTTTAGTTATGTAAAATATGTCGAATCTTAAATTTATTGATTAATTATTCCATAATTATTTGATGACATATGTGCAGTGTTTTAAAGAAAGATAGATAAAATGGATTGTTGATAGCCAATCAGTACCATTGTTTCTATATAATTTATATCTATTTTATTCTTTTTTTAAAAAATGTTATTTGTAGTATATTGTTACAAAAAATTGTTAGAGTTTTTTTTTTTTTCTAAAGAAAAAACAAACAAACAATAGCTATGTGATTTATTATTAACTTTATGTGTCAACACACACATTTATATGTAGTAATTTTAAAACTTATAATTTGTATCTTATTTCTTTAGGTTGTCTAGATTTTCTTTGCTAAGTAGATGTAAATCTTTTTCCCCTTTACTTTTTTGTTTTAATAAAAAGGTGCGTATTTATTATGTTTGTATTTTTAATATTTTAGATTAAGTTGTTATAAAAAAAAAAAGAAAAAAAAAAAGAACATTTGACATCATTATTAAATATATATATAAATTAGAATTCTTTACTTTTCATTATAATATTTTAGGCTTGTTTTTAATTTATACCTTTTATTAAATATCAGGTACAGGAAATTATTGTCTGGAAATTTTAAAATCAAATATTGAAGATTTTATTTCAAAAAATTATACAACTTCTTAAAAAAAAAGTTCCCTTTCTATTAGTTATTATCTAGCACTAGTCATGCATAATTTTCATGTATCATACAATCTAAATTGTCTCTAAATAGTTTTCAAAATAAATTAATCAGTACACCAATATTCTTTAAATGACTAAGCTTAATAGTCAAGCGTTGGTGGTCTAGCAGTTAGCATAGCTGCCTTCCAAGCAGCTGGCCCGGGTTCGCTTCCTGGTCATAAAAAGAAAAAGTAAAAGATTTTAAAAAAAATTAAATTCTTCACATAAATTTTTAGAACTTTAATTGCTTTAATCGTGCACCAAGAAATAATAGTATTAAATGTTTTAAAATAATTTGAATTTACTTAAATATGATTTAGCAATCATTTTGCATTTTTATTTATATTACATTTTTACTTTCAGTTACTGCATGATAGGAATGCCATCATATTTTATGACGTGAAAGAATCCTTTGTGATTTAACTTGTGCACAGTTTTTCGTTGGCTCTGTCGATTGATGTCAAGGGTGTATCAAAAAATGTGTATATAATAATCACTATATGGTAAAATTATGTTTCGTCACCTTTTGTAACATATTTAAATTTTATTGCTACTTTACATTATCGAAATGATAATTTGTAAAACATAAAAAAAAAAATTTGTCTAGAAAATATTAGTTTTTTGATAGTATGTTAAGAAAGTTGTTTACAGTGAAGTATATCAAATCAAAAATTTAATCATACATGAAGAATAGCATTTGCATAACTTTATGAACAGGAACATCAAATATTAATCTGAATATTATAAATTTTAGTATATTGCACATATTAAAATAGGCAAAACTCTCTATACGTATGGATACCAGAAGGCTTGTGTATAAAATCCCCATCTAGTGCCTATTCATCCAATATCCCCAGACTAGTTTCTGGCTTGTGGCCTTCGTCAATGAGGAGCCTTGGATGTGAGAGCCCTGCACCTAGATCTTAGGATCTAATGCAACCCTCCAGCAGTCACTTTTTAGCTCTATTTCACTACAAAACTATGAGTTTTAAATTGAAAACACTATAATATTTTCAATCCATGCTCATTAGCTTATGTAGTCACATAGGTCTGAACTCAGTTCAGTACCTATATATTTTGGTGACTTTGGTTCTTTAGTAACCATAGCCACCACTATCCTATTAGGAAGAATTAATTTTAAACCAATAAACATCACATGATCACCATTTTTTATGCTTGCTTATATAAGCAAGTATAAGAAATGGTGATCATGTGAAGACTATATTGTACATATTATATTAATTTGGTTTAGTTTTTTTTTTTTTTGCCTAATATAATATGATTTTGCATAATAAAAAAGTTAATTATTTCTAATAAATTTCTGCATGCGAATTACTTTATTCATTTTTGAGATTTTAGATACTACACCTTTATGTATTGCCAATATAATCAAACATGATTTTTTTCAGTTTTATTTTTTTCCAGCTATCAGTTTATTGCAAAATTTTTGATGATGTTCTATTTTCAAAATAAGATTGGAGTCTTAACTAATATTTCTTAATCTTCTTGAATTGCAAACTCAATTGCATTTAATGTTTTTAGTCACAACTCAAAGAGTAAAAATCATTAAAAATAAAATGAAGAACAAGCATGATAGATTAGAGAGAACAAATTAAAACTTGCCAGTATGTCAAATAAATAATTCATTATTAATGAGAATTATTTTTATTGATATTATATTTTATTTTTGAATTGATATTTTTATTTGAAGATTAAAATCAATTATTTTCTTTGCATTACATTTAATTAGAAATATTTATGTAAAGCTTTCATCACGATCATCAGTAACTAAATTTGATTAGATAAATATCACAATTTCTGAAAATCTCTTGAAAGAAAATTTAAATATACTACAAAATAACACAAATCTTAATATGTATACATACTTTTCTATATATTATTTTTATATGAAAATAGTGGTGAAAAAATCTGATCTGTAATAGGGTTTTATTTATTCGTAACAGTAAATATATTTCAATCCATTTGCTTTATATATATATAAATTAGTAAATGGGTTCTCCATTATATAAATGAAGTTAAATCAGTAACCAAAATGTATTGATATGCAGTAACCAATAAGACCAATTCTGCAGCCTGAGAGAAAACAATAATAAACCTGTTCAAGCTGCTACTTATCAAAAGAAGGCTTTTTTGATCAATCACTCATGTTATTTATAAGTTAGTTAGTAGCTGGACATTATAGCTAAAAGCGTTGAGATACAACTTATAGCAACATTTTTTACATCTCAACTGAAATTAATTTTCTCATCAGCAGGTCATGTATTTAAATTTAATATTTTTACCTGTTAATATAGGTATAAATTAATTAGTAATGGGAACAATATAGATATAAATTAATTAGTAATGGGATCTCTGTTATGTAAATGAAGTTAAATCCATAGCTACGTTGTATTGATGTGCTGCAACCAATAAGTTTGGTTCTGCAGGCTGAAAGAAAGCAATAGCAAATCTGTCCAAGCTTACACCTTGGCCATTAAATTAACTTCATTTATATAATGGGGATTCCATTTACTAATTAATTTACACTATATTAACCGTTAAAAATATTAAATTTAATTACAAAACTTGCAGATGGGAGAATTACATATTCAGTTGGGATGTAAAAAATATTGCTATATATACTATATCTCAATTCGTAGCTATAATGCCCAGGTACTAGCTTACACATAACATGAGTGACTGATCAAAGATGTCTCCTTTTGATTAGTAGTAGCTGGACAGGTTTGCTATTGTTTTCTTTCAGCTTGCATAACCAGTCTTATTGGTTGCAGCACATCAGTATACCCTGGCTGTGAATTTAACTTCATTTATATAATGGGGATCTCATTTATTAATTAATTTACGTTTGTATTAACCATTAAATATATATATACAAATGTTCACTGCATAATATTAGCTGGAGTAAGTATATCAAGAATTACTCCATCCCCAATTGATAAAACAATTAATACTACTATAACACATATTTGTCATTGCTAGTCAATGTCTAATATAAGAACGGTCCATTCTTTTGCTGAACGATTATCAATAAGTGACATAGTTATATTGGGTTGTTTTATCCATATTTGGATGGGATAATTCTTTTATATATGTATAAAAAGAGCTAATTAATGAAATTAAGTGAGAATAGCAAAATTATGATGTAAAGCTTTTAAGTGCTGGTTAAAATAATAGACATTGTGATTTCCATTACTATAATTTGGAATGAAAATTAATAGGATTATCATACCCTGTTTAATAAGATAACTATTTTTGTATGATAAATATCTCAAATATATAAATTAATAATAATAAACCCAATTTGCTTAATCTAATTGTTTGAAGACAAGCATCTACAAGCATTGATTAATTTCATTCAGATAAATCACACACAGTTTATTTGAAAGACTATTTATGATTGTTTTTTCAAGGAAAAAAAACAAGTTTGAACTGGGGTGATGAAAACTCATCATCACTCCCAGTGAATTTGAAATGAAATATCAATAGTTTACAAAATTATCTATAAGTACTATAGTATTTTATATGAGCATGAGATTAGAGAATCTCTGAGATCATTGAGAGATTAGCCAGCTACTAAAAACATAATTAAATATATCAACCAGCATTATCATAAGTCAAAGTAAGTATAAGTAAATATTAAGAGAACCATCCATCATTATCATTGATAGGAATAAGCAAATCAGTACAATATATCGGAATAAAATCAACAGTCAACCTTGTGACTGGATTGGAAATGGGTCTTCTTTAGACCAGGCTAACTGTTGAGCCTTTGCCAGCTTGGGCAATTATTTAAACATAACTTAGATGCACCACTTAAGTGCTCATTCATCAGAATACATAAGAATCAGTAATCAAAACAATAATGCTGGGACATTTAAAACATGCTGATCATCATCAATGCTCTGGCCACTTAAGTACCAATAATGTACTGGCCAACTATAAACTTAAATTTTTAATAAGATTAAAATAAAATATAGATAATAGTGCATGGGCTTTAAAGAGTATTCTCTTTTGCATCAACCAGGATGATGATTGATCATCTCTGGATGCTCCAAAGCACTAAGTACACATCCCCATTTATATATTCATCCGTGCACGAATCTAGCTCAGAGAACAAGTTCTATTACTGTATGTGACCAAGAGATGATGGAATACAATTTTAATAATTAAATACAAGTTTATTACTAACAAAAAAATAATTGATATTTAAGTCTGATTCTGAATAATATACAATATAAAAAAAAATTATCATATTTGTGACTGACAAAATTACTATACAAAATTCAAATTATTACATTGATTTACTTAATTACTATTTAAAATTCAAATTATTATATTGATTTACAAAATTAATAAATTAGGTTTACTTAAAACCCATTCAGTACACAGGCATGTGGCTTGATACAAAATAAACATGTTTGAATTTACTAATATAGTGGTAGGCATTATTTAATTTTATAGTTATGCATTAACAGATATTAATTATATAATCATATACATTTGAATATTATAGCTCTAATGAAGACTATTAGTCAATCAAAACAGCAAGGAAATATTATCAATGGAGTAAATAAATTTACTATATTGTAAAAAGTGAATAAAGAAAAGTGTATTAAATGTTATTACATAGACATACTCAGTTTATTATTTAATAAATATTGCTCTATAGTCTCAATACTACATATGTAACAGCCAGTGATTCTTTATAAAATTGTTCTCAAGTATTTCAATTTACATTTTACAAGTAAAAGTAGCATCATATAGATATTAAATATTTTAAGAATTTAGTATTTCTTGTATTATATTTCTGTTGATTTTAATAAAAATAGAATACGTAAATATGTGTTAAAAGATTGTTCAAATAATTAATAATGCAAGGCAATTTTAATTTACAAAACTCTAAACAAGTATAAGAAAGAAATAGTGTTTTAAAACTGCATTGATTTAAAATTTGAGGAAAATTAGAAAGATATGAAACTTCTACAACAGAAAGCTTTTCCACTGCCTAATAAGTTATTTATAGGGTGCAGAAAGCCAGGAATGAATTTTAGATCAAATTTCTTGTATTATAAATGGTATTGTATTCTTGTAAAAAAAATTATGACCATCTTATTTGTTAAATAATTTATTATCATAATTATAGGCTTGGATCACAACCACACAGTTAAATTAAATTTAATAATAAACACTTGGATATTCACAAAATTATAAGCTTAAAAACCTGATATCACGATTACAAAATCAACTTCTATTTCTCAATATATTTATGAATATTCTAAAATGTGGGATTGTGTAGCAATTAAGTCTGACAAACTAAATACAATATTATAGTTTTTAGAAGGGAAAAGTAAAAAATATAAAACACATTATTATATGTTTAGAAAAGGGAAACAATTGATGTTTAAAGAAATTGAACAAGATATTAATGGAAATATAGATTAAGGAGATGATGGTAGTTGATGTATGCATTGAATTTTAAAATAAAGAAGGTATAAGAGAATAGTAAATGAAATGATAGCAATAAACAAAATAATATAATGACTGACATTAATGATTTTATTTAATGATAACTGGAAAAAAAAAAGTAATAAAATCAAAGTCAGCTGTGTAGTGCTTAACGTGAAAACAACTAGGATGGGCATTAGTGTTTAATTTTAATTCAGAAGCTAGAATAAGAGAGAACATGAAAATAATGTTTAATAATTAGAGAAAATGAGTGAAAAATTATTTTGTAAGCAAATATGATTTATTACAGAAAGACAGATTTTGGAACACGAGGAAGTCAGTTATGTATCACACCACTGCTTATATAATTCTAAAAAACTTTATATTGTAATATTATCAATAATTAAATATTCACTATTATATATATCACAATAATCATATTTATGAGAATATTTATATACCAGTAGGTATATAAAAATTATATATGATGTAATGTTAATTGCCTGATAAGATTAAAAATGTGTACTTTATAGATTTTAATGGTGAGTTTTTTAATAAAAAAAATAAATTAGTATAATTAACAAGTAACTTCATTATATACATTAAATTATATAATAATTTAACAATTCTAACATTTTTAATATTTGCAATTCGTATTTTTTACAAAAAAAAAATCTCTTCCTATTTGAATTTGTTTTAATTAAGAAATCAAAATAAAATTGACATTTTTAATATTATTATTACTTTGTCTAGTGTTTAATAATTTCTGTAGTGGATTAATAAAAGCAAGCTAAACACTAATCCAAATAGAGATATCTTTCAAACATTCTTTCATGATCCATTAACAAAATAAGACTGAATCATATCTACAAAAACATATGAAACATAAAGCTGAAGCCACGAGTTTGAAAATTTAAATCTAAACATGAACAATGCTAACAGCTTAAATGGAATACTATTAAGAAGATATAGACTTATGTCAATAAAAATTCTAAGACATTATTAACAAAGATATATAATTTTTAAAAAAGCAACATAAGCAGTACAATTAAGAGGCACTTTATAAATAATACAATATAACAACTGATATTAAACACTGAAATCAGGGATTTTCTAATTATATAAGTTTATACATAAATAAATATAAATAACACAACTTAATATATTGTAACAGGGTACGTAGGATCATGTTATTCAATGTCCAATGATTGGCCGTACCATAGGTAACAGGACAGTATTAACTTAGAATTCGATGCCATGCGACTGGAAACCATATATAACTGAACGACCTATTTCTTCAAGAGGGATATGACTCATTATAATCATTAATTTAACTAATTCAGTCAATATAATCATAAGAGTATTAACAGTTAAATAGAAGGAAATTCGACTTAATATGCCTTCTTTTATTTACCCTCTACATGGCTTACGTTATACCATGGCATTAAAATTTATGAAAAATATGCACAAGTTCTACTTCAGAGTATGATTGTATCATGCCTGTATACAAATTATATACATATGATGTGACGTGATGAATTGTGGAGTAGATAAGTAGCAACGATTTCGATTATTTTAATAAAGTTATTAACAATAACGAATTTTGTTCATAATTATATTTTAACATAATATGTGTATTGTACAATTATTAACTGAAGATTGGATATGTGTCATTATTCCTTGTTTTATTTCTTTTTTATCTGATAATTCAATCCTGTTTTATCCCTGTGAAGAATAATCATTCATTACCCAAACTTATTAACTTAAACTTTGTAACACAAAAAAATTAAAATCTTCATCCAAATTATTACATATCTACCCTAATTTTCTTATCCTTAGCTTTCTCTTGTTTTTCCTTATGGTGAGTTTATGCATGGATTAGAATTTTTGTATGGATTACTCTGTGTTGAAAGTCATTTCCTAATGATACGATAATATGATAAGAAAGATCAGTCATACAAGTGTTTTAATCATATATCCCAAATAACAATTATTTAATAAATAAAGTTAGTTATAACAAACATCTTCATTCTTTTCTCTTCATTCTCAGACTCATTTTATTTTATTATTTAATTATGACTTACTTGCATTTACCTATTGCTTAATTTATAATTTTACTTTCATATTCATTCCATCGATCTAATTATTATTTATTTATTAATTTGATGAATATTAAATTTATTTGATAACATTTTGTTTGTTAGTTTGTTTGTGGATTTTAAAGCTAGTTCGACCAGAAGTTATCTTCATTAATCACCTTGTAATCTTCTTTAAGTTTATAGTTTCATGCGAGCTTAGTCAATAAAGAAATCATCTCTTTAGTTTAACACTTATTTTTAGGCATATATCCTAGATTAGTTGTAGCTAGGAAAATAACATAGGAGGATTTAGTCACCCTAAAACATGAGGCTAGATTGATTAGTTACAGTTGTTGATAGAAGGTTACAGAGGAGGATTTGGTTACCAAACATGTAGGCTGAGTAGCTAGATTAGTGATAGAAGGTTACAATATATATAAAGTAAAATAATCTTAAATAACCCATTGTAGAACAGTAAAGCATTTCTGCTCACAGGAACAATCTAATAATAGTTATTAAACACAAAATGTTGAGAGTTTTAAATTTTCCTTTGTTTTACTTTCCATGTATAAAATAGGCTAGATTCCTATTAACTGACCAATAATTTTAAAAAAATGTTAAACTTGCTTGGAAATCTT
This sequence comes from Epiperipatus broadwayi, assembly GCA_028023455.1. Classification (NCBI taxonomy): domain Eukaryota; kingdom Metazoa; phylum Onychophora; class Udeonychophora; order Euonychophora; family Peripatidae; genus Epiperipatus; species Epiperipatus broadwayi. Next base: position 8,155,741 of record JAQFVV010000040.1, read on the forward strand.
TTAAATATTTAAAAATATTTCTAAATTCCATGAAGTCACACACACACACACATATATATGAAAATAGTGAATTATTTTTATAGATCTTATCTATATTTTTATCTGTAAATTAAAAATTGCTGATAACAATATTTCATTTTGATATTTTTTTTTTATCAAAGCTTTTGTATTATTTTATATGCTATATATGTTTTTATTTTACAGAAATTGTCAAGGATGAGTAGTAATCAAACATTTCCTCCAGTTCATGTGTTTGTAATTAGTGAAAAAATTGCTAATGCTCTAAAAGAAGTTTTACCTCAGGTGGAAATTACAGACATAAAATTTGTTAAAGGTAAATTTAAAGAAACATTCAAAATATTAAATATTAAGAAAATATTCTTCCTAGATAAGTGTGTTATATAAAAATTATTTAGGTGGATTCTTAATTTATTTTCTTGTATTGTATTAGTATCTTAATTTAGATATTTTATTTTTTTCGTTGCAGTTTTAATCATTTATAGCTATTACATATACATTATTTATAGAAACCTTGATTTAATAATCTAATTTAATATTATGACAAATAATTTAAGCCAATAAACATCACATGACAATACGTATAGAGAGTTTTTGCCTGTTTAAATAAATAATTTACAATATCAAAAATATAGCCAAGTTCAGACTATACACAATTCATCAAGTTTTTTTTATGAACTGATAATTTTATAAAACTAATAAATTCATACACAGACATACATATGAAGATATAAACTAAGCAGTAATTCATTAATTTTATTATTGTTTTTTATGTACTTACTATATCCAGACTGGAAGTAAATATATTAAATTACAAGAAATTTGAAAATGGAATCTGCACTTGATAATAATAAAACTGGCTTGTAAATTCTGTATTTCATATATTATACATACTATATATATATATATATATATATAATGTGGTCTAATGAAAATATGATTACTTTTCTCTTCAAGCTGCCTACAGCATCTCTGAATCAATGCATTTATTACATAGAAATGTAGTTTAGTTATTCACCAACAAAATTTTAAGGCATTAGCATCTCTTAAGACCATGAGTTACGATATAAAATGTGACAGCGTGTTTCATAAAAAAACCTATGATAGAACGCAGCAATGTTAAATTTTATTTTAAGTTGGACAAAAGTCTACTGAAATATTTGAAATGATTCAAAATGTTTATGATATTGAAGCCACGAGTCAAAAGAATGTTTGCAAGTGATTTGCAAGATTATGGCACGAAGAGCATTGCCAGATACATCAAAATCAACTGGATATGAAGAAAATATACAAAAAGTTTCTGAAATTATTTGAACCGATTGCTTTGTGTTTGTCATACTCATTGAGGGAATCGGTAATCCTAAAACTATTGTCCATTGTATTTTAATGGAAGTTTTGAAAAAGTGAAGGATGGATGCATGATTTGTACTTCACTTATTGACAATCGTTCAAAAAGGCACTAGAATGGAGAATTACATTGTCATAAAGAATCACAATTAGAGAGCAAAAATTCCTGCTGAACATTGTAACAGATAATGAGGCACAGTATTTTTAATATGAGCCATCATCCAATTACCAGAATGCAAAATAGAGAGGTTGTTAGAAAAAGGAAAACCAAAAAATTGCAAATGCAAAAGAATGAATTAAAACATTAATTATTATTATTATTTTTTTTTTAATTGTAAAAGTATTATTCATTATGAATATATTTCTGAAGATCACACAATAAATGCTATCTACTCTTTGGCCATATTGAATTATTTGTAGGCTAAAATTTTGCTTAAGTGACCTGAATACTATATGCAAGACTTTTTGTTATTATTACATAATAGCATGCCAGCTTTCAGGGCCAAGGTCACATAGATTTAAACATTAGTCAAATATTAATATAATTTCAGATAAATAGATTTTTTCTTTTATTTTAAAAGTAATATCTTAGCATGTGTTTTTTTAGTACGTCAATAGGATCTTAAAAAGCAAAGTAATTAGCTGCTTAGTATATTTAAGAAGTAAGCAATGAATTACTTCACTATCATAGAATACATCACAAATTTTAAATAAATATTTATATAACAGTTGTTAAATATTTCCATGGATTAAATAAGATATAAATAATAAAAAAAAGGTAATATTCGTATAATTACTAAAGAAATATGTCCAATCATGATTTTGTTAGATAACCATTTAAAATTGAAAATACCAAGTTGAATCATTTACCCTAATAGCCAGAATCGTTTTTTGGTTGAATTTACTTGAAGATAACAGGAAATCCCTATTTTATCTGAATACCCAACATCTTTTATGGGACATGAACTCAAACAGATATTTTTATCAATATGAGGAGTTTGATTTGTTATTTTCATGATTTATGAAATTCTTTAAAAGTTTCATAAAAATATTTGTATAAGACTGTGGACATTGAAATAGAAGTGGATTTTCTTTTGTCTTTAAACTTGGATAGAAAGTTATTGTTGGTTACTAACTTCAGGCCAACAATTTTGATTGATGGTTATCCAGTAACATCATTACTGGTCATATTTCCCCTGATTATTACGTAGAAATTTGCCAATTATTCTACAGAGGATGCCAAAAAAATATAAACACATTTTAAGAAAGGAAAAAAAACTTTTAAATTGTAATAGTCCATATATATCAATACCAAAAAATGAATACAAGAGGTAATCATAATGACATCCAGACACTTCTGATTACTGCAAATTATTGTTTGAACAACACTGACCAAAGTGTCCACTTGTATCACAGCACACGCTATTTCAATTTCCTGAAGTATTGATAGTGTAGCTGGTTTTTTTATAGTACACTACATTCTTTAAGGTCCCCTATAGATAGAAGTCGAGTGGTAAATGAGGAGAACATGAGGGAAACAATCACATCTCTTTGTTCTATTAATTTTCGACTAAGTATACTCTTTTCTTGGTAAAAGAGCATTGGATCACCATTTTGTTGCAAATAGAATCATCCTTTCAAAAAAATGTATGAATTGCAAGAAAATGAATGTATTATATCTGGGTATACTTGACCAATAACTCTATCTTCAAAAAAGAATGGTTTAATTTTTCTTAATGACAATTGACAACAGATGTTAGACCTGGTAAATTGACTTCTTTTCCAACAGGAACATGGATTTTTCTGAACCCAATACATACTATTATGTAGATTCACTTTTCTGTTCAATTTATTATTAGACCAAACCAGTTTTCTCATAAACTTCTCATCTTCGTTTATTATGTTTTGTAACCACTCCCTTTACTGTATTCTTATTATGTCATGTTCATTCTCATATAATAATCTTGGGATTAAAACTACATTTTGCTGTTTTAAGAATACAATATATGCCTCTGTAGTCTAATTTTCACAGCATTACTTTCATTCAAGATCGGGACTGGTTTCTGTGAAGTTTTAATACTTTATGGAGAGGTGTAATCCTAAACATATGGTCAAAGATATATGATTCCAAGATGTATATTTTGTGCTGAACCAGCACTCATTAGTTGGCCCAAACTACACTCTTACCCATATCTTTATCATTTTTCATTATACATAAATAGCCAATTACTATAACTTTAATTGATAAGTGTCAAACTTACACTACAGAAATATTATTCATTTTATTTATTTATTTAATTTATTCAAAATTTATTTTTATATTTTTATATATTTTTTAATAATAATTTTTTAAATAATTGTTTATATCATATTTTTTTTTCTTCTCTCAAAATATTTAACATACATCATTTGTTGGAGGGAAGGGGGGGTTTTTTTTTTTTTATATTATATTTTTTTTTTTTTGATAAAAATTATTTTATTTATTTTTTATTTAGAATATTTGGTTTTGTTTAATCGTAGTATTATATTACATAAATAAACATAGTGCTATATAAAATAATATCTCATTATTCATTTTAGTTTAATGAATGACTAATAAAAATTATTAATATGCAACATATGCTTGCTTTTCTAACCCCTGTCTTATGTGCAAGTTATTTAGTATATTTCTGTGGTTGGTGTGAAAATTGTTTTAAAATCACAGCAAAAGAAACCGGACTTCATTGCTGTGTCCTGAATCTTTCCTCGTATATATTACACAGCATGCATCTCAAAGTAGTCATTAATGTCACACCTATTGGAGATTCTTTTGCATAGCATTCATTGCCATTGCACTTTTACAATGTTCTCCAATTTCCGATACCAGGTTTAAAATGGGCTTGTGCTCCTCAAATGACAACTTTGCTTCTGCTATTTTCTTTGATTGCCCTACCTGTAGACTTGGGATATTAATGCCATCTTTTGAATGAACATCTTGCTACACATTGTTGAAAAGTAATACATGGCCCCCCCGCCCCCCCCCCCCCCCCCCCGTAATACATAAATAACATCTCTTCAAATTTATGTTGTCAAATAAAATTGTACCTTTATATCTTTTTAAACTGATATGAAAAAAATTGATATAGAAAAAAATATACTTAATTTTCTTTACCTTTCATGACTAAAAATAGTTTAATTATTGACATATTTCTTTGGACAATACTTAAAGATGATGTGACTATTAAATCTTATTTTATTCTGTCTTGAAATATCATTTGAGATATATAAAAAAACAGGCTCATTTTTTGATGCAAGTTGTAGAAAGCTGTTGATAATGAAAGAATGAAAATTACATTTATTTACAACTGGCTTTTAAGCACTCAGATTCAAAACGGATGAGAGAATCAAATTTTGTTGTTAAATATTTTGTGATAACAAATTAGCAAAATTAAATATATCTAATTTGTAGATGTCTGTAAATTGTGTCTTTGAAAATTTTAAATGCTATTACACTGCTGACATAGGAGATTTGCTAATTTTCTGTAATAATCATACTGGGCATGAATTATTCAACCTTCATTACTAAAGGGCTGTCGCAATTGAATTTTAGTGATTTAAATTAATTTTGAATTTTAAATAAAGATTGATATGTATAAGTTTTAAATTTGCTTGAAATAAATTTATATAGTAAAAATAGGAATTGAAATGTTATTTTGCAATTTTTTTATTTTTATTTGAAAGAATTTTAAAAAGTATTTTCATCAGAATTATCTCTTAATAGATGATGGAGATTATTTAAGTCATTTAGATTTTGCAGATGATGTCATTTTTGCAAATAATGCTTTAGAGCTGCAGGAGTTATCAGATGAAAGTAGGAAAGTAGGACTAAAGATAAATGTTAAAAAGACTAAAGTAATGTTTAATGGATTTTCTCAAAATATGAAAATAAAGATTGATTGTGATGAGTTAGAAGAAGTTAACAGTTACATATACCTTGGTCAGATTATTAATACAAATGGAAACATAATGGATTAAATTAATCATAGAATTAAACTTAGTTGGAATGCATTTGGTAGAAATAACTTGATACTAAAAGGAAATATACCTATGTGTTTGAAAAGGAAGATTTTTGGATCTGAGACTTCGACCATTAATAGAAGAGCAATACAGAGACTTCATAGCTCTCAAAGAAGTATGGAAAGATGTATGTTGGGAGTAACAAGAAGAGATTGAAAACGCAATATATGGATAAGAGATCAAACAGGTGTTACTGACCTCATTGATAAAATTAAAAAACTGAAGTGGAGTTGGGCTGGACATATTGCTAGAAGAGATGATAATAGATGGACAATTGAAATCTTAAACAGGATTCCAAGAGATTGTAAAAGACCCAGAAAGAGACCACATGTGAGATGGATGGGTGAAATAAGAAAGTGTGCAAGAGTGTTGTGGAGAAGAGAAGCTAAAGATCAGAGAAGATGGATTGAACTTGGAGAGACCTTCATCCTGCAGTGGATTGATAATGGTTGATGATGATGATGAGATGATCTCCAATGTCATTTTGATCCTCAAACTTTTTATGAGAACTTCCCCAATAAACAATCCTTTATAGTCCAGTACTACTGGTTTATATATGAATATTATGTAGATTTAATATAACATTAATAAGTTTTCTGATGTGTGTAAAATTTAATATTTATACTGTTTTGAGAAAAAAATTTTTTGAGGCCATTTTAAAATTAATCTTTTGATTTTGAGACCTGCATACAATAATTTTTTTGTATTTGTTTTTATATGATTGTAATAATATTTCTCTGATTTATTTAAATAATATTTGATGCTTATGGACTTATAATTTTTGTTTGTTAATTATGTAAAACCTTGCTTGAATTTTTTATCTTGTAGACACATGCTTAAGGCTGATTTACGAGCATAGTAAATAGAACCACTAAATATATTTCTGTGTTATTTTTTATATTCTTAAAATATTTTAAATAGCAAATGTGTTATTTTAAAATAAATAATGTATTTATAAAATGAAATCATTATCAGATGGAATTAATTAACCATATGGATTTTAATTTAAAATTGATCGGTCAAAGAATAATTGTAATTTTTCCAATAAATTAAAAGTTAGAATAGGTGTTTAAAATAAATAATAACTATAAAGTGAAATAGTTATCATTCTGATAGAATTAATCAACCATGTGGATTATAATTTAAATGAGTATTGATCAAAGCAATTAATAATTTTTCAAAGAAAAAAAGTAGAACAAGTATTTAAAGGGTTATGTACATTTTGAAGAATAATTATTTTTTTCTTCGAATAAAGATAAATTTAACACTATTTTAAATTAAAAATGTGAAGGAATTTTTTAAGTCAAATATAAACTTAAGTTTTAGTCAGCAAATTGTTCCATTAAACTTCAATAATAATATATTGTTTGATTTGAGTATGTACAGATAAATAGATTTAATTTGAAACTTACTCCTAAAATTTAGAATAAAATTTAATATAGTATAATTTAATTCCAAAAGATCATAAAATAAAACATATAAGCAAAAATGGCAGTGAATTTCCAATAGAAACTTTAAAAGAAATGGGCGAAAATGGGGGAAAAATATCAGATAGCCCTATTAAAATTTAATTTAGTAATATAGATTTAAAATAGTTGCAAATGCAAATACTGTTTTGAATTAGATAGGAATAGATATAATTGATGTAGATTTTACATCTGATTAAGGTTTGATGAGGAATAAATAAAAAATAATCCTGTAGACAGTTGTTTATGAGGTATAACTAGGATTTAAGAACACAAATAACTGTATAAGCATAATATTTCCATTGAAATGAGCAAAATTATATGTCTTTATTTTTTCCAGCTGGGATTCAATCAGAAACTTTTAACATGAGTATCTCACTACTGAATTAAATCATGGAGCAAAGACTTGAAATTGAGTTCCTGTTATTATTTAGTACCAATGTTAGATTTAATATTTCTAGAAGCTTATGATCTATTAAAGACATAAGAGATATGCATGCCCAGGCATGTTATTTTTACTATTCTTTAAATCTGGAAAAAACTATTGCTAATCTATAAGAAACTTAGAAGTCTAGCTTCCCAGATTAATGATGTTCAACTTGGGTCTTATATTATATGTGATAATAAAAAATCAGCAATTTAAACAGATATAGATATTAAATATAGATCTTTCTTAAATAGTATTATGGTTTTTCATGAATGTATATTTTTGGAAAAAATGATTTCATCTTATTAAATCTATGAACAACAACATAAAGCTAGAAAATTGATAAAGATACTAGAAGCGACACAAAGGAATAGTTATGAAAACAATAGTGATCAAATTATTAAAGTGAAACTAAAATCAATTTGTTTTACACATCTTTTATATAGACTACCCTCAAAATCTAAGATAAGAATGTGATCTTATCAATAAATTCTTTAGAAAACATACTAAAAAATATATATTAGCATTAGGTTTTTGCAAATACAGTGTTTCTTATGACATCAGATTTAGTAAAAGATGAAGATAAAATTAATCAATTAATCTATTGTCCAAACTGCTATCCTTAGCTTTTAATATAGTTTTCTATTTTCTGCAAACTAATAAACTATAAATCTTTCTTCTGAAAGTACAGGCATTTTTTGTTATAGATTATTAAACTCCGGAAGATAGACTAATTGTAATTGACTGGATTGACAAAATTAGGCAGAAAAACAAAAGTTATTCATATTAACAAATATGTAATTTTTATCTATTAAGATAAAGTTACACATACATCGTTAAATTTTACCCTAATTGCTTCAAATAAGCAAATAAGCATATTTCACTTGTCATTATCATTATAATTGAATTCTTTATTGGTGATTTATATTCATCACTTACAAATACATGCTATTTTAAATTTAAAAGAAAGAAAAATATTTTAATTGAAAATTTGTGATTAGAACATCAAGACTCATCCTATCATTGCTCCAGCAAAAAAGATAAACTTCTATATATTTTAATTTTTCAGAGTGAGGCATGTTTTTTTTTATATTGAGTAAGTATAAAATGTTTTGTAAATTTGGTGTTGATTACATTTGCTACATCATTACTCCATCTTTGAATTAACATAGTTATTACATAGTGATGTAGTTTAGTTATTCACTATAAAAATTTTAGAATGTCTGCATTATGAATTATGATATGAAATGTGACAGTATGTTTTGTATCTTAAACAATGATGGAAGAGTAGCTAATGGTACATTTTATTTTAAATTAGGCTGTTACTGAAATATTTGAAATGGTTGAAAGTGTATATGATAGTGAAGATATGAGTTGTAAGAACATTTTCTAATGGTTTGCAAGATTTTGTGATGGGAGAGCTTTGAAGACAATGAAAGTATGAAACACCCTATCATATTTCATGTTGTAATTAGATCCAGACGTTAATGCCTTAAAATTTCTGTGGTGAATAGTTAAATTCTGTTACTAATTTAACCTTATGCATTGATTCAGAGTTGTTGCAGGTAGCTTGCAAAGAGAGAACTAATCACGTTTTTGTTGGTATACACTGTATAAAAGTCATTATCAGGGCAAGATCAAATGATTCTGTGAAAAAAAGATATAGATTTAGATCAGGTACTAATAGCAAATATTAAAATAAAATTTCAGAATTTAATAAAACACTCACTTTCAGAAATGAAATGATTTAAGCAAAATAATAAAGGCAGAAATAGTTACATAAATATCAATCACTATGGAAAAATCAAAAATAGACAATGAAAAGATTTATTTGAAGCGTCAAAGATATTTGTAATGTTTCTAAAGAAGCTGTTATTGAAAAGAGAAGATCAAGAAATAATCTTTGAATCTGATATATAAATGCAAATATTAGAAATCAGAAAGGGCAATTCAGAAATTGTAAAAATGATATAGAACAAATAAATTAAGTTAAAGAAGATAATTAAAGGTGAATTTAAGTGTATAAAAGATTAGCATTGTGATACGGAAAAATATGATGGTGACTATGAAAGTTAAAAAAAATAAATCTTTACAGGAAGTATACAAAATAGAGGAACAAAAAAAAAAATGAAAATGGGAAATACTTATTAGAAAGATTGAATTTTAGTAGGGTGTACTGAATATACCTGTTATATTGAACAAACTTCAATGAAACGTTCTAAAAAATGTTTCGTAAAGAGACTGCTGAAAATATATTTCATCTGGTGAATGTGAGTTTTAGATAAAATGTAAGGAGCAGTGAATAAATTCAGTGTAGTTTGAACATAGCAGTGAAAGTGAATTTTACTGGAAGAAATTCAAAAAGCAGCGAATAAAAGAATAAGAATCATGGAAATAATTATCTGGTATTTGAACAGTTATTGTGGAATTGCTTTATGAAGTTACAGAATATGTAATTTCTATGGGAGGGAAATACTAATCATTATTTATATCAACTGGCATGTATGAAGCAAGATGGAATATGAAGTAGCAGAGCCAGTATGCAAGTATGTATTTTGTCAAAAGGGCTAATAATCTTTTTAAAATAAAAAAACCAAAGACTGAGACAAAGAACATGAAAGATGAATAAGCTGAATTTAAAAAGGAAACTGCTGTCCAAACAAATATCACAAAACTAGAAGAAAATGTATACATGGTAAGTTGTTTTTCAGAATGTTTTTGTCAAAATTTACATAAAAAGGTGACTTGAGTTGTTCTTGAATCATATTGAATAAACAATAAACTGAATAATTTTCTAAAAAATTACTATAATAATTAAAAGCAATCATGAAAATATGTGGAAAAGTTGGAAGTTGGTTTGAAATTGGGAAAGATATAAGATAAAACTATCTAATTTTCCAAGCATATTTGTCAGACATCTAGAAAGAGTAATTGCAGGAATATCAATCGTACAATGAAAATAAATAATTTAGGATATATATAATTGATATAATAATAGATTGATGAAGATAAAGAAGCAATGAAATTAGTATTAAAGATGCTAAATAAGGAAGCTAAGAAATATGGATATAAATATTGCCAAAAATAAAACAAAGCAAAGCTTAAAGGAAGAAAAAACAAAACAAAATTAATTGTATTGATGTGGTCTTACACATCCTGAAAATAAAATCACTAGTGATCCAGATTGTCAAAAGGGAAATTTACTATAGTTTGGAAAAATCAAAAATATAAAAACCAGATTAGATGTAGTGGACAAATGCTTATTTATTTATGTGTTATAGAACTTAAATTAAAACAGGCAAAACTCACTATATGTATTGCCACTCTCTGCAAGCTACAGTAATCAATGGATGCCAGAAGGCTTGTGTATAAAATCCCCATCTAGAGCCTACTCATCCAATATCCCCAGGCTAGTTTCTGGCTTGTGGCCTTCGTCAGTGAGGAACCTTGGATCTGAGAGCACTGCACCTAGATCTTAGGATCTAATGCAACTCTCCAGCAGCCACCTTTTATCTTTACTTAACTACAAAACTATGAGAGTTAAACTGAAAACACCTTAATATTTTCAATCCAAGCTCATTAGTTTATATAGTCATATAGGTCTGAACTCAGTTCAGTACCTATACATTTTGGTGTCTTTGGTTCTTTAATAACCATAGTCATCACTATCCTATTAGACAGGATAGGTTTTAAGCCAATAAACATCACATGATCACCATTTCTTATGCATGCTTATAACTGTTGTTAAAAAGGCAAAACTCACTATACATATTGCCACTCACTGCAAGCTAGAGTAATCAATGGATGCCAGAAGGCTTATACATAAAATCCCATCTAGTGTCTACTCATCCAATATCCCCAGACTAATTTCTGGCTTGTGGCCTCCATCAGTGATGAGCTTTGGATCTGAGAGCACTGCACCAGGATCTTAGGATCTAATGCAACCCTCCAACAGCCAACTTTTATCTCTACTTAACTATAGAACTATGATTCTTAAACTGAAAACACCTTAATATTTTCAATCCAAGCTCATTAGCTTATATAGTCATATAGGTCTGCAGTGAGTGGCAATATGTATAGTGAGCTTTGCCTGTTTTAATAACAGTAATAAACAAGCATAAGAAATGGTGATCATGTGATGTTTATTGTGTTATAGAACTGTGAAACATGAACAATGACAAGACTGTATAGGAAGAATTTTGACATTAGAAATGATAAGCTACAGAAAATTATCAAAAATTTGATTAGACCTAAATCCAATTAAGAATTTAAGCTAAGAAATAAATGATGATATATTTAAAAAAACAAACATATTTTTTATTATTACCCAAAGCACAAACAAAAGAAAATTGTCTTAATGTATGAGTAATTGGCAGTAAAAAATTGTCTCGGTCTTCTAAGGGATAGATGAAATTAGAGAAAGGTAGTGAAAAAAGCATATTAAAAAATATAAGTACTGAATCCTTGCTTTTGAGTGATGAATTCATGATCTTTTTTGTAAATGCTAAATTTATAGTTTTATTTTTGAATTCTACATATTAATATATTAATTATTACTTTTGTTTTATCAATAAATTTTTTTTTTTAGAAAAATTATGCACTATAATCTCATTTGCAATAATGTTTTTTTAAAAAAAATCTTTTATAATTTTGTTTGTATATAGAAAATGAATATGGGTTTGCAATTACATCGGGCCAATTGCAGCAGCTACAAGAAGCACAAATCATAGTATCTGACCCTCGATTAATAGCAAAATTTATTTATGATATACCTAAAGCATTATGGGTTCAAACTATCAGTGCAGGTAATTAAGCATTTTATTATTCCACACCTGAATACAAATTTATATAGCATTTTTCACTTTATACTAATCTGAATTAGACTCTTTTAGCATTATAACTTACTGGGAAAATATATTGGGTAATATAAACGTCTTAGCAAATGTCAAATGTTTTTATTTTATTATTACTAACTAATAGAAATATTGCCCTGTGCAGTTGGTAGAATGTCAAATTATGGAAGGTAAGATCCTGGGATTGATTCCAGTTCTGACACTTCCCACACTTAAAATTCTTATGAACACCTGCGCAATAAAGCCATTCAGGCATTTTTTTAAAATAAAAATATTTATTTTAAGCCAATAAACATCACATGATCACCATTTCTTATGCTTGCTTTAAAAATATTTATTATTAACTGAAACTAATATGTAAGAATTGGCAAAACTCTTCTTACAGTAGTGCCACTCAGTGTCAGCCAGAGTAATCAATGGATGTGCAAGCATAAGAAATGGTGATCATGTGATGTTTAGTGGTTTAAAATTAAAATTTATTGTTATACTTCAATGTAGGCAAATTAACTGTGAATGAAATTGAGTTGTGGAAGTTCATTCTCATCTTCTTCAATATTGTACTTACTTTTAAATCAATGAAATAGTAAAGAAAATGAATTTCATTCATTTTGTAGTTGCTATATGAGACTAGTAATAGTTTATTTTTAATTCTCTTTCAGTGCATTGTATACCACATTTCCCCCAAAATAAGACCTGATCCAAAAGTCCCCCCTGTCATGATTTTTGAGAATGCTCATAATATGAGACACATCTGAAATATAAATTTTTGTTAACACTATCAGCCAGGTGGACAGATTTCATTTGTCCACTGAAACTCATGACTGATATATTGAATTATAATGTAATGAATGTATAAAATAAATATAAATCTATATTCTTGTACTTCAATAAATGTAGATTTTTGTTCATGAAAAAATAAGACATTCCCTGGCAATAAGCTTTTAGCTGTCTTTTGGAGCAAAAATTAATATAAGACCTGACCTTCTTTTTATGGAAACATGGTAATTAAGAAGCATATTTTCCCTTTCTTATTGGATTCTCAAATATACATTTTATTTACCCTCTCCAAATTAACATTTCTGATGATTTATTTTTTATTCATTTGTTTGAATTCTATTATTTATCATTTTACATTTCTTAGCAAACTTCATTTCTATTCTCTTTTTGCCTTATCTTACACTTGTAACACTATTTTCATGTCATTCTTATCCTCGGTCAATAAAACTATCTTATCAACAAAAGACAAGAATTGTCAAATTATTGTATTTTATAAGCAACCCAAACATTGATTAAATTTCCTTTTACTTTGAAAATAAAAATAGCATAAATGGTTCTGCTAAACAGAGACAGTACTGTTATATTCTCATTCTACTTATAATTTTATAATATCCAGTCGACCAAATATTATGAATAAATGGATATTTTCTACATAGAATTTTTTAATAATTTTCAAAAAATGTTTTGGCCATTGCCAACCTTCCAATTTATATCCCAATCTATTTTACTAGTCTATCATAAGCATTTTTTAATATCCACAAAAGTAGTATATAGTATTTTTTTAAATTTTTATTTGTAAATAAGGAGTGTTCTCCAGTGACAAAGTGAAGGATAAACCATGAGTTTCTGCACACGTCATAAGCTGCCTTATGTTTATCTAGGGAGAAAATGAATCTTAACAGCTATAGAGAGTATTCATTCATCATGTTATTTAACACAATCATGCTTGAATATTTATCCAATATATATTGATAGGATCATGAATATGCAAGCATATTACACGTAAAAAATAATTAAAATGGTTAATTGACTAGCAGTTCGTAAGAAATTCGAGCACCAGAAATGATAAAAAGTAATTGCAAACTGTGTACATTGAGCTCCATTCTAACATTTTACTATGTAGATCAGATTCTGTACACACACACACACATGTACAAATTGATTTAAAACAAGGTCTGTTTTTAATTTTAGTTTGCTTGAGAGTGCCGATAGAAATAATTTTGGGCATTATTGTTTTATGATAACATAATTAGCAGTTGGAATAAGTAATGCAAAATATATTGTAAGATGTAATCTTACATTCCATCAAGAACCATCAAACACTCTTATCCACTTCAACACCAATACCCACAATAACAACATTCTCTACATATAATTTAATATAAGTTATATGTATAAAGAGAATGAAGCCCAAATAAAATGTATTCTCGAAAGATGAAAATGTCCATAACCATTTTAGATGAGAAAATGCTTAATTGTTTAGATAATTATAAAAATACCTTTTTTACTATGGTCTATGTGTCTTCATATATAAAGTGATATATCAAACAAAATATTTAGTAATCCTTAATCTTCTACTAAAAGTCTGTTTATCTTAATAATATGTTATTTATTTTTTCATGTCCTGCATGGTTTAACACAGGGTTATAGTGGTGGACTTTGGTATTCATGGATCACCCAAATTGGTCTCTTCTGGTGCTCAAACTTTTTATGAACTTCTGAGTAATAATTCATTTGATCATTTAGCTTGGCTGTTCTCTTTTTAATTTCACTTTATTTTCACAATATTATCTTTTTAAGCATTAACCTCTATCCAATATATATTTTTAATATTCTTATATCATCATTTATTTTTAATATTATAGTTTTATTTACAATTATTTTCATTTCAAATCTTCTCACAAGTTATAATATTTTTATATAGCATTTTATTAAGTTTTTCTTCACCGGACTACCATTTGTAAAGTATTGAATTAATGTTTTGGCACTAGATGGCATTGTAGATAATCTTCTTTAAATGTGGCTACTATGGAGGAATAACATGGACATTTTTTTTCAATAAGAGAAATCAAAAATAAATAAAATATATATGTAAAACTACATTATGTGAATGAAATAGACTAGTAAAAATAGTGATTAATTGGATTCCAATAAATACTTTGGGCAAGGAAAAATTTCCAAAATGCAAAGTTAATAGCTAGAGAACTTATTTCTGCGTATTTATATATCAGATGATAATACAAAGAGGAAGGGATACATAATTTTACAGTAGAGGAAATATTTAATGAACATGATTTCTGGGCATATAGTCTATACACAGAAATTTTAGAAATTGTCTAAGGAGAATTCATTTTATATCACATCTAAGTAGTTATTGCCTATTAGATGGATTTTTGGAGTCGTAACAGAGCAATCATTAGAAACAAATACTGATTTTATGTAAGTGAGAAGACATGATGCTTGGTTTTAATAGATCACCTGATTTCAATACGATTGCTTTGTCATCTATTAGCCTTTTATTAGCCATGCTGAGGTTAGAACTGATCTGAGAGATACAGACTCTTAATTATTGATACATATATTAGGCACTTAGGTCATAACTAGCTATGTGTTTTATATGATTAATTTTAAGCCATAACATATATGCCTTCAATATGGTTACAACATGTGTTTTTATAAGAGTGTGTGACATTCAGTAGTAACTTGTATCTGAGAGTTATTACAAATATTGTTTGCAATGATCATTACAAAGTTTTGTAAAGCCAACTATTGAAGTGTGTAGTTAATTAAAGATATTTTTTTTAGAAATATTTATATTTTTATTATTTGAAAAGAAGTTTTTTTTATGCTTTGTATTTTTTTCCTTTAATAATTTCAAGATTATAATTGAAAATAAATTTTAAAAAAATCATATTTTTGTTATATAAATATGATAAAGACAAATTTGCAGTGTTTTTTAATCTTTTTTTTTTTTCAATCAGCCCATATTAGTACGAATTTATCTTTCAGGTATACACAATGTCAGCTGCAGTTATTTTGATTTCATTTTCCGCAAGATTTAAATTATAAAATTTAACGGTATAATCTTATCAGGCATTATCAAAAATTAATTTCTATACAAGGTTAATATTTTTATGAAATAAAAACATTTCATTTCAAATAAGAAATATGTTAGTATAATAATGTTTATTTTAGAATAAATTTACAATATAAACAAATACCTAAGAGATTGTAATTTATCTAACTAATAACCAACTCAGTAGTGACATTATAGACTCTTATTTAGTCAATGTACTATAAAAAGTTAATGTATTAAAAAACCAATATTCTCCCTAAATAAAATTCTTTTAAAACTAAAAAATAAGATATACACATGAATATAAATTATATTAGTTAAATGAAAGTATTATATTTTTTGTTGTTGACATGCTCTTATATGAATCATTCCACTTCCAATTCAACAATAATAAATATATAAAAGTGTTTGTAAATATATATTTATATTATTGTCATCATTATCATACCTGTGTTTAAGTTTTATGACTGAATAGATTATTTATAAATCAACAATAATAATATTAGAGGTTTTTTTTTTTTTTACTAAAATGAAACATTTAGCACATAAAATAATCCCAGCTTATTAATTTCAGTTTTAATATATTGAAGTATTTAATCGCTTTGCTTTAAGGTGTTGACCGGATTATGAAAGCAATGGACCCAGCTAAGGTAAATTATTTTTGTTTCATAAATTTATTTATTTTTTTCTTCAATTTTTACAAGCATTATTATTTGATGTTGGAAAATCCAAGACATTTGAAATGAAGACAGGTGTTAAACAGAGATATGTATTGACTCCATTTTTTTTTTCTGACAGTGATCTTTAAATTAGTTTATAGTCTGCATCATGAAGCAGATATCAAGATGCAATATAGTTTTGATAGTAAAGTTTTTAACTTAAATTGATTAAAAGCAAAAGTATGAACTTTATCTTTTTATTTATTTCTTTATATAGTGTATAGATTTTTTTTTTTTTTGATAGCTTATATATTAACGAAGTGTCATAAAAATATTTGTAGAGATTCCAAGTAGGATATAGATTTCCTGTGAATGTATTAAGTCTTTTAATTATGCCACAGTAGCCACAGATTTGACTCCCAGTAAGTGTATGATTTATAGCTTGGGTTATCCTTATTTACAGTGAACAGTGACTATAAAATTCCATTTATGGAGCAGCAACCATGGGTTATTCTAAATCTATTAATAAGATTCTTTTTGCTTTTAGAAAGATCAAATCCATCTTGACTTTATTATTGAATCTAGTAAAAGAAATTTGTTTGAAACATCATATACATTCCATTTTTACTCTTTAATTCTTTGATTGTAGATTCTTGGTAGAACATTCAAAAGAGGATCTTGATTTGATGTGAGATTTATGCTGATGTTTAACAATTTAAAGGATGATACATAGAATGTTTATAATGTTTTGAGTGCAATCTGTAAATAATTTGTTTAAATAATTAATGATGAAAAACATTTATATGCTTTAATGACCAGTGATAGAACGAATGTCTTCAGCAACTGTTAGGTTGAATGCTTATTAGTTTGAAAAAATATTTTAATCAGTTTAAGTATTTGGTAGCTTATTATATAGAAAAGTAGATTTGATGTTAAGGTATAGTGTAGATTCCAAATTTGTTGATGTAGTATTTAATAAGTAGGGTATGTAACCATTATTCTGTCAAATTTATTAGATACAAGTGAGATGTACTCCTCTATCAATTTAACATTGGAAAAATTGTATATGAAAATTTTCCAAAACATTCTGAAAATACAATAACAAGATTATAGAATTAATCTGTATAATTTTCATCTTGCTATATGTGATAATATTCATTCTATTCTCATAAAGGTATGTGAAGAAAATGAATGATAACAGACTTCCAGAAAAAACAAAATTTTTTTTGGGTAAATTTGAGCATGGTTTATATGGGAAAAACAGATCCCATTTACATTGGTAAAATTTTCTCAGAAGTTACTCTAATGTTGTCATTATTGATTGCTTTCGTCAAAAAATACGGTGGAGGATGCAGTACAATGGAGGACTATAAGTAAGTAAGAGCCTGGGTCATGAAAATTTTCAAAAAGAAGTTTTCTGCAAAAGAAATTGAAACACACCAATAAGAAATATCAAATAAACAGAGTAAAGGAGCAGCATATGATATATTTATTTATATTTATTTGTATATAATTATATATATGGGAAAATATATTGTATGAAGTTATCCCTTTAGGAAGGTCTTTACTTAGGATAGTGATTGCTCCAGGCTAAAAATAAAAGTAAAACTGCCAAGCTATTAGATTCACAAAGAGAATCCTGTGAACATTGGAGATCTAATATAAAGATAAAGCACCACATTTTACATATAGATGTAAAAAATCAAAGCTTAGCACACTTTTTAGTTTTTTTAGTTATTGTAATAAACCCCTCCACTGTTAGGTTATGTATTATATGTAAACTGCAGTCATTTGTCTCGAATACATCTATAACTGCACTCAAAAGAGTAGTCTTTTGAATGAAATAGCCTGACAGTTTTACTTCCACTCTTAGCATGGGGTAGTGAATCTTGATTGGCTATTATCCTAAGTAAAGAATTTTCTAATTAAATAATTATAAATGAGTAACTCTATACATTGAATATTTCCTTCTAAACATTTGTTTAAATATATTATATTAATATATATATTTAATCTTATAATTAAATATTAGTAAATACAGTAATCAAAAATTTTGAAAAGTACAAAAAATATAATCGTCACTTAGGAACACTTTCGACTATCCTCGTAGCCTTTGTCAACTAATACTTTGAAAGGTTAACCTTCCCATAATTTCTGTCATCTTAGCATTTGCTGCCTGCTTATGCTTGTATTAATAATCAATATGCAGGCAGCAAACGTTACGATCACACATTATGGAAAGGTTAATCTTTCAAAATAATGGTTAACAAAAACTACGAGGATAGTTGAAAGCACTCCTAAGTGACAATTATATTTTTGTACTTTTCAAAATTTTTGATTATTATATTTACTAATATTTAATTATAAGATTACATATATATATCTTCGAAGAAATACAGACATTGATTTATAATATTATATATATTTGTATATTTTTGATATAGAATGGTTATATTCTTTTTGAGTGGCTGCTAATAATAGTGATATATAATAAAAAGGGAAATAGTTTTAAATAGTTGACGATCGGGCAAAAACTTATCCAGAATCTTCCTAAAGATAAGATATTGCTGATTTAACTAGTAACCTGAACATTAGGTTTTTAATATTCTTATTATTTGTCTTATTCTCTAGCTAAGAATATAATTCACTGACCAGTAGTATAGTTATTATGAAATAATTTATATTCTCTATATAGAATATTATTCATATTTAAGATTTCAAAAACACATATTACTATTTACATCTGCATTTGATGTATGGAGTATAGTTTTTATTGGAAATATGTAAAGTTAGGTATTTTTATTATCATCCAATAATTTTTTTTTTCAAGTCATTCACAATGCATTTAACCAAATGTAATTTTATTTATAACTTATAATTTGAATGTGCATGTTTATATATCTGTGTACAACAAATTGTATATATTTATTTCCCCATACAAATTTTTTTAAGAAGTTATAAGCTAAGTATTTTTACAAAAAAGTTTTTTTCTTTTAAAAAAAAAAGATACATAATTCTCGGTATGAGTTTATATATATGTATACTTACCTATTCTGCACATACATATACATGAGTAATACTTTATAAGATGATATTATGTTTTAGCCTTTTCCTTCATTTATTCTAACAAGGTATTCTGTTCATTTTGGTCCTGTAATGGCAGAATATGTTATCGGTCAAATTATTATAAGAGAAAGACGTTTTTTGAGTATATATCAAAGACAGCAGAACTCACAATGGTATGTATCCTATTTAAATTGCATGCATATTTATATATTGTTATATGATTTATGAATTATACTAGTACAGTATCTGGTATTAAATTTATTATGAAATGAGATATTACATCATTTATTATCTCGATAGAGGGCGCATTAGTATTGTGATTTATATACTTAAATGAGATTAGGAAGGATGTAACAGATTTATGATTATGTGGACTGTGTAAATGTGATAAAGGAAGTAAAAAAGTGGTTTCTAAGTGTAGATAGTTTAAAGAGAAAGTCAGGAGAAGTGGAACAAAATGTAGTTGAGGAAGATAGGATAGAGTATGCTTTTAATGGAATGACAAGAGATATGGATGAAAAAATAAGTAGTGCAGTGGAGATGGTTAGCCAAAGAATAAGTAAGATAGAGGAAGAGGTAAAGGATGTAGAAGCAAAATTAAAATCATTAGAGATGAAATATGATCAGATAAAGAAATTATTGAATAGGAATGAAAAGCAAGTTCAGAATATGGAAGAGAATGTTACGGATGAAGTAGGGAAAGTAAACTATGAGACAGTATTGATAGGAGATTCGCTAATTAGAGAAGGTGGAGATATAATTGCAAGGGAAAATAGAAACAGGCATGTTAGAATATGTCTGCCTGGAGCTAGAATTAGGAATGTTATAGATAAGGTAAAGAAATAAGGTAGTAGAGATGTGTATGTTATATAGGTAGGGACAAATAATTTGTCAGAGCCATCAGAGAGAGTAATGGATGTGTACATAGAATTGATGAGTAATTTGATTAAGATTAAAGGAAGAGTAGGAATAGTTGGATTATTACCAAGATTTGATAATAGTATATGTTAGATGGGGCATTTCTATAAATGATAGATTGAAAAAATTATGTGAAAGAAATGATGTTATGTTTGTGGATGCGAGGCATGTTTTTATTAGTAAGAGGGTGTTATATAGTAAAGATGGATTGCATTTAGCAAAACAAGGAAGTGAAGTTTTAGGGAGTTTGATTTATAAAGAATATAGTTTGGAAAACTTATAAAGGGGAATGGCATCTTAAATTGCAGTGTTATCAGAAAGAAGAAGAATACATAGGCTGTGAGAAATAAACAAAGGATAGCTCATTTAGATATAAATGCAGATATGGAGAGGGAATGGGTCTGTAAGATTAATAGTAAGCAAGTTATTTATAAATGTAATGGAGAAGAATGTGTCAAAAGAATTTTACATAAAAGTAATTAGGAAAGAAGAAATTGTTAAAATTGGATATTTGAATATGCAAGGTGGTAGGAGACCAGAAAAGGGCTGGAACTAAACAAAGCAGTTAAAAATGAAGAGCTTGAGGTACTAGCAGTAGTGGAAACACATCTGGGAGAAGAGAACCTATGCCGGAATACTTGGTATGGCAGAGTATAAATATAGAAAAGAAAAAGTAAAAAGGGGTGGTGGTATAGGAGTTATGTCAAAAAAATATTTAAATACTGTTAAATGTCAAGAACATTTGTGGTTTGAGATAAGGTTAGGAAGACAAGAATGGATGGTGGCAATAGTGTATATAGCCACTGGAGATAGTGAAACTATAATGGAGTGGAAGAGTAGCATATACAAATGCCTAGTTAAGGATATACAGAGTTTCCAAGAAATGGGGAAGAGAATAATGGTTGTAGAAGGTATGAATGGGCATATTGAAAAAAATGATGTAGATAACAAGAATGGACAGCTTTTGAAGAATTTTTGTCAGAGATTGAATTTGAGCATTGGAAATTTGTCAAATATTTATGAGGGACAATACACATTGTCTAGAAATAATATATTTCACACGATAGTTTATATATATTAGTAGAGAAAAAAAGAATGAATAAAGTACAGCAAATTAAAGTGTTTGATAATGAAGAAAGAGTATGTAATAGTGATGATAATTTTTTTATAATAGAAATGGTTAGTAATGTGGTGGAAAATAGTAATACTAAAAGTAAATAACATCACATAATCACCATTTCTTATGCTTGCTTATAGCTGTTATTAAAACAGGCAAAACTCACTATATGTATTGTTACTCACTGCAAGTTAGAGTAATCAATGGATGCCAGAAGCCTTATGCATAAAATCCCCATCTAGTGCCTACTATCCAATATCCCCAGACTGCTTTCTGGCATCCATTGATTACTCTAGTTTGCAGTGAATGGCAATAGTATCATGAGTTTTGCCTATTTTAATACTAAAAGTAGATAGGATAGTGAAAGATGTGGATGGAGAAAGAATATAAAATAAAAGTTGAAAAAACTATGGAAGAGTTGGTTGGGGATGAATATAAAAACTGGTGTAGTGAAGTAGGGAAAATGGCAAATAGAGTTTTAGGTGAGAATATTCAGAAGAATAAAAATAATAGGGAAGTGAGAGTTAGTAAAAGTGTAAAAGAGGGGGGAAAGCATGCAGAGAATATAAGTGTGCCATTAAGAATAAAGAAAGTGAAAAAGGATGTTAAATGGGAAAAGTATTTAAAAAAGAAATTGACTAAAATAGGGAATTATAAAGAGAGAATAAAATTAAATAATAAATTGTTGGAGGATATTATTAAAAGTGGAAGAGATAGGAATAAAAAATTTTGGAAATACATTAAAAGAAGGAATGTAGGTGAGAGAAAAATAGTATTACTAGATGATGAAGGAATAGGTGTAGCTCTAGAGAAGAATTAGAAACAATCTTAAGTATGTAATGAATGTACAAAACATGTTAGATGTGATGGATGAAATGATAACAAACTTGTTACGTTTACAGAAAATTTACTGAGTGAGGCAGGGAAAAAATTGAAAAATGGAAAGACAAGAGGTTTAGATGGATGGGCAGCAGAGATGGTTATGAATTTAGGGCATAGGGCAAAATTAAATCTATTTTAATAAGATTCCACTGAAGAGAGATTTTCTGGATAGTTGGAGTACTACAAGAGAAAGGCTACTATTTAAAGGGAAGGATAAAGTTCGAAAGTTAAGTGATTGCAGACTGTTAGTCATAATGTCAGTATTATATAATGTTTTTGCATATATGTTGGCTAGAAAGGTCGCCTAATGGATAGAAGAAAATAATATAGTGGAAGAAATACAAGGAGATTTTCGATCGGATAGGCATAAAGGAGCTAGTTTATTTGTAGTTACACAACTTATGGATATGAGTTGAAATACAGGTAGACATTTATGGTTTTTATATATAGAGAGAAGGCATATGAGAGAATAAATAGAAATAGATTATGGGTAAGATTAGTAAATTTGGGAATGGATGGAGCCTTAGTGAATCTTTTAAAGAGATTGTATGAAAATAATTATTATACGTATCAATTAGGGAATACAGAATCAGTTAAAGTTAAGGCAAGGATACCCCATTTTGTGTTTGTTGTATTTGAGAGAAATGGAGAGAACAATCAAAAGACTAGGAAGAAGGGTAGAGATACCATTAATAGGTGGCAAGGGAGTATATACATTATCAAATTTTTTATTTGCAGATGATATAAAGAAGGAAAGATATGGAAGTTATGCTGAGGACATGCACAAGGATGGGTAAAGAGGTGGGGACTAAATTTAGTGAAGAAAAATCAAAAGTAATAATTAATACTCGGAAAAGAGAAGAGAAAGATTTTTAATTACGGGATATAAAGTTAAGTGGGGTGAATATGTATACCTATTTGGGAATCATCTTACATAATCAGAGAAATTACTTGGATGAATGGGAGAAAAAATTGATAAATGAAGCAAAGAACAGAAAGAGACTGAAAAGAAATTAACAGTTTTCATATAATAAATATGATGTAACTAGAATTATATGGAAGGAAGTGGCATAAGCAGGGTTAACATATGGTAACGATATGTTATGTGTTAGTAAATGGTACTAGATTACAAGTACAAAGAGAAGTAAAAAGACATGCATTAGATGTAGATGTGAGGATGGCAAAGAAGGCAATTCAAGGAGAAATGGGATGGTGAAGTTTTTATATGAGAGATGCAAAAAACAAAATAAAAATGTTCGGTAGATTGCCATTTATGGATAGTAAATGAGTAGCCAATTGGATTATGAGTAAAGGGAAGGCAATAAGGTGGGTGAGAAAGATAGTCCGGTATGCAGAAGATTTGGATAAAGAATTTATGTCAGTATACTTATGCAAAAGATAGGATGATTGTGTTAGGAGAATTGTTGAGTGTTGTGGTGGCAAGAAATGGGATAGAAGAATAGATGCATTAATGAAGAATAGGGAGTTGGATAGTTGGAGATCTAATATGGAGAATAAAAAGAGTTTAAATATATATAGAAGTAAACAGAATATTGGATGCAAGTTAATTTATGATAATAGCAAGAAAAGTAGTTTATTGTTTAAGACTCGTACAGGATCTTTAGCAATAAGGGAATATACACATACACGGAAAAATGTGGGCGATTTAGTCTGTAAGATGCGTAATCTAAAACCTAGAAAATATTAGGCATCTGTTAATTGAATGTAAATGCCTGCAAGAAAAAATGGTACAAATAATGAAGTTGTGGAAGAATAAATATAAACAAAGTGATTATACAGAAAGTGGGTTTTTGGTTTTTATGTTAGGTTTGATTTTAGATATAAGGCCATGGAGTTGACAAAGAATATGTTGTGGAAATGGGATGAAGCAGGATAGAAAAAAATTTGGAAAAAGCATAGGGGTAGGGAATGGAAAGGGAAGATAAAGTGACTAGCCGGTTTCTCTGAGCATAGTGGCTGAGACATTTCTGACTCCAAATAAAGAGAAGTTACAGTGCTTCACATCTCATACTGTACATTACTGGTTTTAAATCACATATAATTGATTATGTCTATGTAACGAATTACCATGAATATGTAATAATGCCAATGTTATTTATATCCATCCTCTACATATCATATAATATTTCACAGCTGATGATATTTTTAAAAAATAAATGGATTTATGAAGTCACTTCTTGAAATTCTGAATTAGTAATTAGTTAAGAAAAAGAAATTGTCCTACAGTGACATTTTTGTTTAAAAACATTAATTACATGCATCTTTTCAGGATATCTTGCCTAGAATTTATTCTTTACTCTATCTTCAACTTTGCAGAAATGTTTTTTTTTTTTTTTTTTGTGACAAACAATGAAAAATTATCTATGATGAATTGTTAATTGTATCACCCTATTTTTGATTATTTCACTTCACTAATCACTTTGATTCGTGGCAATATTCCATTCAGTTGTTATGCTCATAAGTTACTGTTTGAATCCAAGTAAGCTGGAAATTTTTTTACAGATTTCCAAGAAAGTTAATGATTTTTTTTTTCGCTAACTAGCCTGCATCCCTTTCATTAAATGGGTATTTAACTGTTAAGTAAAAGATAAAAACAGAAGAAAAACTGCAAAGCTCTCATCAACATTTGGTTGGCCCAGTGAATATTGCTTTCATCTTGATTACTTCTCTGTAGACAATCTGAGAGCCCTTTCCCAACAGTAGAATCCATGAGTTTGTTTTCTTTTTTGCATTATATTTTGATATATAATTGCAAGATGAAAACCTGCACACTTATGAAGTAATTAATTTACATTATGCAATATGTTTTTGACACAACTTTCTCTCTGTTATTTAACTCACACATCTAATTTAATTAATGCCAATCTATTAGATTATTTTTTGCTCTATTGTGCTAGTGAGTGTTATGTGTGATTCATGTTAAAATTTGCCCTTGTTTTCTTGTAACATATAAATATTCAATCAAAATTAAATGTTTGAAAGCATATATTATCATTTCTTTTTTATTATATTCATTTTGTCTTTAGAATTATTAATTTATCTTATAAGAAAGTCTTTATCGCATACCACATAAGCTAAAATGCATCAAAACCCATGTTCTTCACCAACCCATTTATTAAACTTTACTACATAATCATTTAATCTCCTTCTTAAAAAAACACTTTTTCAAAGTCACTTGATATTTAATATTTTAGTATTGTCTGAATCAGAATAACTTTTAAATCCAATTTAATAAATATGTATAATTTTAGTAAAAGGATAAATAAATAATGGAGTTACAGCACAATTTCAATATTTTGCTTGTAACTAATCACTATTATAAGATAAAATAAGTGATTCACCTTCTTTTACTACACATATTTAACTTCACCAGTTTTTTCAGATATGCTTAAGACAAAACACATGCTTTAATATGTTGATACAGTGGTATATTATTTTCATTCTAACTGAAATGATGTTGTACATTTTATTTTCAAAATGTTAAAGTTATTTTTACACAGGCGTCCAATTTTTATTACATTGTATCAGACTAGTAAGCAAAGCAATTATTATTACTTTCATATTTTAAACAACTGTTTTCATATCTAGTATACCTGGAGAGGCTAATTTAGCTGAACATTTATAGTATGAGAGCTGAGACTATTTATTTATTTATTTCTCATGTGTCATAGCATCAACCAGGAAGCGAACCCACTAACCCAGGATAACTGCTTGTAAAGCAGCCGTTGCTGACCTCTCGACCACCAATGTTTGACCAGACTATTTATTTTATATCAAGATAATCATCAAATACAACATACTGTAATCTGAATTTTAATTATAGAAATCATCTACAGTGAACTTTGGAGTGAATTTACATCCAAGTATTGAGAGAATTTATAGAAAAGTCCAATGACTATGAATTGCTATTATGCTTTGGATTTGTAGATTATGAAAAGGCGTTTGATTTTATAGTGATTAGAGCATTAGATCATCAAGGTATAGACCCAAGATATTGTTGTAATAAAGAATATTTTTAAAAAATGCAACAGCGACAATTAAATTACATAATGATACTAATATTGAGAAATGTGTATGACAGAGTGACTATATCTACAAAACTTATTACAGCAATTTTGCAAGAAGTAGGAAGATAAGGAAGTAAAAGTAAATGGAAATTATTTAAGTCATCTAGATTTTGCAGATGATGTAGTTATTTTTGTAAATAGTGCTTTAGAGCTTCATGAAATGTTGTAGAAGTTATCAGATAAAGGTAAGAAAGTAGGGATTAAAAGTAAATGTTAAAAAGATTAATGATGAGTTAGAAGAAGTTAACAATTAGATGGAAACATAATAGATGAAATTAATCATAGAATTAAATTTGATTGGAGTGCTTTTGGTAGAAGTAACTTAATATTAAAAGAAAATATGCCTATGTGTTTGATAAATATGTTTTACCAGTTCTTACTAATGGATGTGAGACTTGGATACTTAACAGAAAAGCAATAACTTTTATAGTTGATCTTGGGGGTTTTCATTTATGGTTTATATTTTATATTTGTAAATCCATCCAATTTGTTTTTTCCTTTTTCACACCTCAAAGGATATGATTGTTTTTTTTTCTTTTTTATTTTACTTTCTGTAATATACAAACTCTTTTTCCATCAAACTTTTTTTACTGAATTGCAGTGATATGCAAAATACAATGGAGCTGCGATATTGTAGGTTGCGGATAGTAGTTCAAATTTTGTTTATAAGCTTTGAATAGGATGCAGTACATATTATTTACAGCATTAGCATACAATATTTGTCAACACACACACACACACACACACATATATATATATAACAAATGCTTCTTTTATATGTATTAATTTATAAATTAAGGTGATATTATAAAGAAAATTAATTTAAAAATAGTGTAGGTGTTAATAATAAACTGAGTCAGCACATTTACATATATATTTACTGTATTCAGTCATTCACATTTAATCAAAAAATAAAAAAAATAATAAAATCTTACAGGAAGTGCAATAATGTCTACTAGAAAGATTTTATTGGTTCATATTTTCTGTCCATATATTCAATATCTTAACAAAAATTATTTTTTAACACAGTGATAACTTGAGCCATTTCAGGAGTGCAGTCATGGCTCAAATAGGCGTTTTCTTTTTATTATTGCTCTCTAATAAATAGTTCATTCTTTTTGAATATTCACTACAAACCAAACATTTTTATTTTATTGCATATACAGAATGTAAATATTTGAAAACCAGGCACTCTTCACAAACCTGGGAGCTTAATTGTAAGTATAGAGGATTTGAACTCAGATTTTCAAGCACCCTTCAACTATCCACACTATCTCATACAACTGATACACATGACCACACACATGTAGAAAAGATTAATAATCACCAATATACGTATTTCATGCTAAACCAGCACTCATCAGTTGGTCCAGACTATCATCTCCCACACATATATATAATCAATGCTCAGTTTATATTAAGATAGCAAATCTTCATACTTTAATGGACAGGCTTCAATCCACTGCAACCTCCAACTTTTCAGCCATCCATATCATTGAAAATCTGATGATGAAAACTCAAATCCCATGCTGATGCTAATATTATTGCCATGCCCATGTTGACCTGAAGTCACTCTGACCCCTCATGTATAGGACAGTATCCATTAAATACATATAAGAGGGATGGACAGGATACAAGCTTGATATGTAAATATTTGAAAACCAGGCACTCTTCACAAACCTGGGAGCTTAATTGTAAGTATAGAGGATTTGAACTCAGATTTTCAAGCACCCTTCAACTATCCACACTATCTCATACAACTGATACACATGACCACACACATGTAGAAAAGATTAATAATCACCAATATACATATTTCATGCTAAACCAGCACTCATCAGTTGGTCCAGATTATCAACTCCCACACATATATATAATCAATGCTCAGTTTATATTAAGATAGCAAATCTTCATACTTTAATGGACAGGCTTCAATCCACTGCAACCTCCAACTTTTCAGCCATCCATATCATTGAAAATCTGATGATGAAAACTCAAATCCCATGCTGATGCTAATATTATTGCCATGCCCATGTTGACCTGAAGTCACTCTGATCCTTCATGTATAGGACAGTATCCATTAAATACATATAAGAGGGATGGACAGGATACAAGCTTGATATGTAAATATTTGAAAACCAGGCACTCTTCACAAACCTGGGAGCTTAATTGTAAGTAGCTTGTATCCTGTCCATCCCTCTTATATGTATTTAATGGATACTGTCCTATACATGAGGGGTCAGAGTGACTTCAGGTCAACATGGGCATGGCAATAATATTAGCATCAGCATGGGATTTGAGTTTTCATCATCAGATTTTCAATGATATGGATGGCTGAAAAGTTGGAGGTTGCAGTGGATTGAAGCCTGTCCATTAAAGTATGAAGATTTGCTATCTTAATCTAAACTGAGCATTGATTATATATATGTGTGGGAGTTGATAATCTGGACCAACTGATGAGTGCTGGATTAGCATGAAATACGTATATTGGTCATTATTAATCTTTTCTTCATGTGTATCAGTTGTATGAGATAGTGTGGATAGTTGAAGGATGCTTGAAAATCTGAGTTCAAATCTTCTATATATACAGAATGTGCAAATTCTCTTAAATTTAGCCTAGAAAACATTTTATCAAATGAAATATTATACTATAATCAAAGTTTTGGAAGAAATCAAAGCAGGTAATGACGACTGAATTAAAGCCAATTATAGTCCTGCTTCAACAAACTACAAATAAATTTAATGATATTTGAAGTGATTATAATAATTTGACATCTATGTTATCAGTGTGACATCTTTTAGGAATTCCTTAACAACTCTTTTTATGGAAATAAGTAATGCGATTTGGCAGTATCTTTCATTATGAAATTTTAAGTGCATTTTTAGACTATTTCTTTCCCTTCAAGATCTTTTAAATCAACTACTTCTAATTATTTACCAAGTTTTATTAATATGAAAACAAAATTCCAGAGCAACTTCAGTCCTTCTTATGTTTTTACGATTTATTTGTTTGGTAAAAATTTTGTTGTTATTATTTTTTCAGTTCTTATGATTAATTAAATCCACTAAGCCATTACATGTAATAAAAATGACTGAAATAACTACACAAGCAAAAAAGCATGGTTTCAAAACTTAGGCTATTTGAATCTTAAGTTATTAAAAGTTAAAATACGCAAAGATTTTGATAGTAGATCAGCTGCTATATATTTTAGTCATTTTATAATTCATTCATTTTTTAAATTTTTGGCGAAAGGATGTTGTAAAACGCCTTGTGTATTTCTTGATGACTGTCTTAGCTTACATTATTTACTCAGTTATGACAACATCCTTTCAATTCATAATATGCCATGAGCAAAATTAATGGACACAATAATAGGATCTTTTGTATTGCCATATAATGTAGTCTTATTATATTCATTGCTTATGATGTCTGAAATTAAAGAAAATAGTGACTACTGCAAATAAGTATAATTTCCAAATATTTAAATAATATTTTATATAAGAATGACATACTTATAGGACCTCTGTACTAGAAGTTATCATTACATTAAAAGTTTTATGTGCGAAATATGAGCTATTGTTAGGGTCTGTTTTATAAAAAAAGAGTTTATATTTTATTCTTTGAAGCTTTATGCTGACCTCCTTTCAATTAATTTCATTTGAAAATTAATTTTAAAAAATTAGACTTTAATGTTATATTTATAATAAACATATTTTATTTAAAAGTTTTAAGTGTTCCCAAGTGTTCTCCACATTTATTTCTTTTAGGAAATAAATTTTGATTAATTACCCTGTGTAGTTTGGAGCAGTGATAGAATGATGGATTCTAGAACTCAAGCACATCCTATTGCTGTGCTCATTAGCAATAAATCAATTGATTATCTTAATTTATTTATTTTTAATTGAATAAATTAGATTTTCATTCTTTTGAGATAGCTTTGTTAAAAAAGTCAGTAAAATGAAACCATAATAGTGATTTATGGAAGATGTTATTGTTATCATAACTGCTTCTAGTCATATTTATTTATGGTATTTGCACAGTTTACTTTTGTTATAGGAATAGAAAGTACAAACATATTCTCAAATTCGTAATTGTGCATGATTTAATTTTTTTACTTTCAGAACTTAGTTAGCATTGTCTTAATATGCAAAGATTATTTGAATAAGACTTTTGGAAATAGGATAGTACCTACTAAATGAAATTATCACATATTTAGACTTAAAATCTGGTTTAACAGCAATCTTCATTCTAATCTAGGACTTTATAAAAGCAAGAATAATCAATCAGGGACACTAGATTGATATGATAATCAGATTCGCAGACCAGTTTGTCTAAGGGTCTTGTTAGCATTACTATCTTCTGCCCATTGATTACTCAAATTTGTATAGGTATCTCTAGTGTATAATAACAAAATGGTTTGCTGCTGTTTCTTCAGAGTAAGGACTCATTAAAAACTAGAAATAAATATTAATTGGGTGTTTATATTTATCTATATTTAAAAAACACTTGTAATAGTTATTATTTTTTCTTTGATGAGTATTATTTTTCATTGGAAAAATTGATAAAAGGTGCATTTGTTAAAGATTATATATAAACAAATTCAAGAAATTCAGAATTAAAAAACTGAAATATATTTTACAATCAAATGGTTTTATTGTCAAGCAAGAAGTGCAAAAGAACACAAATATATACTAAACAAATTTTCAATTGCATTCTAATTACTTTTAATATTAAATCTATTTCAGAGTTCTTTTAATATTAAAAAGGTAGTTGGAATATAATTGAAAATGGTGGGAAATTTATTTAGTATATATTTGTGTTATGATTGTGTTTTTTTGTACTTGAGAAGTCTGCCTTGGCAGTCAAACCAGTTGGTTGTGAAATTTTAGTTTTTCCATTTTGATTAGTTGTTTAATTCTGAATTTGGTGTAATTTATTTATTTTTATTGTCTAGTTTAGTTTTTAGCCTTTGATATTTTAAGTAACAGTTGATATTTAAAAAAAAAAATGAATAAATAAATATTAATTTATTTTTCAGGAGTCAGCAAGAATTTATGACATATAGGCCATTGCCAGAGTTGACTATTGGAATTTTAGGAATAGGATCAATTGGAAAAGAAAGTGAGAATTTTTATTATTACAGATTATGATTATTATATGAATAGCAACAGATGTATTAACATAAGTAAAATATAAGTATATGTAAGTTAACTATGATGAAATAGTGAATTGTCTTGCTGCTAGTCAAAACATAGATTAAAATACTTTTTTCACCATCTTAGATTTCTTATTTTGATAAGTAAATATTTAAGTTTTCTTTGTATCTTTGAAAGGATACAAATTGATATTGTAAAATGGAGCTAGACAGTTTATTTATTTACAGTAAATAAATATAAATGCTATTTTTTTTTATCAACTTTGAATCGTACTTCTTTTAAAAGTGTGCCACATCCCATACACATCAAATTTATTTAACTTTGAAATATATCTTACCCAGATTGCAGTTTAAAAAACAAATTCATCATTTGGATTTGAATCCTAACTATTTATAAGCAATAAAATATTTATTTTATCAATAAACAAATATAAAATTTAATTTGTAAAGTACATTTTTTTTATTGAAAAAATTGTTTAGTTTGATCATGACACAACATAAGTAAAAAAAGTCTCATGACAACTATTAAATGACAGTAATTAATTTGTTTTCTATCTGATGTGTTTCTTTCATGAAATTGTTTTATTTTATTTTTTTTTACTTTTTTCTATTCGGTCTTTCAAAAATTGATTTATAACTCTATATTTTACTTTTTTCCTTATTTGTTTGTAATTCAATAGATAATGAGGATCCACTATGCCAGAAAAAGTAGAAAATTATAACTCCTTACAGATTTACAGCTCAGCACTGCTTTCGACAAGGCCAGGTATAAAGAAGAGAGAACTTATAGGTTAATTAATATGCAAGTTGTAACTTTAAATATACCACTTGCGTGAACTTGCATACTAATTAACCTATAAATTCTCTCTTATTTACACCTATATTAGTGCAGTGAATATGTCTGGCCTGGTTGAAAGCAGTGCTAAGCTGTAAATCTGTAAAGGAGTTATAATTTTATAAATCTTTTTGGCATAGTGGATCTTCACTATCTATTGGATTAAAACTTAATTTAGTTACTTTGTACTTAATTTCTTTGTTTTTTGCAATTCTGTTAAACAAAATCTATCTAATCCTTAATTCTATTCACTCTAATCATATAAAGATCTCATAATTTCATTATTTGCTTTTTGACTTTATTATATTGAGAACATCTCATTATTAAATGGTCCAAATGCATAACTTAAGAGAAAAACCACTCTCCACTTTACCACCAACTAGTCTAAGCTTGGATAATCAGTGATTATCAAATACATATAAAATCCCTATTCTTAGTATTTTAATTCTCATTTCTCAAACTAGTTTCTGACTTTTGTCTTTATCATTGACACCTGACATTCAGTATGGAAGAAATGTAGATATGCATACAACAATCATTTTACTTACGAAGCTAAAAACTTGAAATTCAAGTCAGCCTAAAGTTTTGAACTAAATCATACTATTTGATCAGTAACTATCACCAATAACTATAGGGATCTTATTTCCCTGGCTAGGTTCAAAACTGTAGAATAATTTTATTTCAAGATCTTAGTTTGACAAATAATATGAAATTATAGATGGTTGTTGGATTCATATCCATATTCTTTTTAATTTTGAATCCCAGGTCTCATTGATAAAAGCAAAAGCCAAAAACCAGTCTGAATGAACATTCAGATATTAAGAAGTTTTATATGTATGTGATAATTACTAATTACACAAGCTTTTGATAATAATAAAATAGAAAGTTATTTTTGTCATATTCTTTAAACTGGATGTTTGGTGATTTATTGTTAATATCATAAGATAAATATCTGAATTCTTTCTCTGTCTTTTCATGCCCTTTTTTACTTCTAATTTGTGGCTTTAAATGAGAATTCAGTCCATCTATTTTTATTTCTTATATATGTGTATGCTAAGCATAGTTTTTTTTTTTTCATATGTCATAGCATCGGCCGGGAGGCGAACCCACAACCATCTGCAACCAACTACTTGCTTGCAAGATGGCTGCGATGACCTCTCGGCTAACAATGCTTGACTAAGCATAGTTTTTCATATGTGTAATTTCTTTTGTACATGCAATCTCTTACCTATTATTCTGTTTTTTTTTTTTATATATATCTTTGCTCAAACTATTAAAAATTTAAATACATACATGTGTTTTAACTACAGTAAATTCAGTATATCAGATATTGTCTTTCTTTAACATTGTTTAAGTATCTCTTATCAATAAACATTTTAACTAACCAAAAGCATCTCTTTACAAAATAAAAAATACTTTCTATTTTGCTTAATGTGATAAAGTCTGCATAATATACCATTAATATAGTTAATATAAGTGAATGTTAATTACAAATGAATTGTTAAAAAAAACTATGGATATTACTGAATTGGCTAATATAAAAAAAACGAAACAAAACATAAAAATATGATATAATTTATATCATGCAATGAATCAAAAATACTCTGTATGCATTAAATAGTCCTCTTCTGTTTTCATATTATGTTAATTTTTTTTTTGCTATGATAATGGAGCACTTCACTGAAAGTGTATACAGCTTTAGGTTAAAAGAAGAAAGAAACTATTTCGTTAAACAGATGAATAAACGTATGCAAATTTGACCTTCATTCATATAGAAACACTATATATCTTGTTTGGTTTATATTCAGTTGGAAAATTAAATTTGTATTAACACAATTATAAATAATTATATTCATTTGTTCATATAACGTTTACATTTATTATAGATTTAAACTGTTTTCTCTAAAAAAAAAAAACAAAAAACAAAAAAACAAAATGTATTTACTATACATTTGTAGTAGAAACTTTTACATTATGCATAGTAACTTCCCTCTCCAAATATTCTTTTTTCCATTCATTAATTTTGCAATCAGTGAATTTCAAGAATACTGCAGTCCATTTGCTGATCTTAACATTATCATGAAATAAAATATATTGAATCTGGTATTATATCAACTGAATATCTTTGTTCATATTTTTTATATTCTCGTGACTATTTATTTTATTTTTACTGTGCTCAGTTATTTTCCAAAGTTTCTAGCTAATCTTAATCAGTACTAATTCTTCAATAAATGTTTTTTTTTAATACACTTATTGATTAAATAAAAAAAAACAAAAAAAAACCATGTTGCCTATCTTTTTTTTCCCAAGATTACAAAATCAAATGGAAAAACGTATATAATTGAAACTAATTGAATTATCCTTAGTAAAATTCAAAAATATGGTTTTCAACCTTAAAAATAAAACAGATTTTTGTTTCTTATTTGATCATTTCTAATTTAATACTATATTTTATTTTATTCATAATTTTGTTAATCAGTCGTTTGATGTTGTATTGATTTTGATTCTGCATTGGAATCTTTTTTAACTGTATATTAAAATATTAGTCTTTTATATATATATATATATTTATTCATCTATACTTTATTATAGAAAAAAAAAAAAAATCTTAAAAAGAAATATGCCTGTATTTTAAAAGGAACTTTTTTAATAAATGTGGTTTACCAATGACTTGGTTAGTTAATAGGAAAGAAAACAATGGTTTTAGACAGCTCGTAATAATGGGACGGATCTAAAAAGAAATACGTGAATAAGAAAACAAACTGCTATCACTATCATCATTGGAAGAATTAAAAGCCTGAAATAGAATTGAACTAGTTATATCACTAGAAGAGATGGCAATAGATGGAAAAACAAGTTTTCAACTGTATCTAAGAAATAATAAAAGATCGAGAAGAAATCACTTTTTGGATAGATAAAGACATTTTCAAGGGTGATTTGGATCTCAGAAACTTTATTAAATTTTAAGAAACTTTTATTCAGCTATGGATCGATATTGGTTACAAATGGTGAAAATAAAAATGATATTTTTCAGTGACACTGTTTAAACCTATACATATCCATTACAGCCCTGGTATGTTCATAAAATTTCACTGCATATTTATTCCGCTTTTTTGTAATTATTTCTAAGATTATTTCTACATTTCTGTTTTTATCCATATACTGTAATCTTTTAAATAGTCTTTAATTTACTTTTTAAATTTTCCATGGACTCAGCATCTTTGGGTATATTATGCATTTTTCATCAGCCATGTTTGATTTTGCCTTTCATTTGGAAAAAATCCTGAGTGAATGCAGGTTAGCTTCACACAATTTTTTAATTAGATCTTTCTCCATGCATGACCTCATTCTTAGGTACAATTTTTTAAATTGCAAATCTTTATTTTTTTTTCTCTGTATTATTGAAATCACATTAATGTTTCTAACAGCATTTCCCAGAACTTGATACTTCTACATTTTTTTATTTGATTCTATGTACCTTATTTATTATATGCACAATAGTAATAATTTTTTTTTTTTCTCTTATTTTTACATAAATGTATCAAATCTGGCCAAAGATTCATTTTGATTTTATTTGATAAGAAATCTTATTGTATATGTTAATAACAAACTTGAGTCTCTAATCAAACAATTGTTATTAAAAAAATATATAAATTTATCTAGCCTTTATATTCCTGTGAAAATTATCATTACAGGATATTTTATTGGTCACTCTTGTTTAGTGTTAATATACATCCACACATTAATAGAATTAATAAATACTATATTGAATTGTTTAGTTAAAGCAGAAAGTATTCAATATTCTAATTTATTTTGACATTTAGTGATTAGGGACTTATGATCAATTAAATCAAAGACAGAATGAAAGCCAATCTGGAAAATATAATAATGAACTAATTTCATAGCTTAAACTTATAATGCAGCTTTTTGAATTATTAATTTATGCGTTCACAGCTATTCAGTATTGGATGGTATGATGTGCAGAGGAGATTCTACCTGTGAGAATTAATTTCACTTTATGTAAAATACTTTTAGCCAATAATCTCAAGTCAGTATTCTTCAATATTTTGGTTGACTATTATATTTTTTATATTCCTATTAACTTGTTAACCTTTCAATATTCATATAAACTTACTATTACTACTTTTACTTTTAATTTTTATAAGTATATAGAAAATGATCTGTATTAGTTCTATTTTGGGTCTTATTTATTTTGCCTTTGATTTTGTGCTTTTGAATCACTGGCTGTAATATTAGCCTGGAAGTACTTCATCCATACTGTCACTCATCATTGTAACAACAGATCAGGTGGATTATGGTTATTATCATCTTTTTTAGTAATAGAGTTTTGCACAAATTTGTTGCAAATTTTACAGTGCAAAGTGGTATCAAAATTTTTTTTACATATGATTTTTTTTTTTTTGTTTTTTTATGTGACTGAATTTCCTTAGCTGTTTTTGGATTCAAAATATTATTGTCATTATACTAAAATTTATAGCTTTAGGTTTGGTGTTAGACTTATATAAATGTACAAGCAAATTAACTTGAATTCAATATCCGTACTTTTTATTAACTTGTATGGCATGGAAAAAAAAAAAAAATGATTGCTAGATACGTGACTGCAAATTCTATGCATCTCACTGAAATAGGCCAATAACCAGAAACTAATTTGGTAATTTATTAAATAGACTGGAGTTGAGTAAGTAGAGGAAATTGCTATTCTAAATGAAAAAAGAAAAATGTAAAGAAAAGTTTTTATTCACATAAATGTATTAAGAGTTTAAAAAAAATAATTTTTTCTTCATTTTCACAGTATTCTTGGCATTATGTGATAGAAAAAAAAGGGGGTGGGCAGTCATGTTTATAAATAGTCTTACACTTTCTAGCTAGAATTCCATTTCAATATTGTTAACTTAATATTTTTGACCCAAGTTTTTATTTTTAGTTGTATAATATCAAGAATACCGTGAGAGCTGAATAAAATTTATTTTTTACTTTTTAATGCATTTTTTTAGTGCACTTATGTGAATAAAAGCATTTCTTTAAATTTTTTTAAAAATTATTTTTGGTATTAAGTTCTACTTTTTACTTTTATATAGTTGCCAGAAGTTAGGAATAAAGACAGTTTAGATTCAATTTAATATTGCTAGGTGGCAGTACTGTAAAGAGTCCCAAATATCATATAAACTTAAAAATTTAATTTTTTTGCTAAAAGTGTTTGCCTATAAAAAGTATAGTCATTAGGAATACATATATATGCTGTCACTGGGAATACATATGTATGCAAAATATTAACTAGTTCAGAAATTCCATAGTGGGTGAAAATTGATTTTACAAGATTTTATCCAGATATAGACAAAAAAACAATTAAGTTAAATAAAACTGCATTAAAAAACAACAACATCAACACTTCTATTAGTATTAATAAGTTATATTAAATATTCTTTAGAGTTTTGTATTGTGAAGATCATTACAACCAAAATCTGGTTCAAAGAATTACAGATTAGCCAATATAATAATAATCCTTTTGTCTTCTGAATTATTTAATAAAGATATCAAAGCAATTAAAATAATAATTGAAAACAAATAGAAGAGAAAGAAAAATCTACAAATTTACAATCCACCCAATCTGTAGATTGAAGTAATTAATCAGTACTTAATTCATTTTTATTATGCACATTGTTTTAATTAGTTCAAAAACAATTCTGCTGTTTTAATTAGTCTATTTAACTAGCCACTCATTAATTTCTCAGAATAACATTGTTTTATTTCGCTTATTTAATTAATTTATTTTAATTAGTTTCCTAATATACTTCTCAAGTTTTTTTGGTACTAATGTATTAGTCTGTGACACAGGACGTATTAGACCTGTTGCACCTTTTCACATCCACGATAAATGTGTAACATTGCAATTAGGTCATAGATACAAGTAAACCCTGCTATGTTGTTTTCTGATTTTGTATCAAAACATGTTTTTTATCCAATCTTCGATCTGTTTTTTTTTTTTTCCAAAACCAATTTTTTTTGCCCCGTTTTTGTCTAGATTTCATTCTGACAACAGCTTGATTTTAATTGCATTGTATTCATCAAAAGTATGGTTATGCTAATGTCTATGGAATTAGATTTAATAAATTATTTAAATGATATAGTTTTGCCTATATTTATAGGCAAATCTATCATAATAAATTTGTTTCTTACTGGTTTCAGATGAGTAAACAATATTATAGTTTTCAAAAAAACAGAATAAACACAGTTTAAGATATGCTTTCACTTATATCTATCTGACAGAATACTTAAATAAGATATAAAACTAATGTGAATTTATGATAAGTGATTCAAAATCCATTGTATTTTATAGGTGTTTATATTTGACAACATTTTCTAAATAAAAATAAAACAACAAAATATCAGATAAACTAATGTATTATATTACAATGCTAAACAATGATGAGATTCAAACAATTTAACAACTGCTACTGGCAGAAAAAGTTTTATTGTTTTTTTTTAAGACACATTATGAAAAATACTTTTTAAAATCTTTTTTTAAAACATAATCCATTTTTATAACTTTCGCTATATGAAATAATAAAATCATTCATTTGCAAAAATGAATAAAAATAGTAATAATAATGTTTTTTTAAAATATATATATATAATTTTATTTAATAATTTTAATTATTATTTACCAGTAAAATTTTCAAGTGAAAATGAAGTGGCGTAATAAAGCTTAACAACTCAGAACCAAATTACTAATTTTTTACATTCAAATTTTTGTGTAAACAATACAAACAATAATATCTATTGCCATAAAAGTCTATGACTTATAGAAGAGTTTCAAACAAGCAGGTATAAAACAGTAAACTGGATAAGATTCAATTTGTTTGAATTAGATGGTAATGACTGACATTTGGTTATCAAAATTTGCCAAATTGTAAATGAACTCTATCTCTAGCCATCAATAAGCAAAGTTGTTTTTATACGAAAATATTCACCTGTAGGCATTCTCATGCCATAATCTTTAATAATCAAAACTTGTACTTATATTGCGATGCATAATCGGAATAGAAATTTTATTTTGTGGGTAATGAACCTGAATTAATTACTGTAATAATGAACATATAAGAATATAAAAATACATTTCAGAAAGAATATAAAGTTTTTTTGAACAGCAATTCCAAGCTATCACAAGCTGACTGGAGTATGTGCACAATTATTTTAGCATTCAAATAATTGTATACATGCTCTTGATAGTTTGAGATAGTTTGGAATTGATAGTACGGACAAACTTATAATGATAGTTTTGTAATGAAATACTAGCGCTATAAATGCATAAACACAAAGCTAATATTTAATATTTTATTAAACGATAGGCTGAGCGCTTTTGAGAGTCACGGTTCGTATAATCATAACTCTTTGTGAAGTAACTGTTTGGCTAATGCTATGCCAATCTATGCACAGTTTAAATATTCTATTTCCTGGATATAGAATAACACATTTCCTTTCTTTTAATGGCATTGCTGTCTATTGTGATAACATTAAACAATCAGTTACTTCACAAAGAGCTATGATTATGAGAGCCATGACTCTCGATAGTGCTCAGCCTATGGTTTAATAAAATATTAAATATTAGCTTTGTGTTTATGCATTTATAGTGCTAGTATTGAATTACAGAATATTAAGCAAACATGCAAAGTTTAAAATTAAGTTTGTATTACAATGATAGTTTTATGAAATAATCAAATGAAATACAGGTACAAGAATAATTTTAACAAGCAGTTTGCCTAACCATTAATTTTTTTTAGGAAAAGGTTCTGTTGAACCAGTAAGAACTGGCTGAATCTACCATTTAGTTCTCTACAGAATATCATCAACAAATTAAAAATAAAGTAAAAAAAACAAACATTTTTTATAGAAAATATATGCAGTATACTTTATAATATCAAATTTTAGTATATAAAAAACAAAAAAATTCTGGGAACAGCTTATATGCTATAAGATAGTACAATAATATATTGTATTGGCCAGACTTAGCGTAGTTCATTTATTTTACATTTTCTCTATTTATTTACATAAATTACATGGGTACAACCTGACTTTAAACATCAGGACATAAATTATTACATGTATATTTAAAACAATATTTTATTCAGTATAATAAGATAACCATTATACAACCCCATTTGTAATGCTGGGCTAATTCACAGAAAATACATTATTTTCAATGAATGATGGCAGACCATGTAATCTTACATAAACAAAATAACAAATGATGTAATAATAATGTATTTACAAGTATTTTTATTAACTTATGTACAATTTATTTTTTAATAAAATTAACAAATCATGAATTAGTAATTTATTTACAAGATATAATCATTAATTGATATGCAATTTATTCCTTTAACAAAGTTCTTTAATCTTTATACACCATAGTATCAATATATTCATACATAATGTAACACATTCTCTGTACTTCAATAAACTTAAATATAATTCTGCACATGTATGAATTCGTAAGTATAATATTTATTTGAACTTACCCATACATATGCTCTATAAGATAGATATCAACATTATCTTTATCACAATAATCATAAGGAATGACATTTTTTTGATCCTAATCCTAATCATAATTGCTTACATAATAATAAATGTAAAGGGATGACCTTTTTGTCCGAATCCTAACTGAATAAACCTTTTATGCAATAATTATAAGGAGTGGTCTTTTGATCGTAAATCTAATTTAATAGAACTACAATTTAAACAGTGATGACTTGTTCCAAGATCGATCCCTAATTCATTAAATTGATAGGAATGTATTCTCCCATATGGATGTGAACATATGTAAACTATTAAACATTGAACAAACAACTTTGTATATATAATCTTTCTACATAAAATCCAATTTTCAGTAATCAAATATTAGTTTAACTATGAACAAATGAGACCAATGGACATAATTACATTGTTAACTGCAGTTATTTGAG
This sequence comes from Epiperipatus broadwayi, assembly GCA_028023455.1. Classification (NCBI taxonomy): domain Eukaryota; kingdom Metazoa; phylum Onychophora; class Udeonychophora; order Euonychophora; family Peripatidae; genus Epiperipatus; species Epiperipatus broadwayi. The sequence goes on from JAQFVV010000040.1 coordinate 8,197,469, forward strand.
ACTTAGACCATTTATATGCGTGCATTACATTTACATGATTATCATTATTTCTTTATCTTTTTCTCTTCTTAACAACTTATATAAAATTCATAAGCTTGGTATACATATGATATATATGTTAATTATTATTATTATTATTATTATTATTTTTAAATAATTTTAACAAGTAAAGAGAAGTTATACAAATTCATTTTTTTTAAATTAACAGTTTCTTTCAAAATAACAAGCATTATTTACAAATTCAAATTAATTAAAATAAAGCATAAATCACTCTTTAAATGTGGGACTCACCCAAAACAAAATAATTGTCATTTACTTGTTTCTGTCAAATATTAAAAGTTCGTTTAGGGTGATAGTATAGTCTTGGTAATATTTAGCTGTCATTTAAATAAGCCTATTTCTTTATTCCAGCCAGAGTTATTCAAATTGTTCCAGATTAGATCTAGCTAACTGTTAGATGTGTTCTTCATTTTTATTTACAAATCATAAGTGAAGGTTCTGTGGGATTTGGATGAAGTAATATACCAGTCTGATTAAAAGAAAAGAAAAATGTTCATATCATTTTGCTTGGAAGAACAAAAAACTTTTTTTTTATTGAAATAAATAATAGATTATATTTCTGCTACAGGATTAATTCCAATATTTGTTGTTATTATGTATTTATGTGAAATATTTTTCAATTTTCTCTTACGTAAAACAAGAGGCTATTAGTTTAGAATATGATCAGGTGTAAAGTACATAAAAGACTTTTATTTTTTATCATGGTTATGCATAGGGTTATGTTTGCTTACTGTAATTTTATAATTATTTTTTTAATGCAGAATGACTGAATTCCAAAGAAAAGAATTGCAAAAGTTGTCCGTACAATCTTGGATATTCAGAAACCATTGACCTACATTAACAACAGTAATTCATTTTCTCACTCTATAGTTATGTATGTAAGCATGTGTAATTTGTGGACACCAGCTGGTAATCTGACCCAGATTCCCAGATTAATTTATGGCTCTTAGCTTTCAACAATGAAGAGCTCTGTATTACACATATTGTAGATCTGGTACCTTTTTTTTAAATACTATTCACTTTAATGATAAGTTTTAACAACATAAAATTTTGAACTGAAACCAACCTGCATGTACAGTTATATAGATCAGATCCTGCATACTTTAGTATCATTAGTTATATAAATATAGAAATTTGATTAGCAACTTGTCTTGGATTTAAAATTTTATGGTATTGAAACTTTTATTCCATTACCTTGAATAATACAAAAAAAAGGCACGATGGTTATCTGAATTGCAGATATCTAACCAAAAACAAGTCTGGAAATCTGGTGTTTATTGTTTACTCATGTTTATTTCAAGAGCTCTGGAATGATGTAGAGCAGATTATTGTTGTTAGTGCACATGATAAGCATAAGTTTTATTTGGTATGATCATGATTGTTTTCCATTTTTTAATCATAGCAAAATATATTAAGGTAGTAAAGTATTTACAAAGTAATATATTATACAATACGTAGGTTATAGTCATTTAATTATTCAATCATGAAATACACTCTTAATACTCAATATTTTATTTTAATATCATAAAGGAATTTCTAAAATTTATAGCTCTAAAATTGAAGTTCTAAGGCAATTTTTCTCAAGAGTATGGCAAGCTATGATAAGCTATCACTGATAATGATTTAGTATAATCTCTTAACTACATTATTTGGCATACTAGTTTATTAAATCTGTCACTGGGCATAAGAATTTTAACATGCAAATGCATTATATGTTTTTCATGTGAACTTTAAACACTTGCTTGATCACAGACACTTTTTATAGAGAACTTAGCTATATCTTTTATGGATCAAATGGCCTTTAATCACCATATTAATATTGTTTGTCATAGTATTTCATTGACTAGTAATCCAGCTGACTTTTAATGAGAGATCTTAACAAGAAATACGGTATATGTAGATGAAATGATTTTTAAATACCATAATAGTATTAATGTTTGGCCATAGTATTTGATTGACTAATTCAGTTTTTGCAGAGAATTTAGCATGTAGATATATTGTTTATAAGCAAAGACATAATCATCAGATTAGTATTATTGCTTGGTCATTTGGGCAAAGAACTTGATATATAATTATCATATGTGAGTCAAGTGGCTTTTAAACATCATAGTATTATCACTTGGCTATAGTATTTTGTTGACTAGTTAGTCAGTCTATCTATGGGTAGGCAACTGTGCATGTGATACATTGTACATGTATTAATTGACCTTTAAATATATTAATATTATCACTTGACTATACTATTTTGTTGATTGGCTAATCATTTTAGCTCTTGGAAGAAAACTTACACATGAACACATTATATGTAAATCAAGCGCTAAACGGCAAAATGACAATCTGAATTCAACAGTTTCTTATATCTTATTGAGTTTACCTCTCTCTTTTAGTTTGGTAAATTCAGGAATTGTTACTTTTTTTATTAATATCTATTGAGAATAGATATATAACGTTAGTACATAATCAGTTCTTGATAAATAAATGGACTAATGCACTTCGAATTACAAATAAAAACTTTTATTTGAAGAGATGTCAATTCAGTCCCAGTCATCATGCATCATAGATCTCTTTTACCACATGTATTCTGCACAATGATTTGTCAATTTTTTTCATGTAGTATGTATGCCAGATGCTGGAAATAAAACATCTATAAGACATATTGATTGGAACTGACATCGCTTCAATAATTGGTGAATTTTCCATTTATTTATGTCATTATATGAAAAATATTTTCCAAGCTATTTTATTGATTATAATTATAAAAATGTGTCTTGTTTTTAATGACAAAATTTGACAGTGTTTATAATTTGACCTGTAAATAATACTCTTAATTTTACTCAGTTGCTTGCTAGCCTTTTTATGAAATTTATTCTAGCATGATCTGAAGTATTTTATGAAATTTCCATCACCAATTGTTATAAATGAAATTGATTGTGATATGAATAAAGTATAATAATAGATTAACTAAATTAAGTAATTGTTACCTAATCCAAATTAATAATAAGTGGATTCCTTTACATATGATTGTGTATCAGCTTTGTTTAAAAAAAATATACAAAATCACCTATAGTTCTCGTAATGCTGTTTATAATGTAATATATTGAACTTTTTAGATGTTTTCAGGGCATCAATCTATATATTAATTTTGTACTTTTTCTTTAGTTGCAAAAATTTGTAAAACTTTTGGTATGACAGTATGGGGTATGGTAACTAAACTACCATCAGAAAGTAATAAATGTCCGCACGTAGATGAATACAGGTAAGTCATAATCCTTTAATTTTAGCATGTAATTTTGCATTTTTATTTTATGCTAGTTAAAATCTATTATTTGCTGCTGTCTTAAAGAACCACTTCCCAGTTGCCAGAACTACTGTCTGCATCTGATTACATTTGTAGTGTTCTTCCAAGCACAGCAGCTACATGTGGTCTACTCAATGGAGATTGTTTATCAGTATGTAAGAATAAGGTGAGATTGATTCTTTTATGACTGGAAATCATGTAATATTATATATATTTACTTTTAAAATACAAATATATATGATCACATGCTTATAAACATTTATTTATTTATATTACATGATATATAATACTAATATATTTTCAAATGTACTAATAACAATTCACTGAAATACTGTTTACATTATATAATATATTATTATGACACATCCAGATATATTAGGCAATCAATGACAATACTATTTATATATTATATTTCTAATTATATCTATTTACATTATATGATGTATCAACAATAGGTCTCCAACTCAATTAGTGAGTATTTACTAAAATTCTATTTACATAATGGGATGTTCTAAGAGAATTGGAGGATGAGATAAAAAGATTGAGAATAGAGATAGGGAATAAAGAGAAGTAAGAAATGTTTTACTTGGCTAATAGGATTTCTGCACATATTGTCAGTATCTAGAAATTTCTGATTTTGTTATGTCATACCAATATATAATTGTAATGAAACATGGTCCTGGTGTGAAATGATAGCTGATGATCAAATATGCAACAGATGCCACATGGGATGAATCTTTATTTGGCTGGCTGCTTATGCATCAGGACCTGGTCATTGCTAGCTCTACAGTTGGTTTGCCAATTTATATAATAGTATTAAATTATGGGTCTTAAATTATGAAACTTCATGAAACCAACTTTTCCTTATTCTTATGAATATCCATGATTGTTCATTAACTGATTTCTCTGACTGACTGATTTCAGATCTGGATTAGTATTCTAGCTTAACCTTTTTCCTTATCGTTCCCGTTGCACCAAGCCCAAGCATGAAACCGGAACTTGAAATTATCACATAAAATTGTAGATTTGTGATGCATGTTTCTCATAAGAATAAATAATGCAAATTAATACTTGTTTAAGTTGGTGAAAAAAATGACACATGATGTTTCAAATAAATGAAAAAAATATGCATTGAAATATCCAATCCATTTAAAAGAATTACAATAATAACAACAAAAAAATATTTATCATTAAAACCACTACAGGTACAAATGTCTATAGCAAGCATGGCAAAGATGTGGGCTGCATGTGGCCTGCTGCCAAAAAATCTACAGCCCACTAAGATTGGTAACCATAATGGTCATATTTTTTTGACAATGCTGGATTTTTTGAATTATGATTATATTTACATAAATGAATTCGATAAATGCTACTTGTATGTTATCCTGTCTACCATGCTTGGCAGATGATTTTTTTTAAAAATATAGTTTCAGGAATATATAATAAATGTTCAAAAACAAAATGGTGGCAACTAGAGATCATATTTAATATTTACATTTCTCTTTTTATTGTTATTTAAGAAAAAGAAAACTTCTGCAAAAATTAATTACAATATTTCCAATTTATTTATTATTTTTTGTATTAAGTCAACTTATTTATATAAAAATAATAAAAATATAAGAAACATTAATTGTCATATTGTGTGCTTTTTAGAAGGCAGAATCTCGTACCTTTGTAAATATTTCACTGCATGCTATTCTATCAAAGGAGAATCCCAAACTTTCATCATTTCCCCAAAAACACACTTCAAAAATTTGTCGTTTTTATTAAATGTTGTAATAAATGCTTTATTGCCTATACAATATGTCCACAAAATTTATTCAGTGTTGTACTGCAAAACCTATTAATAATATGAGGCATCAAATCACCTCAAATGTTAAAAAATTTTCAGCTGTGCTGTCGATGTATTAATATATATTTATTCACAGAGAACATAGCTGAAAATTTTTTAATGTTTGAGGTGATTTGATAGATATTTCAGGTAATATTATATGCTGGAATTATAAACATATGAGGTACACTATTGTTTGCATATGTGAGGCACTTCCGAGATTTAGAAAATCTGGTAATGTCTGCATCATTCTGACAGTCTAACTTGGGTTCTTAATGTGAATGAAAGTATATTGATAATGTTTTCTTTGAAATTATTAAAAATATCTATTAATGTTGAAGCCTGTCCTGTACCAGTATGAATAAAAAATGATGCATTGGATTAGAACATTGCAGTTTTCAAGAAAAATGGAAATTATAATATTTTTTTATTGAGGAAAAAATAAAATTTTTTGACTGATATGTACAAACTTAATCTCAATTTGTAAAGAGTTAAAAGAGGCTTTAAGATACAAATCATAAAGAACACTATGACAAATATGTTGGTAAACTACGAGAAGATGTCAGAATTAAAACTGACATTCAGAAAACAATAAAGTGTATACACCAAGTCTACTGAGGATAATGAGGCTGTTATTAAAACCAGTTATTTATTAGCACACTTAATTGCAAGAAAGCCAAAACCATTTGCTGAAGGGAAAAATGTCACTAAAATCGTATATTATATTCGTGCACATGCCTTTAATCATTCTCAATTTGTTAACTTTTTGGAAGAAATAGCAAGTGAATACATAGATTTTCCTTATTATACAGGAATTTAATGGCTTTCCAATCATAATGTTTTGAAGTGATTCTTTGATTTGCTAAGTGAAAATACCATTTTGTTTATAATCAAAAAATTATGAATGTGGTATATTGTGAGATGATCAGTGGATAGAGGATCTGGTTTTTTCAATGACATTACAAAACACTTTAGTCAATTTAATCTTAAACTACAAGGCAAACATCATATAGTCACAATGTTATTTGACAATATTTTTGTTTTGAAACAAAAATGATTACTTTGAAAAAGCAACAACTTCAAAATGAAAATATTATTTTGAATGTTGACAGTTAAAATTGCAAATTCACTGGGGTTGTAATTTTCAGAATATACTAGTCAAATTGCAATATTAGAAAATGAATTTAAATGGTCTTCTGATTTCCAAAAATGTGAAACTCAATTTACTTTTCTATCATTTGACATTGAAACTGTGGATGATAATTTACAATTAAAATTAATGGAAATTCAATGTGATTCTATACAAAACAAAAATATATAGAAGTTGGGATTCCAAATTTCTATAAGTATTCATTACTCGATTGATTGCCCAATATATTGTATGCTATTAGGCATATTTTAGCCATGTTCAGCAGCATATATTAGTGTGAACAATTATTTTTAATTTTAAAAAACAATAAGACTGCGGAAAATCAAGATTAATGGCCCAGCACTTACAATCAATTATAAAAATATCTACAGCTCAACAAATTCAACCACATTTTGAAAATTTGGTTAATGAAAAATGATGCCAGTCTCTTCAAAAAAACAATGCAATATTATTCAGTTAAATAGATGTTGGTTTGAAAAACAGCTTCTGTACTTTACATGTGTTTTTAATGTAGTTATATTTTCTCATGTAAATAATATGCTTTCTTTCATTTCTCTATTTTGTTGCAATGCAGCCCACAACTTGATGTTAAATAGTTTAGTTTGTATGGCCCTCAGTAGTAAATGAGGTTTGAGATGCCTGGTTTATAACAATAACAAATTTGAAAGGAAATTATAAGAATAATTTTAATATCAGACATATTAAAATGGTAAGACATTATTAAATGAGATTCTCTTTAAAGTAAATAAAATGCAGTGAAGTCATGAACTGCACTATATTTTGTTCCAAGCCCCCTCGCTTTTAAAGAAAATCATACATAATAGCTCATTTTTTGTTGATAAACAATGATTAGAATAGAATATTTATTCTTTATTAATAGCAATTGTGTAATATTTTTCAAGACAGATATATATATATATGTATAACACCAACATTTTTTATATTCATATAAAAATCAGAATTATATTATAAACAAAATTTTTAAAAAATAATAATATAATTATTAGTGATAAATGAAGGAGATATTTATTTTATTTTATAGAATATATATTCACTCATGCACTTACTGAAGCCATAAAAATAAACAAAATTTTATCGTTAAAATAAATAACATATTTTGTTATTTATTTTAACGATAAAATTATTCTTTATTTTTTCTTATTTTTTTTCTTATAAAAAAATAGACTTCTCTTTTTCAATAAATTACTATTTCTCAATTATGTTAATATTTAATGAATATTCTGAAATATTGAAAAATTTTTACTTTGAGAAAATATTTTATTAAGCAAAATACTGTACACCTAATTAAAAAAGGATAATAAAGATTAAAATATATTTACGTTCAATATAAACTGAATAAATGACTGCTGAATGTTAAAATTAGTCATTTTTAATAATTTTTTTGGTTGATTTATTACATTTTTGTTTGTTTGTTTACTTTGGATGGCGTATAATTGAAATTATATTCCGTGGCTCTACTAATATATCCGGAATGATAAACAAATGAGAAAGACATAAATATAAAAGTATTGTGAAAAATTTACATAAAACTAGTTTTTTTTTATGTGTGATTATATAAATATAAAACTATATCCTTCTCATGTTCATATGTGTATGCATTGGTTTTGTTTTTATAAAAGAATTCTCATATCCAATTTTCTTGGATCAAGCTTGTAAACTTTTTGCTTATTGTTTTTTGGATAATATTTAAGATTCTGGTTAATGTTTTTCTTCAGGTCTGTAATTCTATTTTTCCTAAAAGATAGACTTCTTTTTATATGCTTTTATATTAACTTGCCCTGTCTGTATGTTTCTTCTGTTTGTACACGTTTTCTATGTATGTTTCTGTTTGCATAATCTCATTTTTGAATTTGGCTCCAACTGAAATTTTTTTTTTAGTTTTAATTATTTTTATGAAAAAAGTGTGATAAGATAAAAGATTTAATAAATGAAAGTTGTTTTTGTTCAGGAATTTCTATATCATGTTTACTTTATTATATTAATCGGTCTTTTTTACATGGTGGATAATAATTAGCCTGAGAACAGTTCATTAGTTACATTTTGCCAATAATATAAGTTTTATAATTGTAATTTAATTTTAGATGATAAAATATTATGTCAAAGTAATTAAATTAAATGCTTTTTTTTTTTTTTTGGTTTTAGCTATTTTTTGTTTTTAATGAAAAACATTTGATAAAATAAAAATTTAATAAATGAAAATTCTTTTTGTTGAGGAGTTTCCACATTATGTTCTATGTTATTGTCTTAATTGGTCTTTTTCTCGTCTTATTAAATCATCAATTTTGTCAAATTTTTTTCAGTTTATAACTAAAAAGTAAAAAATAAAATATGTAAAAAAATTTTTTTTAATAATGTTTTTATGTAAACAGTACTAGGCGGCTAAAAAGTAGAAAAATAATAAAGTAATCTGAACAAAAAATAGAAAAAAATTGAATATCAGTTAATTTGCCATTCTTGAAAAATATCAGATCTCATAAGAATCTAGTCTTGTTATAAAACAATTGGAAATTGCAGAAATATTATTATTTCATAAAAGCATTTGAGACCTTTTTTATTTTTATGATTTATTTGAGCTTCAAATATTTATTTGAAACAACAATATTCCTGCGATTTCCAATTATTTTATAACAAGTGTAGATTTTTAAGATCTCTGGTATTTTCCAAGAATGGCAAATTAACCAAGATTCAGTTTTTTCTACTTTTTAGTCAAATTATTTTTCTACTTTTTAGTCTGCTAGTACTGTTAACATAAAACCATTATTTAAAAAAAAAAACCTTTTTTTTTACATATTATTTTATCTTCAACCTTAGATATACAGTTTATAGAGGGTTTAGATTAGACAGTTTGACTAATTCTAGATAGGCGATTTAAATCATTTCATCAGCTTTCTGGAAATTGATGGAGACTTTACTCATGGTTTCATTCTAGAATTAAGATTATTCAATCTTTGAAAAACACAGTCCAAAGAAAGGTTTATATAGTTATTTATTTAAGAGATTTCATTTTGATTATGAAACAAAGTATTATAATTGTACGTATTTTTTCACTGATGTTCTCTTAATATATTCTAAAGGCTGTTATTACTGAAGCTTTCTTATGTTTGGTAGACCATGAAAATTCATTTCTGGAAGATACTTGTTCTGATATGACTTTCATTGATATTGTCTTAATATATATCTAAGAGCAATGTAAGACTTTCTTTATCTGCAGTACTGATATGGTTATTTATATATATAACATAAATTGGAAAAATTACAAAAAAAAATTAAATTGTTTTATACGATATGAAACCAATTATAAGTCTTGTATTATCATAGTTTTATAATACATAATTTGACTATTACATGCAATGTTTCATATTTTACTAGGATTAAAGCTAAAAAAGTTGTTCATGAAAGAAAATCAAAATTTATAATTATAAATTAGAAGATTATAACTACATATACCTTGATCAGATTATTAACACAGATGGAAATTGAATGGATGAAATTAAGCAGAATTAAACTTGGATGACATTTTTTTTGATAAAAATAACTTCATATTAAAAAGAAATATGCCTATAGGTTTGAAAACTTTACTAGTTCTTACTTATAGTTCTGAGATATGGACGTTTAATAGAAGAGTAATATAGAGATTTCAAACTACTCAATGAAGTATGTAGAAGTATATACTAGGAATGATAAGAAGAGAATTAAAACAAAATATATGAATGAAAGAACAAACAATTATCACTGACATCCTTAAAATAATTAAGAGAGTGAACTGGAGCTGAGATGGACATATTATTAGAAGAGATGATAATAAATATTTTAATTGAAGTTTTAAATTGGATACCAAGAGATCATTAAAGATTTAGAAAAAAGACTATACATGTAATGGATGGATGAAATAAGTGATGTAGAAAAGAGGGGCTATGGATCATAGAAATTAGATTAAATTTAATGAAGCCATCATGCAATAGATCAGTAATGATTTGAAACTGTTGATATTTTAATTACATAATGAGCTAATAGGGGGTGTTTAAATAGTAATAGAGGATACTTAAATACTCATTCACAATATTATTAGATACATCTATTTAACATAATAATTACATAATTAGTTATATATATTTTCATGAGTAAGTATATAGGTCAGTGCATATTCCATTGGATTAAAGCTTAGCCCAAAGACCAGGTCTGTTGCTACCAATAAATGTCATAATTTTAAATTTCTGAAATAATAAAAAATCTTAAATTGTAATCTTGCAAATCCAGCTCAACTTACAATTTCATTTATATTTTTACTGGTACTGAATGATGCTACATTTAATAAGTTAGGTAGTTCAACTACACAACGTATATTTTCAGAAGATCTTCTATATATTATAATTTTATTTTTTTCACCTGCTACTATCAATGAGTTCTGCAATTAGGCTTTTTTGTATATGCTTGTGGAATGCATTGGTTTGAATAAATTGAATTGATATTATTTTTTTTTCTTTTAGTTTTGGATGAGCAAGGTGGTCTATTCATAATGTTGATAATGAAATATATAGTATTATTGTCATTTCACACTTTTATATTCATTGAATATCATTAAAACTCAAAGAAGAAATGAAAGTCAGTTAAAAACCTTTCTATTAAAAAAAAAAAAATTCCGTAGAATAGGCTATTCCATTAACTGATAATAGTCTAAGAGGTTCCCTGCAAGATGAAAACTAATATATTTTATTATCTAGTTCATCATTAAATATGTGAACAAGGTCTCCTTGCTTAACACAGAATGCATATATCAAATTCTTATAAAAAATGACTTTATATACATATACAAATATATACTTTTTGTATACAATCTAATAATTTTAGTAATTCCTATTAACAAATAAAGACTCTTAAATATGTAAAGATGGGGATATGTAATAATATTTATGGAGAAGTATATTCTCAATGTATATGTCACAATAATAAACATATCAGCTTCATGATAGTTATTTTATTAAATTTACAAATAGCCATTCTCTATCATATCAATTAAAAAATGTCAACTTTTGTATGCTATTTTGTGGATAGTAATCAGTCATTGATATTGATAGAAAGTGAAATTTGATATTAGCAGCCACTTTGTAAAGTGTTAATCAAATACCTCTCAGTTTCAAATAATTAAGATATATATTTTGGTAACTTTAATAACCCCATAAATAAACAATGGCTATTAAATATGTGGCACTAAAATTTTTTAATAATATTTAAGAAGAAATACACTGAATGCACATACCAATATAGAATTCATAAGTCAGACTTAAGAATCATTTTAATAGACTTGCATAGGACATTCATTTTAGTGTTAAAATGAATAATAAGTTTGACGTGAATTATTATTATGGTACACTTCTTGATAAATATTTTAATTATTTAGTGCTACATATTTAATAGCCATTATTCATGTAAGCTTTTGTTAAAATTACTAGACTTTACATTTTGTTATTGTGAATTGATTTGATAAAGACTTTACAAGATTATTACTACTAGAAAATTTCATTTTTTTGAGTATCAGTGATTGATTTATTAGCCACACAATAGTATGGATGTTAAATAAAAGAGAACCATATTTGTTTAACTAATACATTAGCATTGATATGAGAAAGGGTAGTAATTTACAAATTTGTTAAAATGACTAGCAAATGTGATTTGAGAATTGTCAATATAGTATGGACATAGGAAGCTTTCTTCATAAATATATATATATTTACATAATGTATTTTAATAATGAAATGAAATATAGTTGTTACAAATAGAAAATAAGACAGGAATATAATTTTTTTTATTTCAAAATAATTTTTTACTTCCATAGCCATGCACAATTCATTAAATCACTTTCTCGATTATTAGTTTGTAATTTTTCTGAATTGGAATCATACAAGTACGACATATGAGACGAAAAAATATTCACATGCATCCATTTTGGATTTAACATTTAACGTAAATATTTAGATTTTTGAAATTTGATTTTTGTTACATGCAACTAAAAAAAACAATTTTTTTTTTTATTTTTAAAACAAATCTTTATTTTTCTTTTATAATTTTTTCCCCATTAAATATATATTTCTAAAGATTATTAAACTTTTTCTTTAAAAAAAAATAAGTATCCCTATATATAGAAAACTATCAATGTGTGTGTGTGTGTGTGTGTACTGACACATTCAAAATCAAATATTTGGTTTATTTTGTTGACTTGGTGCCAACATGGGCATGATAACAATATTGGCAATCGCATGGGATTTGGGAATTCTATCATCAGATTTTCAATGGTATGGATGACTGAAGAGTTGGAGGTTGGAGTAGATTGAAGCCTGTCCATTGAAGTATATAAGGATCTGCTATCTTAATATAAACTGAGCACTGATTGTATATATGTGTCGGAGATGATAATCTGGACCAACTGATGAGTGCTGTTTCAGCATGAAATATGTATATTGGTGATTATTTATCTTTTCTGCATGTGTGTGGTCATGTGAATCAGTAGTATGAGATAGTGTGGATAATTGAAGTGGCTTGAAAGTCTGAGTTCAGATCTCCTATATTTACAATTGGGTTCCAGGTATAAGAATGCTTGGTATTTCAAATCTTGTTTATAACTTAATGACTTATTCTGTTTAATAATCAAAACAAAATAAAACATTTTTGTTTCATTTCAATAATTTAGGAAGTATAATTTTATTTTCAGCCATAAAATAAAATAACTTATTTTAAAACTGATTTATAAATGTAACATAAAATTTTTTGTATTATCATTGTAATTAATAAGTCTTACTTATGGAAAAGTTGAAAGTCTACTACTGTTCTAACTAATAAAATATTTTATTTAAAATTCCTTATTATGGTAATACATAACTTCCAAAAGTGTAAGCTTGTGGTTAAGACCTGTAGAGGTCAGTACTTTCACGCGCATATTCTTGAGGTTTACAGCCTTAGTAAATATAATTCATTAATATTATACTAAATTTACTAAAATGTTTTTTACAAGTTTAATGGAAAAATAAGAAGTTGAAAATATTCTGCAGGTTTATTGCTTATACATGCATGATATCCCTTTATCACTATAAATGATCTGCTTCTGTTGTTTGCATTCAGCACATAAACTTTGCATCTTAATACCCATTAAATATCACATGATCACCATTTCTTTTGCTTACACAAGCTGTTTACATAGAGGCTAAACTCTCCATATACAAGAAGTTGTAAATATTTTGCAGGTTTATTGCCTATAAATGCATGATATCCCCTTTACCACTATAAAAGTTATATCAAATTATGATCCTGCTTCTTTTATTTGCATTCAGCAGTAAAACTTTTTATCTTAATATCCACTAAGCTTCACATGGTCACCATTTCTTATGCTTACACAAGCTGTTTACACAGATGCTAAACTCCCCATATGTAGCACCCCCAGTGCATGCAAGATTAATCAATGGATGCAAGGGGGTTTATGTATAAAATTTTTATCTAGTGCCTACTCTTCCAATATCCAGACTAGTTTCCAGCTTGTGGCTTTCATTAGTGAGGGGCCTTGGATCTGAGAGTACTGCACCTAGATCTGAGGATTTAATGCAGTTCTCCAGCAGTCACTTCTTACCTTATTAGCTAACTATATAAGACTTTGAGTCTAAAATGAAAACACAATAATGTTTTCAATTGTATGGAGAGTTTAGCTTGTGTAAGCATAAGAATTGTTGATCATGCGATGTTTAGTGGTTTAAAACCAATCTTGCCCAATAGGATTATGGTGACTGTTATTATTAAAGAACCAAAGACACCAAAAAGTATGAATACTATACAACTATGCAAGCTTGAATTGAAAACATTGTGTTTTCATTTTGGACTCAAAACTTTATAGTTAGCTAATAAGGTAAAAGGGGCTGCTGGAGGGTTGCCTTAGATCTGGGATTTTATGCACAAACCTCCTTGCATCCATTGATTACTCTGGCTTGCACTGGTAGTGCTACTGTATGGAGAGTTTAATCTCTGTCTATCTTAATACACCTTATTACTTGGGTCTTCTTTTACTTTCTACCTGACAATAAACATTTACTATTAATCTTATCATTATTAGATGGTGTAAAGTTGAGATTGATTCCTGCCTGTATAAGAAGAATTTTTTTAGAACTACTTGTTGTAATCTCATTCTTTTTTATTATTGTTATTAAATGTTTTTATTGAACTTTAGAAATTCTGTTTGTTTTTTGGGCCCAATCTTGTAACTGATTTTTAACATACCTCTGTCACATGGATTTTCTTCAAATTTTATCTATATATTAGTGATTGAGTGATTGATAGTAATGCAATATTTTGGGATTCTCCAGTCCAACAGTGTTAGCACGTTGAATTTTAAAACACATTGATATTGGTTTTAGTAAGTTTTTATTGATGCTCACTAGATGACTATATATTTTTTAAAATTTTGCTTTCATTGAATTTTATGACTAATTCATTGAAAATCATTTGTAGTTAATTAAGGCAGAAAGAGAAATTAAGGATGAAACTTTGTTTTTTTCTTGTTGAAGTAAAAATTTTTTTTTTTAAAAAAAATATTTTTAATAACACAAAAGTCGTGTAAATGATTAACATTTGAAATACTGGAAATATGGCAACATGGTTTTGATTGTCAATTTTTAAATTTGAATACAAAAAGTCTATTGCATAGTATATAAATACTAAAAAATAATATATATTGACTTTTTTACACCATTTAATTTGATTAGTAATTTATTAAAAAATAAAAATATATATTTTTCTTTTACATTTTGGTTGTTACATGTAACTTCAAACAAAAACACGAGATATCCATAAATTAAAGATTGAATTAATTAATTTATGGACACCCCCCCCCCTCTTGCTTTTATTTCAAGTTACATATAAGAACTAAAATTGTGTATGGAAAAAAAGGTGTTTTAATGCATTATTGATCAAATTAAATTAAAGCATTTTTTATAAAATATTTTTTATATACATTACTTTTTTTGTTTTTATCACTAATTTTTACAAGTACTATATATATATATATTTGACAAATTAGAAAATGTTATGTAATAAACAAGATAAGTCAATTTCAACTTAGTCATTTGTGCTTCAAACAAAAGTTTGGATCGAATCTAATCAAGTATTTATTTACTCGGTTTTTTGTCCTCCCAAAAGACTTCAAATTCTGCCATTGTTTAGAAGCATCAATACTTTTCACTGCTTCTTCACAATCTAAGTTGTATATCTGCAGAGAGTCATAAGAAACTGCACACTATTATTTGTGACAAACTATTGATTGCTGGATCCTTTGTAGATATTGAATAATCTAAGAAAATAAATTCTATCAATGGCTTTTTTATTGCCACTCTTAATATTAACTTTTATATCTACTTTTAATCTTTGATTTCATATTTATTTATAAGCGTATATATATATATAATAATGGTCAGTTTATTTGATTTACATATATATTTATTGTATTCATTTTTTATTTCAGTTATATAGTTTTATTATTTTACATAAGATCATTGATTTTTCCCCCAGCAATCTTGAGTTCAACTCTTAATTTTGCATTTTTTTTTCAAACACCTATTGAATGTGAAATTATTGCTATTAGATAAACTTATAAACAAAATATTTTTAAGTCTTATTCAGTCCTAGAAATATCTGTGTAAAGATGGTGAATCATGGTTGTGAGACTATCTGAATTATATAAAACTTGCAGTGACTTTTGGTGAATTCCAAACTAAAAGCTGTTCATTTGGTTTGGTCTTGTTGTTCTAAATATTTGTAACCTGAGATGGAACCACTATGTCTGTCATTTATTTCTATACAGATAAATTTCCTGCTGAAATTGGAAACCCCATTTTTTGCATAAATAGTGTTGTAATACAGTTGTAAACCAGAAATTGTGCTTTGGGGTATTTGATATTTAGATGAGTTTTGTAACATGACGCTGAAAAATCTTTTATTTGCTTGGAAAACTTCAGTGGAGATGAATGCACTAACCACTACTATATGAATGTATTTAATTTTTATAAAACGAATAGCATATTTTTTCAAATATGAACGCAAACCATAAAGTTAGAACCTGTAAAAAGAATGCTTATGTGACAATATATTTTTATGCAATGCAGTTTACTTTTTTTTTTCTTTTGTTTAGCCAACAGTTTTAATGAACATTGGACGTGGGGATGTCATTAAAGAAGAAGACTTAGTTCATGCCTTGAAGTAAGTAACAAATGCAGAATTTATATTGCTTTCCAAAATGCAGTAAACAAAGCATTTTAATTTTTATGATTGTGTTATAAACGTTAGAGATTAAATACAATAGTTTTGGATCTTTTACTGTTAAAGATTTACCAGATTAAGAATAATTCAATTCACCCTACCCTCCCTTATTATAAACCTCTGTATTTTTAAGCCACTCATCTGCTTTCTGAAAGCTAAATTAAATAACAAATCTTTAAATGCCCTGCATCATTTAGTGTAATAGACTTAATTGCAAAAGATCTATAGATCATATCTTTATTGCTTTTGGGAATCAAATATTTTTAATCTTCTACATAAAAAAAAAAAAAAACTATTTAATTATTTTTATATAAATAATATCAGTGGAATTTTGTACTGTTATCATTTGCAATCTAAAATTCGGCTCATATATGTAACATCATGCAGATTTTATATTCACAATGAGTTAATTAAGGAAATTTGTTCACCCAAAATACACCGTATATTTGTGAATTTATTTTTATTATATTCAAAACAGAAAAAAAAATGCTGATTAATTTTTCTATCTATCTTTATTCATCAAAAATTTTTTGTAAAGTTTTATGTCAACTGCATATTTTCTATACATACTTGGGTATTTAATAAATATATGCCTGTTTTTTATTCTTAAAACAGGCAAAACTCTCCATACAGTAGTGCCACTCGGTGCAAGCCAGAGTAATCAATGGATACCAGAAGGTTTGTGCATAAAATCCTTATAAAGTGCCTACTCATCCAATATCCTCAGATTAAGTTCTAGCTTGTGGCTTTCATCAGTAAGGAGTCTTGGATCTGAGAGCACTGCACCTAGATCTTAGGATCTAATGCAATTCTCCAGCAGCCATCTTTTATGTCTATTTAACTACAAATCTATGAGTCTAAAATTGAAAACAATCCAAGCTCTAATCATATAGGTGTGGACTCAGTTCAATTCTCATACATTTGGTGTCTTTAATAACCATAGCCACCACTATCCTATTGGGCAGGATTGGTATTAAACCACTAAACATCACATGATCACTATTTCTTGTGCGTTCTCTTCAAACTCTCCATACAGTAGTGCCACTCAGTGCAAGCCAGAATAATCAATAGATGCCAGATCTCTATCTAGTTCCTATTCATCCAATATCCCTGGACTAGTTTTTAGCTTGTGGCTTTTATCAGTCAGTGAGAAGCCTTGGATCTGAGAGCCCTGTACTTAGTTCTTAGGATCTAATGCAACTCTCCAGCAGCCACCTTTTATCTCTACTTAACTACAAAACTATGAGTCTAAAATTGAAAACACAATAATATTTTCAATCCAAGCTCATTAGCTTATATAGTCATATAGGTCTGAACTCAGTTCAGTATCCATATATTTTGGTGTCTTTGGTTCTTTAATAACCATAGCCACCAATATCCTGTTATGCAGGATTGGTATATCCTATTAGGCAGGAATGGTATCCACCACTATCCTATTAGGCAGGATTGGTATTAAATCACTAAACATCACAGTTATGAGCAAGCATAAGAAATAGTGATCATTTGATGTTTAGTGGTTTAATACCAATTCTGCCTAATAGGGTAGTGATGGCTATGATTATTAAAGAATTAAAGACATCATAATGTATGGGTACTGAACTGAGTTCAGATTATATGACTATATAAAACTAATGAGCTTGAATTGAATATATTGTGTTTTCAATTTTATACTCATAGTTTTGTAGTTAAGCAGAGGTAAAAGGTGGCTGATGGAGGGTTGCATTAGATCCTAAGATCTAGGTGTAATGCTCTCAGATCCAAGGCTTCTCACTGATGAAAGCACAAGCTAGAAAGTAGTCTGGGGATATTGGATGAATTGACACTAGATAGGGATTTTATGCACAAGCCTTCTGACATCCATTGATTGCTCTGGCTTGTACTGTGTGGTACTACTGTATGGAGAGTTTTGACTGGTTTAATAACAGTTATGAGCAAGCATAAGAAATAGTGATCATGTGATGTTTAGGAGTTTGTATACCTATTCATAGAATGACCAAATCTGAAATTAAATAAATAGATTGGCATTGACATAAGAAAAGGGTGATTATTGTTGGCAAGTTCATTTAAATGATACTTTGAGGATCTGGTCTATGACTTATGTCATTATAATGACTTCAGACTTGGTTGTTACATGAATAGGTTTACATTATGTTTTGTATATTTGATAAGCCATAAAGTTATGCTTTGGATTTGTGGAATATGAAAAAAGCATTTGATTCTGTAAGTATTTTGATGATGATTAAAGCTTATGGCTCATCATGATGTAGACTTCGTATTAAATTCTAAAGAATATTTATGATTATGTGATAGCAGTGATTCAACTACATAGTCACATTAAGAAGACTAGCATTTGATAAGATTATACAATAGGATAACTTCATCTCCAAAATGTCTTATAGTAATTTTATGAGAAACTAAAGAAATAAAGATAAGTAGAGATTGTTTAAGTCATATGGATTTTGGAGATGATGTGGTTGCTTTTTCAAATAATGCCTCTGTACAAGAACTATCAGATGAGAGCAAGAAAGAAAGGTTAAAGATAAATTCTAAAATTTGTAGTAGTGGTCAATGGTTTTCCAAAAGAAGAAAATATTTATTGATATTAATGAAACTAGAAGCTATTAATAGCTAAATTATTATTGTACATTGAAACATAATAAATGAAATTATTCATAGAATTGAACTTAGATGGAGTGCTTTTGGTAAAATCAATTGAATATTAAAAAAGAAATATGCCTACATGTTTTAAAAAGAACGTTTTTAATAAATGTATTTTACTATTACTTAGTTTTGGATTTGAGACTTGAACATTAAATGTAAGAATACTTCAGAGATTTTAGGCAATAAGTGAAGTATGAAGAGAGACATATAGGGTATAATAAAGAGTAATCAAAAGCTACATACTTTAATAAAAGAACAAACAGATGGTCATGTTACTAGAAGAATTGAGCAACTAAAATCTTAAGCTGGATCCTGATATATTTTAAATAGTTAGAAAGAAATCTTGTGAGATAAAGGGTAAGATAAAAATGCTTTTGCTGTAGTGATATGGATTAAGAGAAGCTATAAATTGGAGAAGCTGTATTAATTCTGTAATAGATTAATAATGATTAAAAATGTTACAAATGTTAGATGAAATATAGACACACATGTCTAATTATTTCCAGAAATCAGTATTACAAAATTATTGAAAAATGGGGGGGGGGGGGTCTATATTAATAGCTCAATAACATGTTGATACAAACAAAAAAAATAAAGGATTTGAACATTATTTGTATTTAATTAATATCAAACATATCAACATCCTCAATCAAACAACAGAACAAGCAGCAAATACACTTGAATGATAAAAAGTGGAAGAAATCTAAAGAACAGAAGGGAAAGCTTTGATTGATCAAATAATATTTTAAAATAGTCATGGAAAATTTTAACATTAGGATTGGAAAATAATTGTAAGAAAAAATACTGCCGTAAATTTGGATACAAAGACAAAAATAGAACATGAAATTTACTGAAGAATAAAAATTGTACATTATGATTTTTATTTTGAGAAACATCCAGTGTAGTAGTGGATGTTAAAGCAAAGCAGAATTGCATTATATTAAACTAATAGAAAATAATAATGTGCCTAATAGATTCAACATAGGAAATAGTCTATAAACTTTACTTTGCTTATTATTTTGTAATTTAATACAGAGCATAGTTCGCTACAAAGGAAAGATCTAGTGCTATTAAATGGCTTGCCTGATCGAAAGCAGTGCTAAGCTGTAGTTGTAATATTCTGAATCTTTCCTTTGTAGTGAACTACGCTCTGTATTGAATAGGAAATAATCATTGATTTGTGTGATGTAAGATACTGGAGAAAAAAAATTATTAAGAAAAATATAATTAATATATATTTTTACTGTTTAGAAATACTTCACTGAATTTATGCAAAAATTTACAAATCATTTTACATCATTAAAAATCTTCCCACAATTGCTTATATTTGGATAAGAGATACTGTTGTAATATGTATTCTATATTATTTTTTCAGTTTCTACTTTTACCTAAAGTGTGGAGCCACAAGCTATATTGCAAAGACATTTTTTTTATAGGTACATGTTAATTAAGTAGGGCATGTTCTATAAATGAGAGATTAAAAAAATTATGCGAGAGAAGTACAGTTATGTTTGTAGATGGGTGGGAGTTTTTTTTACTAGTAAGAGGTAGTTATATAGTAAAAATGGATTGCGCTTAGAAAAACACAGAAGTGAAACTTTAGGGGGTTTGATTTATAAAAAATATAGTTCAGGAAACTTATAAAGGGAAGGGGGGGGGGTAGGGTTTTAAATTACAGTATTATCAAAAAGAAGGTTAAGAATGGATAGGATGTATGAAATAAACAAAGGGTAGCTGATTTAGATAAATGTGGAGAGGGAATGGGTCTGTAAAACATGATAAACAAGCTAATTACAAATGTAATAGAGAAGAAAGAGTCAAAAGATTTTATAAAAGGATAGTAGGAAAAGAAAAAAATTGTTAAAATTGGGTATTTGAATATGCAAGATGGTATGAGACCAAATTAAACAAAGCAGTTAAAAACAAAGAGTTTGAGGTATTAGCAATAGTGGAAACACATTTAAGAGAAAATAACCTACACTAGAATACTTGGTATGGCAGGGTATAAATAGAGAAGAAAAAAAGGGTGGTTGTATAGTAGTTATGACAAAAAAATACTGTTAATGTCAAGAACATTTGTGGTTTGAGATAAGATTAGGAAGACAAGAATGGATGGTGGCTGTAGGGTATATGGCCATTTGAGATAGTCAAACTATAATGGAATGGAACAGTGGCATATATGAAAGCCTAGTTAAGGATTAAGGATATACAGAGTTTCAAAAAAAAAAAAGGGAAGAAAATAATGGTTATAGGGTATTTGAATGGGCATATTGAAGAAATTGATGACATGGATAATAAGAATAGACAGTTTTTGAAATTTTTTTGTCTGAGAGTGAATTTGAATATTGGAAATTTTGAGGGACATACACATAGTCTAGATATAATATATTTTACACAATAGATTATGTGTTAGTAGAAAAAGAGGGTATGAATAAAGTACAGCAAATTAAAATGTTTGATATAATGAAGAGAGAGTAAATAATAGCAATCATAATTTCTTTATAATAGAAATGGTTGGTAATGTGATGGAAAATAGTAATACAAGTAGAAAGTATAGTGAAAGATGTGGATGAAGAATGAATGATAAGAATAAGTTAAAAGAATATAAAATAAAATAGAAGAATTATGGAAGAGTTTGTTGGTAATAAATATAAGAACTGGTGTGATGAAGTAGAAAAAGTGACTAATAGCGTTTTAGGTGAAAATCTTTAGAAGAATAAAAGTAATAGAAAAGTGAGAATTAGTAAAAATGTAAAAGAGAGGGAAAAAGCATGCAGAAAATATAAATGTGTTATTAAAAGTGAAGAAAATGAAAAATTTGTTAATATTAAATGGGAAAAATATTTAAAAAAAAGAAGTTGGCTAAAATAGATAATTATAGAGAGGGAATGAAATCAAATAGCAAATTATTGGAGAATATTAATAAAAGTGGAAGTAAAAAAAAATTGGAAATATATTAAAAGAAGGAATGTAGGGAAGAGAGAAATAGTATTACTAAATGATGAGGAAAAAGTGTGTGGCTCCAAAGCAGAATTAGAAACAATCTTAAATAAGTATGTAATGGATATAGAAAAGATGTAAGATGTGAAGGACAGAGTGATAACAAACATAAAAGCATATAATAATGAAAATATTAGGTGTAAAACAGGCAAAACTTCATACAGTAGTGCTACTCAATGCAAGCCAGAGTAATCAGTAGATGCCAAAAAGGCTTGTGCATAAAATCCCTATCTAGTGCCTACTCATCCAATATCCCCAACCTAGTTTCTAGCTTGTGGCTTTCATCAGTGAGAAATGATGATCATGTGAAATATTAGGTTTATAGACAATGAAACGAATGAGGCAGGGAATGAATTGAAAAGTGGAATGGCAAGAGGTTTAGATGGATGAGCAGCAGAGATGGTGATGAATTTAGGAAATAGGACAAAATTAAATCTATTGTCATGTTTTAATAAGATGGCATAGAAGAGAGCATTTCCAAATAGCTGGAATAATACAAGAGTAAAGCTATTATTTAAATGAAAGAGTAAGGATCATAGAAATTTAAACAATTATAGACTGATAGCAGTAATGTCTGTATTATATAAGTTTTTGCATATATGGTGATAGGAAGGGTGGCAAAATGGATGGAAGAAAGTAATATAGTGGGAGAAATGCAAGAAGGTTTTTGATTGCATAGGTTCATAGGAGCTAGTTTATTTGTAGTCACACAACTTATAGATATGAATAGGAATACAGGTAGATAGTATATGGTCTTTATAGATATAGAGAAGGCATATAATAGAGTAAATAGAAATATATTATTGGTAACTTTAGTAAATTTGGGAATGAACAGAGCTTTAATGGATCTTAACGTAATTATTATACATATCAATTAGGAAATATAGAATCACTTAGAGTTAAAGTGGGGTTGGACTAAGGCAAGGATGTCACCTATTTTGTTTTTATTATATTTGAGGGAAATGGAAAGAGCAATAGAAAGACTAGCAAGAGAGGTAGTGACACCATTAGTAGATGGCAAGGGAATATATATATATATATATATGATATATTCTTGTGCATCGAAAGTAGGGAAGATATGGATGTTATGCTGAAGACATGCGCAAGAGTGGGTAAAGAAATGAGGATTAAATTTAGTGAAGAAAAATCAAAACTAATGATGATAAATGCTGGAAAAAGAGAAGAGAAATAATTTTTATTGGGGAATATAAAGTTAAATGTGGTGAACAGGTATAACTATTTGAGAATTATCTTAAGTGATTTCAGAAATTGCTTGGATTAATGGGAGAAAAAATTGATAAATGAAGCAAAAGTGACTGATAAAGGAGTTAATATTGTTTCCATATAATAAATATGATGTAGGAAGAATATTATGGAAGGGAGCAGCAGTGCCAGGATTAACTTATGGTAATGACGTGTTATGTATTAGTAAAGAAGTGTTAGATTATTAAAAAAGGTACAAAGAGAAGTAGGAAGACATGCATTAGATGCAGATGTGTGGCTGGCAAAGAAGGCAATTCAAGGAGAAATGGGATCGTCAAGTTTTTATATGATAGATGTAAAAACCAAATGAAAATATTCTGTAGATTGCAATTTATGGATAATAAGAGAATAACCATAATAGTATTTAATTAGGTTACGAGCAAAAGTCAGGAAACAATGGGTAGTACAGTATGCAGATTTCTATAAAGATTTTATGTCAGTATACTTATACAAAAGGTGGGATAATTGTGTTAGGAGAATTGTTGATTGTTATAGTGGCAAGGAAAAGGATAGAAGAATAGATGCATTAATAAAAAATAGGGAGTTGGAGAGTATTTAAACAGTATATTGGGTGTGAGTTAATGTATGATAATAGCAAGGAAAATTGTTTATCATTTAAGGCTTGAACAGGGTCATTAACAACAAGGGAATATATACATAAATGGAGAAATGTTAATGATTTAATCTGCAACTTATGTAAGGAAGGCATGGAAAATATTAGGTATCTGTTAATTGGATATAAATGCCTACAAGTAGAAAGGGTACAAATAATGAAGTTGTGAGTGAATAAATATAAACAAAGTGATTATACAAAAAATGTGTTCTTGGTTTTTATGTTGGGTTTGGAAGAAGATAAGGGGGATTTAGATATAAAGGCTATAGAGTGTACAAATATAATGTTGTGGAAATGAGATGGAGCAGGATAGAGAAGAATATGGGAAAATAAGGTGGGGAATGGACAGGGAAATTAAGGTGGCTAACAGGTTTCTCTGGACATAGTGGCTGAGAGATTCCAGACTCCAAGAAACAAACCATAGTGCATCACATCGCAAACTGACTCCAATAAAAGAAAAGCCATAATGCATCGCATCACACTGCAAACTATTTGATAAATTAAACTTTTTTTTGAAAGTTGATTCTTGTAAAAATATATGATACTAAAGTAGAAATTAATTATAAATTACATATTTTAAAATCTTATTAATTGTAAATTACATGTTTTTTTAAAAGTTTCGTATTTGTTTTTAAAATTTTTAATTTTCTTATTTGTCTTTTTAAATGGATAAAAAATAATATCAATTGTAAATATCAAGTTTTATGAAATCCAGTACTAAAGAACAAATCAATTGTAAATTACATATGCTTTTATTTTTCATAAAAGAAAATGCATTACTTACTAAATACATAGCAGAATAAAAGTGAACTCGGTTAATAAAAAATAAAAAGAAGGATAAAATGAAAAAAAAAATTTTGACATCTGGTGATAAATAGAATGAAAGTCGCAAAGAAAGATTTAAAAGAGATTTCTATTCTCCATTGTTTTATTGCCAGATATGACCACAATAATTTAGGGGTGTGCTTTTCATTTTCAGAATTTGGTTGCAGTCCATGAACATTCAATCACCTGGGTGTCTACTCCAGTAACAGATCAATGTGACAGACAATTGTCTATTTAACTCTATAGGAAATGTTTTATTTTTTTAAGTATCAACTACATATTTATAATTTCTTTCTACTTCTTATCCTATTATGCATTGATGTATATATATATATATTAATACTTCACAGTATAATGTATAAAATGAAATTTATTTATATGATTAGATATACTTGCAAATTGTAGCTTCTGATGATGACTACTGGACAGTTGAAATCATAATCACGGAAGAAATAAATTTTATTTTGTACATGTGCAAATATCCAATTTTTTAACAAAAAATACTTTATTATTGTACAAGTATAAATATATATATATATTTAGATTACTTGTAAAAACTGAAAAGAGAAATTTAATGTTACAGGAAATTGTTTTATATTTCAATTATAAAATATGCCTATACTTATTTTTAGATTACTTTATAAAAATTAAAAAAAAACAAAACTAAGTTATTTAAATTCAGATAAATATTGTAAAACTACAAATTTATGTTCCACTATTGATTACTTTTTAAAAATGTGTTTTCCTCTTTATGTCTTTAAATACATGTAAATGTAAAATATGCTTAATTTTCAATTAGTTTTCACAATATGGCTTCAGTTGCTCTGTGCAATGGGTAAAAGCAGAAACTGGAAGAAAAAGTGAGCGCAGAAATCCTACTGTACTGGTACCAGAATAAGATCACTAAGAAAATAAAAATTATATTAAGAACAGCTTCATATAGATATCTAGAACTAGAAAATAGCAATTAGTCGATCAATTTTTAACTGAGACAAGATAATTATGAGGAAAAGAAGAACAAGGCATGTGAAACTTCTGTAAAATGATACAAAAAACAATTAATGATTATATAAAAAAATAACTGTGAAACATCAGGAAAGCTACATACACATTTGGGCATAAACCCCAAAAATATAAAATTTTATCTTAGTATAGAAATGAAAGTTGAAAAGATTGCACTATTACTAATCAGAAACATAATATGTTGAAGTACGTGAAAGAATTTTACAATGAATTATATTATGTTATAGACTAAGAAACAAGATAACCTTTACAATTACAACATCTTTTGAAATCTGAGCATTTTAAATGAAGAGTTAAGATGTGGAATTACATATATGAAGAATGGAAAAGCTCCAGAAATTGAAGAAATTATCATAAATAGTATAAAAGAAGCAGTAGAAGTATTAGAGAAATTATTGTATCAAACTGTGTACCAAATGTCCAAATAACAAAGATATATCAGATGATTGCAGAACTATAATAATCATAAATTATCAAAAAATGAAAAAAAAAAAAAGAAACTATAATAATCATACCGATATTTAAGAATGGTAAAAAGTTGTTAAAAATTTCATAACTATCAGCATTCCATTAGTTTTTTTTTTTTTAGTGTCATAGAATCGGCCGGGACGCGAACCCGCAACCCGGGCAACTGCTTGCAAGTGCAAGGCAGTCACGCTGATCTCTCGACCACCAATGCAAGACTTAGTTGTTATTTAAAATCTTTACTAAAATCATTTGATAATGTTTACAGAGAATAATAATTTCAAATCAAATGGAATTTAAAAGTGGTTTTGCATAATATATCACAAGTTTTAAAAGAAATTATAGAAGGATCACTAAGTGAGAATTGCCATTTTTTATTGCATTTGTAGATATTTAATTTTGTAAATTTTTAGATAATAATTAAAATTTTCAATGTCTAAAGAATATTTCTCATAGTGCAAAATCAGAGATTAGACTGTGTTATATTGCAATACTGAGAAACTTAAAAATTTAATATGGATATATGAAGAATGACTTCATTTTTGCAAAACATTTTACACTCATTACAGAAAGTATTATTGGAGTAAAATGAGCAGTTAAAGAAATAAAAATAATCAGATTATTTAATTCATGAAAATTTTATAGATAATATTGTGTTTTGCAAATAATGGTTCAGATCTACAAACAATGTTGAAAACCAAAAAATAGTACTAAAATTAGATGCTAACAATTAGAAATATCTTATTCTGATTACTGGTATAGAAAGATAGTAGATAAAATGAATTATAGAATTAAAGTTAGATAGAGTACTTTTTATAAAAATAATATTGGAAGAAAATATGCTTGCAATGTAAGATCATTATTAAATGAGTTTTACTGTCTTCTACTCTTGATCTGAGATTAGGACACTTAATAGAAGATCAGTGCAAAAACTGCAGATGACGCAATGAAGTATGAAAAGATATATTAATAAGATTAAAAATGAAATAGGTATCCATTGAAAGGATGAAGTATATCTGGGCTGGACATTACACTAGAATTGATAACAATAGATGGACTTAAAGTGGTTCTGAAGAGATTATAAGAAATCTAGAGATAATCTATATAATGAATTAATAAGGATTTTTGCTGGAGAAGAGAAACTATATACTGGAGAAACTAGCTTAAATTTAGAGACTTTCATCCTCAATGGATTTATAATGTTTGAAAATGATGATGGTATACACAACCCATACTGTGCAACCATATGTTTATCCTTTTCACAATACTTTGACTCCAGTCATTTTTTTACTTTGTTCTTAAATTTTTTATCTACTTTTCTATTTTATTTCACATTTTGCTTCAATTTGTTGCATGTAGTTCAGTATGCTTGGATCTAATCCAAGATTTTGGGCAATGCTGACAATCATTTTTCCAGGAGTTTACTCTTAACTCTTCTCATTGGTTCAAATAATAGCAATAAGTTATTTAATCATATAGTAGTTACATGCTTAATTTACTACAATTAATGATATACAATTGGAATAAAGAATAAGAGAAATAGGGAGTTGGTAAGTTATTGTTTGATTCTGAGGGTGATGATATAATTTTTAAAAAATCAAGTATTCTTCAGATAAGTAATTCTTTTTGACAATAAGTATTTATTATTTTTAAGTAAGATAAAAAAGAAGAGAGGTAGGAAATAGGGAAGTTTTGGTTTTGATTTTGAAAATGATATAGTAGTTAATTTTTAAAAAATTAAGTATTCTTCAGATAACTTATTTTTTTTTATTTTGATAATTTTAGTCATAAAAGAAATTTGAAAGCAATTCCAACAAAATCATAAGAATAGTTTTGGAAAATTGTTTAAGTATTTTGCATGTAATTAAATTTTTCATTTATAATCTCAATTTACGAAAATTTAATTTCCAGAATATTCAATATTAAGTCAAATAATTATAATATGCAGGTGTCTATAATTATACAGAAATGATATTTGGTATGTCATTTCAAACTAAAAAAAAATATTAATGCAAGAAAGTGTCATATTGGGAATTTGATTTGTTAGCCATTCATGATCATAAAATAAAATGTTAAAGGAATAATATATCCAAGAAAATTATTTTTATTGAAGCTAATTTCACGACCAGAAGAAGCTGACTGAATATATGGGAAAACAAGATATGGTGGACTGATGGGTCAATGTTTCATTATATTTTTAACATAGTGCACATAATTATGTAAATCAGTTTTATAGAAATCTGGAAACTTGTCTATGGATATTGATCTTGATATTACCATTAGAGATGATTGAAAGTGATAATAGAGGATTGAACATGTTAGATTAATATAGCTTTGGATTGAAGTAGTATAAAACTTTTTTAATATGGTATTAACATTATTCAATGTTTTCCAATAAAAAGATTGTGGCAATGGACATGGGATTGTAATGTTGAAAAGCTGTAGAACATCGTTGAAAGATGTTAATAAATAAAAGCTATTTGAAGTCATTATATCTATTCAAGACTCTTCATTGATTCAAATTGTAGCTTAATTTTATAGATATAAAGATTTACAAAATTAAATTTATAAATATGTTTGAGTACTGAAGTATAAAGTTGAGTATATTAGTTTCTTTAAAATGATCCAATTGAAATTTGTTTTTAAAAAACAATTCGGAAATCTTTAGTTCTTGAATTTGTGGCTTTACCATCATCCTAAAAAATACAGAATTTATAGAAGTATCAAAAAAAATTAGCAGTTATTTCTTAAAGAGAAAATTATAAATGTGTATAAGGAAAAGTAATTTTATTCAAGAGTTGAAAATGTCAATAATGTTTTGGAAAAACTGCCTTTGAAGTTAGAGTTAAAAAAAAAGATTATACAAGAAACAATGAAACTGGAACAGGAAAAATTTACGCTGAGAAGCAGAATGAGTGATTCAAAAACTATAGCAGTATGCAGGAAAAAAGGCATCGAGGAAGGCAGTCATGTATATTAAATGATTGGCGATTCTGTGTAGAGCCATAGAAAAATATGGAGAATATAAATCCAGAGAATAACATTAACAGTTTTAGTAGAAGGTAAAATAAAAGATGAATATGAAAAATGAAATTTTAAATAGATGATCAAACTACTTTCCTGAATTATATAAATTAGACTTCATTATTAAAAAATATTACAAATTAGTTGAATAGTTTAATAAAATTTTACAATCACTTTGTAATAGTGAAGGTGATAATTTATTGGATAAAGTTAAAATTGATGGAATAGCTTAATAAAATTTTACAATCAATTTATAATAGTATTTTATCAGATAAAATTAAAAGAGCAATGAATAAAATAAAAAGGAAATGGAGCCCTAACTACATAGCTGGAGAAAGAATCAGTTAACTGTGGAAACAATTAGAATTCAAGAAATTTATGGTTTTGTAATGGCTGAAATATGGTCAGCATTATTATTTTTACCAGGGAAGCAAATAAGAATTAAAAAACCATTTCCCACTTTTAAGTATTTTAATCAAAATTTTAATGAACATTTTAAATGATTACTCAGCTGATTAGCTAATTAGATGTAAGAAAAGTAATTGTATCTTACAGCAGAAAATAGATCTAATCTATAATTCATTAATTTAGAAAATCTTTTGGCAGCAGTGATTGAAAAGTGATGAATCGTTTGAAGTAAATGATGAACTAGTTAATATTCTAAAGATAATGTATTTATAATTCAAAAATAGCAATAAGAATATGTGAAAAAATAGAAAGATGATTTAAAATTGGAGAAAAATGCAAAAAAGGATATCCATTCTCAGCAAACAATTATTATATGTCTGGAAAAAACAATAGGTTAGATAAAAAAAAATACAAAAAAAATCATCAGTATATGAAAATATAAGTAACTTTGAATATGTGACAGTAATCTTAGAGAAAGTGAAGAAGCATTGAATGAATATTACAGATGATATTGTAATGATATACATATATGCCATTACATCACTTGGAAATAAAAGTGGAAAAGATCGATAAAATCACCGTCAAATAGAAATATAAAAAATTAATAAAAATTTGGTTTAAATCTATATATATAATGTGCACAGATGGTAAACTAATGATTAATTATTTAAAGTTAAAAGTTTAAAATCTAAAAACAAAAGATTTGATTTTAATGTAAAAGAAAATAATAAAAGCTATTAATATTTTCTGTTTAAAGTTATTTTTAATCTTAGTAGAATGGAAATGATTTTCTATAATGATGTAATAGCAAACAGGTCCTTGGGCATTTAGCTGATTGTAAGACAGATAAAAGATCAATTAAAAAATACTAGTGATAAAATTTTGAGTTCCTGCTCTAAAGCAAGCTGGCCAGTAACAATGCAAATGAACACATGGTTCACACAGAAAAAATCATCATCGCCAATAAGAACAGCACCAAGCCAGGCAAGATCAATCCTGGAATTTGATGATAAGAATTCAAAATGATATAAAAATAAAACTTTTAAGCTTTTATGGAGTGCTCTTGCTGATTATGTCTTTATCTAAACATATTTCATATGTGTATTGTGGATGTCCAAAATGTAGGGGTCACACAATAAATTATATTTCCTATATTTGTACTAGCTGAGACAGCCTCCAGAATGATGGGTCCCAGAAAATGGCCAGCAATGGATTTCATCTTCATCTCGCATAATATTAATATGGGATGGAAGGAATTATGAACTGCATTGTGTGACATATCAATGACTGCAAAAATGGACTTCAATAAACCTACAGCCATGGAAAGTATGAACTTTTGTTTTAAATGAAATATGAACTTTAATTAATATGAACTTGTCAAGTATTAATTTTAAGCATCACTTTTAAAAGAAATCTCTTATCTGACTAAGTAAAATTTAAATTATATATTTTTTTATATGTTTGCTACAATTTTCATTCTCGTTAATTTCATTTAAATTAATAAATTTAAAATAGGCGTAAATTACTGCATAGATTCGTAAGATTATGTTAGTTTAAGTTTGTTAATTTTGGGCTGATTGTTTCATAGTTGATTCAGTGATGATGGAGGGATATACCAGGGTTTTGTATCAAAGTAATTTTTGTTCCTTTGCACTGTGTTAGCATACAGGGCATAATATCTACCTGAATGCATGTTCCAAAATGGTAACATCATGTTGCCAATAATCATAAATATATTTCCTATGCCATTGATTTTCGTATGGTCTGGTTGGGACAATAAGCCAACAAAGACCACTATCCTCATTTACAGAACATCTCTTTTATATATATTTCAAATAATTTTGACTTAGTATCACCAATTGAGTAATGGATCATTCCTGCTTGTTGGTGAAATTTATTAATGACCATGGGGAAAATGCTCCTTGCTTCCCACCATGATTCGTTATTTCTCTAATGATATCCTGTGGTAAGATGTAAATCCCTGTCAGCATTATAGTGTTATGCTAACATTCTCATTTTGTATTGATCACATCAGTATATCAGTAAGCTAACTTTGGTTTGGACACAAACTTTTAGCTTAGAGTTAAAAAAATTGAGTTAGTTAAATGTGTATTCTATGTAGCATATTTACGCTTAGCAAAATATTAAAATTGTGTTAAATCTATTGAATGTACTCATCTGTGTATATAATTTAAATCAAATCTATTTAATAGTTAATTCAATCTTTAGAATGTATTAATATGTGTGTGCGTAATAAAAAAAATATTTTGTTGAATTAATTTTGGCAGTAATTTTATATTTTTTATTAATATTTTAAAATCAAAAATGAGAAATTTTAAATATACAGCGTGATATTTTACACTCGGTTAGATAAAAGTTGAACCTCACCCATATGTATCTACCGCTTTTATAAATTTTCTAGGTTCAAATAGCCTAGTGGCACACTGGCATGGCATATAGGTTTGGGAGGTATCAATGACCGTTATAATATATGAGGAAAAAAAATACTCGCAAAACATGATCTAACCAAAAATAATAGACCTTGAGAAAGAAAAAATGAATAGAAAAATCAAATTGACTGAATTGATCTAGACAGTGGAGAATGTTTGTATATCTTGAAAATAAAATCACTAGTAATCTAGGTTGCCAAAAGGATATAAAATTAAAAGTATTCAGAGTAAGAAGGTGGTTTTCAGGTCAGGATTTGGAAAAGATTTCTGTTTACAAACCTTGATTTAGTGTACTGGACAAGTGCTTTTTATATATTGTGAAGGTGTGAAACATGGATTACATCATGATTCAGTAAGATAAGTCTTGATATCTGAAGTGATTTTCCTCAGAAAATTTGTTAAGAATTGGCTAGATCAAAAAATGGTTTCCAATTAAGAATTGCATAAGAAAGCAAATTGACAAAAAAAGAAAAAGAAAAAGTAGTCATAAAATGAATTCACAGTTGTTACCTTTTCTCATAAATTACAATTGAAAATGAAAAGCTCTAATTGTTTTGGTATTACACAAGACACAAAATGACAAAGCATGTAAAATCTAGGCAGATGTCATGAAAATAGTGTGAAGCTAATTTGGTTTTACTCAATTGTTTTGCAAATGATAGACAAAATTGGAATAAGTTGGTGAAGATGGCAGCACTATATACCTATAAATAGTAGAAGTAGAAATGATAATAATGATACATGAAAATAGCTTATGTTTAAGTGAACTGGGATTTGCAAGGCTGAAGAATAAAAGATGTTTAAATAGTCTGGATTGTTGTTGAGCAAATATACAAAGAAGAGAGTTATATATTTTATTTCTTAATGTTGAAATTACAATTCACAGTCAAATAGAAATGATATGAATTATTCATTTAATTTGCTATAATGTTTTTATTTTATTTTTAAATATTTTGACTATTTTAAATCATCAGAGATTTTGTTTTAGAAAGCTACTAGGAAATTTCCAACTATTTAAACAAAATGGCTAAAGAATAGTTAACTGAATTAGATTTACTGTCAAAAGTCATCTTTCAAATTATCATTCAAGAGTATTATTAAATTTTATTTTTTGTAGTTTTTGATATGTATAAAAAATTTTTCTTTGTTTAATTTGTCATTCTAAAGGTATTTTTATATACTGGGTATAGTCAAAATTGTTAGCTATTTTTGGAAATATAAAATAATAAATATTGTATTTGCATTATATAAAGAGATTAGAAGAGTGTAATAACATTGTTTGCTAATATCAATATTCATTTGTTAGTGACTATTATTTCAATTTACAATAACAGAATATACAGAAATAATATCATTTTTTAGGTCGGAGTTGTGGGGAATAAAACTAGACATGAAAAGGATACTTTCCTAGAAAAAAAATGTTTATTTTTATAATATATTTTAATAGTTTTTTTATTATCGTTCTTAAAATATATCGTAAGTTTTTTTTTTCCAGAAAATACATACAAATTTGTGAAATTAAATTTAAAACAAAATTCTTTCAATACATTATTAAAAATTTGCAGACCTAAGTACATTTCCACATACACACATTGCTATTTTTCAATGTTGCTAATATTCTGCTGTGTTCACAATAGGTATTGAAATGAACATATATTAAATAACTTAAATGCATTTATTAAATATAGCAGTAATGATAATACAACATGGTTGCTCTCTCACAACAATCATTACAGATCATAAGTTCCAATTGCATACATTACAATTGCATGGAGCTTAGCTCTTTTATTGTTAAGTCAAAGAAGTAGTTAAACTTTCTAAGGACTTGAGTTTTTCTAATTTACAGTAACTAATACATCATTGCTAGAAATTGGTAAATATATTTTATACAGTATATTCAAAACTCGAATCAATTAGCAGAGAGTGATTAACGAACAGAGAACTAATGTGCATTCTATGATTGCTTAATTCAGTTAATTGGCTAATTATTTGTTAAAGTAGACCAATACATTAATTACTTCTGTAGCCACAGAATCATATAATCTCAGACAGAATGATATTATTTATTTAAACAGTACAAGGAATATAACATTTTTATGGTGTTTTTAAATGTAATTAATTATAATTTGTTTGTTATTGCATATACATTTTTTTGAATATTATATTTTTTTCATATTTTTATTTTGAATCCATTTTTTTTTTTTTAAGTATCATAGCATCTGCCGGGATGCGAACCTGCAACCCGGGCAACTGCCTGCTAGTGCAAGGCAGTCACGCTGACCTCTCGACTACCAATGCAATCCATTTTTTGTAAATAATTATTTAATTCTACATATTATTCTAAATTGTATTTATGTTAAGAAATAAGTCAATTAAATATAATATTTATAGTGAACTTTTACAGTAATTATTAAACATAATTTTTGGATAATAATTGTTTCTTTGTTTGTTTTGCTAAATATTTATTTATAGTGAGAAGTGG
Source organism: Epiperipatus broadwayi (assembly GCA_028023455.1). Lineage (NCBI taxonomy): Eukaryota > Metazoa > Onychophora > Udeonychophora > Euonychophora > Peripatidae > Epiperipatus > Epiperipatus broadwayi. The sequence goes on from JAQFVV010000040.1 coordinate 8,232,333, forward strand.
ATAGCAGGTGCCATTATTGATGTCTTTGAAGAAGAACCATTACCATCTAGTAGCCTTTTATGGAAAATGCCCGAGGTATTTCATTTTTATAAAGCATATTTTTTGCTTTTAAAAAATTAAATTTGAGAAATATCTACATACATTTCAATAATTTGAATACATCTTTTTTGAAAATATCATAATCATTAATTAAATTCATTCATTTCTGTTTGTGAATATTTAAAAAAATAAAAAAAATAAGAATTCTTCTCCAATATGTATTCTAAAACAGGCAAAACTCTCCTGATCATGTGATGTTTAGTGGTTTAATATGTATTCTAGTGGTTAGTTTCTTATCTTCACTTTTAATTCATTTCAAAAAATAAAGATATAAATGAGTTCAATGTACAGATTATTTATATACGAGTATTTGCATATTTCATTGTTAAGGTATGTCGGATCCTGAATTGTTCGATGTTCTGGTTGAATGACATTGCGGCTGAACATTCATGAATCACATCCGTTGTTCAAACCTTTTTTGAACTCTTGAATAACGAAGCCATCTGATTATTTATTTATACAATTATGATGTATTTGTTAATCAGATTTAAAAAAACTTTGTATATGTGATTAGAAGCTTATCTTGTCAAGCAATATTGCTTGCAGTCAAATCATCTTAAAATAGACATTTATCTACTATACATTTTTTCCATCTATTTTGAAACAAATTTATAGTTTATATGTTTTCAGAATTCTGAAAAGAACATTTTCTATTTAAATACATATTACTATTTCAGCAGAAAATTACATTACTGTTAGTTATAATAATAGACATAGTGATTTTCCAGAAAGGTTTAATATCAATTTTTAATTTTGTAGACTACTTAAAAAGACATTTATTATTATCACGATGGAATCAATCCATCTTATTTTTGATTATCCTTCTCTTTATTTAATAACCATTCAAGCTGCAGTTATAATAAATTAGGTTATCCAATAATATGATCACAATAAAACAGTTTCAACTTACTCATTTGTATTTTAAATGGCCCATTATTCCAGTCTAATCTAATAAAGTTTCTAGAACATATTTTTCTTCTATTTGTAATATTCTAAGAAGTTTTCATGTGCATCACTTTTTAAATAAACATTTAAAAATCGTTTTTTGACTTTTCATTGTCTCTTTTTTTATTGCTAATCTGAGACACAAAAATCTTGATGGCTGGATCCTTTGTTGTTGAGGAACAGAATCCAAAAAGGTTAAAACTATTCCTGACTTTATATTTTCGTTATCAATTCTCAAATCAGCTGTTATTCTAATTTCATAATGTTTGCCCTCTTTATACTAGGTGTTATTAACAATACTGAGATTGTTAGTGTTATTTCCACTATTTTTGAAAATATTAGTAAATTCAAGTATGATTTTTAGAATCAAATTAAGCAGTTTGTATGAGTTTTTTCTTCTGAGGTTATGCAATTAAGTAGGAGTACTTTTCTTTTTTTTTTTCCACCTACTTTTTTCAGTTTTAATAGAAATTGAGGAAATAAATATTTTTAAATAATATTTTCTCCAATTATTATGGAATATTTTTAATAATGATCTTGGGATTGGAAAAATATAAGGGGGATTTAGATATAAAAGCCATAGAGCTGACAAAGATTATGTTGCGGAAATGGGTTTTTCTGGGTATTGTGTCTTGAGAATATTTATAAAAATGCAACAGCAACAATTAGATTACATAATGATACTGGAAAAATCAACATTGAGAAAGGTGTAAGACAAGGTGACTCCATATCTTCAAAACTCTTTACAGCAGTGCTGCAAGAAGTATTTTGTGGATTAAAATGGGAAACTAAAGGAGTGAAAGTAAATGGAGAGTATTTAAGTCATTTAGATTTCGCAGATGATGTAGTTGTTTTTGCAAATAATGCTTCAGAGCTGCAGGAAATGTTGCAGGAGTTAGCAGATGAAAGTAGAAAAGTAGGACTAAAGATAAATGTTAAAAAGACTAAAGTAATGTTTAATCGATTTGCTCAAAATATGAAAATAAAGATTGATTATGAAGAATTAGAAGAAGTTAACAGTTACTAATACCTTGGTCAGATTATTAATACAGATGGAAACATAATGGAGGAAATTAATCATAGAATTAAACTTGGTTGGAGTGCTTTTGGTAGAAATAACTTTATACTAAAAGGAAATATGCCTATGTGTTTGAAAAGGATGGTTTTTAACAAATGTGTTTTACCAGTTCTTACTTATGGATCTGAGACTTGGACACTTAATAGAAGAGCAATACAGAGACTTCAGACCACTCAAAGGAGTATGGAGAGATGTATGTTGGGAGTAACAAGAAGAAATCGAAAACGCAATGTATGGGTAAGACAACAAACAGGTGTTACTGACCTTATTGAAAAAATTAAAAGATTGAAATGGAGTTGGGCTGGACATATTGCTAGAAGAGATGATAATAGATGGAAAATTGAAATTTTAAACTGGATTCCAAGAGATTGTAAAAGACCCAGAAAGAGACCACATGTGAGATGGATGGATGAAATAAGAAAATGTGCAGGGGTGTTGTGGAGAAGAGAAGCTAAAGATCGGAGAAGATGGATTAAACTTGGAGAGACCTTCATCCTGCAGTGGATTGATAATGGTTGATGATGATCATGATGATATATTTAACCAGGTCGGAGAAAATCGCTCTGATTATTTTCTTTAAATCTCGATTTTAACTCAGGCTGCACTTTTCACTATGGCAACAGACCAGCAGAGAAGTAGAATACCATGACAGATGAAACATCAATGGTACCTATGACCAGACTGAAGCTATACAAAGTGTAACCTGCAGTAACATTTCCAGGCTATAGGAATTCTTGACTGCTAGATTCAAACCCCTGCCATCTAAAGCACTTTATTTGTTTTGAGGATTAACCTCAGGTGCCAGCTAACCACAGGTTGTATAGTCAGTATACTCCGGACAACAAATACACAATAGTGTTTGACATATCACAACCTAGCTTCTTTTTTCAATTGTGAGAGTAGTAATCTTTTGCACAATTGTCCAACACTTATAGTTCTTTATAAATTATCATACTAGTGACTCAGTAGTTATTTATAAATTATCCTAGTAGTGACTCAGTTCTAAAAAGAGAGAATCGATCAAACAACAATTAAGCAAACATTTATGTTTTTACATACACACATAATTATAATAATATAATAAAATTTACATAAGCAATACTAAAGATTACATTGGCTGTAACTATGAAAGTTCATTAAAGTTCATTTCATTCACATATATGTGTAAATATTTATAATATGAGAAAAAGAATTATATTTACCTAGGATTTTGAATAGCACAACACACTTTCATGGATTCAGTTCTTTGCTTGTTTCTTTACTTGTCAACTACCATCCAGTTGGCTTTTGATTTCCATCGATGGTTTCTAGCTTCTTATCAATACTCCAAGTCTACAGTAAGGGGTAGAGAGAGATTATTGGCAGTTTACGGGTCATGATGCAAGCACTGGTTTCAGGTGGAGAACATCTGATGGTACTGAGGAGTCGGGATTGAAGACTAGCCGAACACTTCTTAGTGTGCTTTAAGACCGCATGTTGTTAGGTCAGCTTTCGGTGAAGATAGGTCGATGAACACGCATACTGGAAACATGGATAGTTTTTCTGGCCTTTTTTTAAAAAATAGTAATACAGCTGTGTTGAATAATAATTTAATTGCGTCTGAATAACAATCTGACTGGGAATTATAAATTTCTTGTCTCTTCTGTCTTATATTTCTCTTTTTTAATATCTTAAATAAATAAAAAAAAAAAGATTTGTTGCTTAGGAATTCATACAAAATTTCACATCATATTTGGAAACCAGAAATGATAGAATTGAGCTGCAATCCACGGATTTTTAATTCTAAAACCTGTGAATTTATCTCTCCTCTGAACCATACAGGGCTATAATCAAAGTTATTAAAGAATATAGTAATAGGCACTATTAGTTATGATTTTTTTATTTTAACTTCAATATATAGTTTTTTTATCTCAGCTTCACTATGATAATATGTAAAAAATTCAATTCTAGATTTCATATATGGAAGATTATTTGTTTCTTTTTATTTTTATTTTTAATCAATTTTTTGGTGTTTTTTTCACTAATATATATTAATATATCAGATTTATCATTCTTGTTTCTAACAATATTTATTCAAAAAATATTGCTAGAGGAAAATTGCCAAACTAAAATAATATTTATTTTATTAAAGTAAAAGGAAATGATGTGTCACAGTTTTTGATTTGTTACCACTAAATTTGAGTCTCTCTACTGATTTAATTTCGTTAAGAAGAAAAGTTACTTTAATTAATACTTGAACTTTTTAAACATTATTTACAATTTCTATCAATCATTTCTATAAAAAGTCATATTTATGGTGAAAGAGGATTAATTTTGGCAGTAAACATCTAAAAATATGTTTTCTTTTTTAATATTTTATAATGATGGCATGCATAGAAATAATACGACTACAGATCAGTAAAAGATTTTTGCATATGATTTTGTATTTACCACACTTAAGTTAGGATATTGTAATGTTTCTATTAATAACTAATTTTACTCATAGTAATATTTCATTTTATTTGTTTGAAATACTTATTAATAGGAAAATAGTAATGCAGATAAAGCACTATTAATCTAGAATCCCTTTTAAACTGATAAAATTATAAGCATTTAAATTTTTAAACTTTATTATTTTAGCATGGATTTATATTTACTCAAATATTTTTTAAATTTAATTTTGAATCCTGTCCATTTGAATTAAAAAAGAAAATTGTACAATTTGTAAAGCATGTTGTTGTATGCATATGATTTATGTAAATGTTTTGAAAAGCTATTAGAAATCTCACTGTAAAACAACTATTTTACGAATGTTTTGAACATTACATTCAAAAAGTCAAATAAATAAAAAATATAGAAAAAACATTTTAAATGGTATTATTATCACATAGTGCACCAAAAAACTAAAAAATAATTTTTCTTTATTTTCACAATTAAAAATATAGTGCAGAACAACTAATTCACAAGTTAGATTTCCAAAGAATCATTTAAATAAACTTGAATGTAATGTTACTTTTTTGTATCATTGTCAAATTTTGACTTGTGAATTATCTATTCATCAGATAAAAAAAGATATTTTTTTATGAATAAATTATTATTGATATAAGAAAGTAGGTATTATTTGCAAGTTTATTTAAATGAGTTTTTGGGAATCTGATTTGTGAATTATTGTGGTAATATTTGTGGTCTTAGCTATGCTTTTATGGTAGTGTTCTGATCTATCGTGTCAGCCGCTTGAGGGCATTGATGCTAAACAAAAACACATTGATATAACATTCCTGTGCCAGCAATTTCCATAAAATTAAAAAATTCCAACATAATTTAAAAATGTAATCTGACTTTGGACTTTTTGGGATAGTAAATTAATCAGAGACTGCCTTTGTGTGTGTGTGTGTATAATAACAAGTATGTTACTTTTTTAATAACAAATAACAGTAAATACAGCGGAGACTTATTTGGACAGTATTTAATCAGAGACAGGCTTCTTTGGGTTTGTTTTTTTATGTATCAGAAAAGTTACGGTACTTTTTTAATAAAAAAAAAAAATTAACTTTTAATTAATCAGAGTGGCATTTTTTTTTATTGTGTCTGTGTGTATATAAAAAAATACATTACTTTTTTAATAACAAATAATAATAAATATAGTGGAGAAGTATTTTGACAGTAAAAAGTCAGAAAGGCTTCTTTGGTTTTTTTTTTTTTGATCAGAAAAGTGTACGGTACTTTTATAATAAGAAATGAAATTTTACTCTTTTTTGAACAGTAATTATTTAGACACTGCGTTTTTTTTGGGGCAGAAGGGAAGAAAATTAGATTGCAAACAATCCACTAAAGTTAATAATTATAACAAACTATTAAAATGAATTCTGACTCGGGTGTCTGCCAATTGCTGATTTTCAGAGTTGGAAGCAGCCATCTTCCTTGTCTCGGACAATTTATCACACTATGTTATTTTGATCGTGATTTTCAAAATAATGCTCTGCTGCACCCTAAATTACAATTGGTGAGGGTTACACAGTTCTGATGGAACATTGATAACATTGTTAAAACTGTTATAACATAGCAGTAGGTCAGTTCACATGGAAAAAAACAGTTGGAACTGAAAAGTTGAATTATTTAGACACAATGCAGTCAACACACTCTCATGCAATGCTGTAAAGAAAATATACAACCCAGCATTATGATAAAGTGCATAACACAAGCAACTATTGCAGCCAATGAAGATATTTTTCTGTGCTTTTAGCATAGAAAAAAGCCACAGCGGTAGCTGAGTAAACTATCTCTTTCTGTGTTTTATCATAGAAAGAAGGCTATCTGCTTTGCTGCGGCCGCAGAAACGGCATATTTCTAGAAATTTAGCTAGAAATAGCACCGTCAAGCGGCTGACATGATAGAACCGAACACTACCACTTTTATTTATAAAAACTAAGTTATCAAAATGAGATGAATTTTTAAAATCAGATTTAATCTAGGTAATACAGCTGAAAACAGTGTAAGTAATAGTAATAATCAGTCATTATGCTAATGCACATGCGCTTTGTGAATTTTTAACTATAAATACTCTCACTTCCAAACACAAGATAATGTCTTTGTGAAAAGATAGAATGAACTGACTATTACAGTTTATAAAAACATAGCGCTATATAAAATAAATATCTCATTTAAATATGTTTAATTTCAACTAAGAAAGACGTATCGTAAATTCTAGAAAATTTTGCAAGCATCATTCATTCAGGCATAGTAAAAGTAATTTAAAGTGATTGCTTAACATCTTCATACTCTCATTCCCAAATGCTTAAGATTTGCCCATATATAAACGTTTGGGTTGAAAGGATAGATAGATTCATTCTATCTTTTCACAAAGATTTCATCTTGTGTTTGGAAGTGACAGTATAAATTTATAGTTAAAAATCCACAAAGTGCACATGCATTAGCTTAAGCTGATTATTATTATAAAATTACATATTAAAAATTTTAAATTTTCACTAATTTTTGCTAAAATTATTTCAAAATCTAAAAAAAAAAATGTTTAACCATTAATAATATCTATGCATGCAAAGTTTCAACTAGGTCATAAATTGGGAAATGGGTGAAAATTGAGTTACAAGATTTGACTGTGACAGATTAAAGAACTGAGCAGTTAAATAAAAGTGTATAAAAAAAGAATATAGTATTATTATTTATTTAAAAAAACTTTATGTAGATTTTTATTGTTTTTGATTATGAATATACTTTTCTAGTGGAAAATAACTGTTTAATAATATAATAAACAAAAATGTATTGTAAATATATGTTTATTAGCTATTTAAATTAATAGCTTAATATTTAAGAGCTCTGTATCAAAGATTGGGAATGTTTAACAAGGGAGTTAGAAATGTATTAACTATATAATTTATTTAATCTAACAATACTGTTATTTTCACTAATATTCTGGAATTGAAAGTATATGTTTATATATCACAGTGAATTCTTTTAAAATAAAATAGTCTTTTAGAATAATAAATATCAATATGTAGTATTTTTTGTAATTTTTAGATTGATTTTATTTTTTTAAGTATGTAAAAATTATAATTTTTAAAATATATATTATAATTTAAAAATTGTAAACCATTGTAATGGAAATTGATTTTTATTATTGTAAATAAATAAAGCTGTTTAGATTTTATTTTTTAAAAAAAATAACTTATACAAGATATATTTTCTTTTAAGGTCATCATTACACCTCATGTTTCAGCTGTAACTCTCCCAAAATATGTAAGTATTTGGTAATATCTAATGTTTATTTCTTTTGATTTAATATAATATTACATATTTTTGATTATCTATTTTTTGTTTTTAAGTTTTTTTTTTTTTAGTTTGTCATAGTGTTTTTTCTTTAAACCTCATTTCATTTGAAGAGTTTAACATTATTAAATTTATTAATTTTATTTTTAAAATGTTTCTAATCATTCAATATTGTTTATAAATAATATTTGTATATCTTCTTTATAAATCTATTAAATTATTAACATATTTAAAACTGGGGATGTTTATAAAGAAATTTTTACAATAATAATATTGTAACAGTCATTACTGAGTCACCCTTACACATGCACTGTATAGATTTATATCACTTGAGGAAAATTCTCACTTATTAAACACAGGGTAAAGTGTTAAACTGTAAGATGAATCCCTTTTATCTTATTTTTCTTAAGTGATATAAATCTATACAGTGCATGTGTTGGGGTGATTCCCTAGTGACTGTTACAAATTAAACACAACACTAGATAAATAAATAACTTGTTATATATATTTAATAATAACATTGATGTTTTTTCATTGTGAAAAACTTATTCGAAAAGAAAATGATTGACGTTAAATAATGTGCAATGATTTATTTCTTTTCAATTTTTTAAAATTCACATTCTTTTAACTAGTTTACTATATGAACAACACATGATTTTTTATTCATTGTCATTTAATCTATATCATCATTTTCTCTCTAACCTTTACAATAGGTCTAGCTTATTCTATCTTAGTTGCGATATTCCAACAAATTGTCTACGTTATGTGGTCTCTCTGACCATGGATTTAATCTATGTAGACGCTGAAGGCATTTTGTTTGTTTTTAGTGATTTTTGCAAATGAACATATACTAGCATAAATTAAACTAGAATTTTAATTATTATTATTATTATTTTGCATTTAATTTTTGCTTTTTATTGGGATGTCTACATGGAGTATAAGAAAAATTGACAAAAAAAAAATCACACATTTCAAAAGAAATGGACCAACGCATATTTTTTTTTATAGAAAGAAATAGTAAATCGATGTGCCTTATATGTCAGGAAGGTATTTCAGTTAAAGAATGTAAAATTAAGATGCCCTATTTATCAAAATATTCTAGTTACAACAAAATTGTTGAGAAAGAAAGAAATATTAAAATAGAAAACTTGACCAAGGAACTTAATCAAATGGCTGATATGTCTCTTAAAAATACAAAAAAATCAAAAAATTTTGTGAAAGCAAGATACATTATAAAATAAGGCAGAAAATTCAAAACCATTTTCTAAAGGGGAGTTTATAAAAGATTTCATCCTAGCTGCTGTAGAATTAATCTGTCCAGAACTGAAATATATATATTGAAATGATTATAATTTATTTAAAATGTTGTAAGTAAAGATTGCTACCAATTGGAAAATTTCAAGTAACAAAAGGAATTTAATTAATGTGAATGATAATTAAATTTAATGAATTAAAGCAGAACTAAATGGATTGAAAATAAACTCACTACCTGTAACTTCCCATTAGCTGAAATACTCCAGACATAACAAAAAAAAAAGGATAAAAATGGTAGCAGAACAGAAAAAACACTCTTTCATTTCTTCATTTGGGAAACACATTGAAACAGCAGAAGAAAATCAGCAGGGGGAACATCTTTTTCCCAGGATTTTGGTAACTGTGAGTTAACAAGATGACTAGGGACTTTGAAACTGTGACCCATTCTTATGTTTTAGTATACTTCAAGGGCTGCAAAGATAAGGTTGTGTTAACATTTTATGTGTATCTAGTATGGCGTATAATGTTAGATCATAATTAAATGGGTATTGTTCATTTACTAATTTGACCTGTGTACATATATTATTAGACAATAATTCAATGAGTACTTTTCGTTTATTAACTTGAATTATGTATATATTTTATAATTAAAATAGTGTAATTTTAAGCATTTTGAGTAGTTTGTTTATTGTGTTCTCCATTATATCATGAAGTTAGTTGCATTCTTACTTCTAAATAAAATAGAGCTTTGCCTATAAGGGAATTAGGAGCTAATAACATTGCAAATTTTGGTGCAGTCGACTTGAGAATATAAATGTCATGAAGAATAGTTATAAAGTGAATTGGAAAAATTGTCATTAGCAATCATCAATGATAATTTATGGTACTTTTACTTTTCATCATCAAAAAACGTATGACCATCATTTAAAAAGGAAAAAGAAGTATTAAGTCTTAGTCAGTTTAGTTTTAGTTTCAATTCTTTTATTGTTGTCAGTGATACTTGTCTTTTTATCCATGCATTTTGTTTTTGATATCCTTTTATTGCTTCTAAAATACATCTTTGTGTAATTCATTGAGTGATCTGAAGTTTCTGTAATCTTCTGATAAATGTTTAAGTGTCAGATCCATAAGCAAGAATTGATAAAATCCATCTTAAAAGCCTTTTCAAAAATATAGGCATTTTTCCTATTAGTATTAAGTTTCTTTTACCTGAAGCATTCCATTCAAGTTTGTCTATATAGGTAAACTATAATATAAAGTAGCATTTAATTGTTTAGTGCAGGATAAAGATTTTCTATACCCCTTCATAGAGAAACAATTAAATAATAAGGATAACTCACTAGTCATGTGCTGGTTCATGAGAGTTTGAGAATTTTATTCTCTGGCTAAGAATAAGTGGATATTAATTTAACAAATAATATTGATTTGTTAGTGAGTTGGTTGTGGCTATCTATCTGAAAGAAATTCCTAAACGTAAATATCCATCCCTGTTTTGAATTGAAGTAATAAAGTGCCAGTTATATAACGTCTAAACGATGACAGATTTCTTCTAGTGATGATCAATTTTTATTATTTGTTCATAGTGTCCTCAAAGGTTTTTTACATCTATTTAGACAGATTATATGTCATTTGCTACTTTTTGTTGCATTTTTGTTATTCGTACATTCATAGTACTTTTTCTTATATGATTTTATAAAACTGCTTGTTGATATCATACAAGAAAACTATTACACTTGCAAGTTTAAAGTTTATATATGGTTGCATGAATATAATTAGGATAATCTTAATCCTATAACTATTAAAATGATTTCATCAGAGAACTATCATGGTATTAAATAGTCAAAATTATATAGAATATGGTGATGACTGTATATACATGTGAACTAAATTAATTTGTAGTAATTTTAAGAAGCCTGTAAATAAATTGATGGTCAATGTAAAGCTATTTATGGAACAACTAAGTCCAAACATGTTAGTATGATAATTCACAAGTAAAATTCCCGAAGAATCTTTTAAATAAACTTACAAATAATGCTCATTTTCTTGGGTAGATAAAAAATGATACTTTTATCTGACTTTCACTTTATTATTAACTTATTATATTGCTAAGTCATTTCACATTTAATGTATATTCCCGTATAATGTTAAATAATAGCAATTTTCATTCCACTAATAGTTTTACTGAGAATTTATTTATAAATAAATATTAAATAAAAAAAAAAAATATTTTAAATTATTTTTAGTCATTTTTATTTAATCGCTCTTTCGTACTCATCATCATAATAATAAAAGAAAGAAAACATTTATTAATTGTAAAATAGTCAAAACTCTCCATACAGTAGTGCCACCCTGTGCCAACCAGAGTAATCAATGGATGCCAGAAGGCTTGTGCATAAAATCCCCATCTAGTGCCTACTCATCCAATATCCCCAAACTAGAAGGCCACAAGCCAGAAACTAGTTTGGTGATATTGGATGAGTAGGCACTAGATGGGGATTTTATGCACAAACCTTCTGGCATCCATTGATTACTCTGGTTGGCACAGGGTGGCACTACTCTATGGAGAGTTTTGCCTGTTTAATAACAGTTATGTGCTAGCATAAGAGTTGGTGATCATGTGATGTTTAATTGTAAAATGCTTTATAACTCATGGTAAATTAATAATAACTCTATTGCCATATCTTTAAACCTAATTATAATTATAATCTTTATGCTTACAATAGTAATGATCGTGGAATGTAATATAAATATCCAGTAAATCACAACACTACAGTTAAGTCACATAACTATTTCAGTCTCCTGTATTATGCATGGTGCAGGGCAGCTGTTGTACCAGTCACCCATTTTAGCTGATCCAATATTTTAAAATATGATACATTTGACAAGACTGTATTCTTCAGCAAACATTGTCTTATCTCTCATAGATCTTAGTTTTATCACTTATAATCTATTACAAAGATTTCTTATACACAAATAGGTTATTGTCTATATTAATTCTCCATCCTGACATGATACTTCAGTTAATATTTATAATTGTTTATTTTTATTAGTGTGTCTCATCTCACTTCTTTCACATCATAACATTGCAGAAATGTAGAATTCTCTTTCTTATTCTTCATTGAACTTCAGCTCATTGGATAAGCTAGACATATCAAGAATTTCCGTGTTCATATTAGTAGCTTGATATTTTTGTCAAATTAATTCATTTATGTTTGTTTTATGTATGCATCTGTTATTGAATGCAATTGCAAGTTTTAACAAATTTTTATTATTTACTTTGTTTCAAAAGTACCATGGTTTCGTGCTTTGGCACCTCTCTGAGGAGTGCCAGAGCATGAAACCATGGTCAGGGGTTTGGGGGAGGAGGTTTCTGACAGAGATATTTTAAATGCTGGCTCTGGCTAAGCATTTATCACAAAGCTTGTTGAGGAAGTGGCAATCCTCATTGTTTACAACTTACAAGCTTAAGAGAATACGGTCATGTGATCTATGACTCTTATTTTGACTATTTATATTCAGACATCACACAATCACCATCTCTATACTAGCACATAATTTGTTGTAAACAAAGGCAAAACTCCCCATACAGTAATGCCAACCTGTGCCAAACAGAGTAATCAATGGATGCCAGAAGGCTTGTGCATAAAATCCCCATCTAGTGCCTACTCATCCAATATCCCCAGACTAGTTTCTGGCATGTGGCCATCATCAGTGAGGAACCTTGGATCTGAGAGCACTGCACCTAGATCTTAGGATCTAATGCAACCCTCCAGCAGTCACCTTTTAACTCTAGTTTACTACAAAACTATGAGAATGAAATTGAAAACATTGTTGGGTCTGAACTCAATTCAGCACCCATACATTTTGGTGTCTTTGGCTCTTAAACAACCTTAGCCACCACTATCCTATTAGGCAGGATTGGTGTTAAATCATCAAACATCACATGATCTCCATCTCTATACTAGCACATAATTTGTTGTAAACAAAGGCAAAACTCCCCATACAGTAATGCCAACCTGTGCCAAACAGAGTAATCAATGGATGCCAGAAGGCTTGTGCATAAAATCCCCATCTAGTGCCTACTCATCCAATATCCCCAGACTAGTTTCTGGCTTGTGGCCATCATCAGTGAGGAGCCTTGGATCTGAGAGCACTGCACCTAGATCTTAGGATCTAATGCAACCCTCCAGCAGCCACCTTTTAACTACTGTATGGGGAGTTTTGCCTTTGTTTACAACAAATTATGTTCTAGTATAGAGATGGTGATCATGTGATGTTTGATGGTTTAACATCAATCCTGCCTAATAGGATAGTGGTGGCTGTGGTTGTTTAAGAGCCAAAGACACCAAAATGTATGGGTGCTGAATTGAGTTCAGACCTATATGACTATATAAGCTATTGAGCTTAGATTGAAGGTATTAACAATGTTTTCAATTTCATTCTCATAGTTTTGTAGCAAATTAGAGTTAAAAGGTGGTTGCTGGAGGGTTGCATTAGATCCTAAGATCTAGGTGCAGTGCTCTCAGATCCAAGGCTCCTTACTGATGATGGCCACAAGCCAGAAACTAGTCTGGGGATATTGGATGAGTAGGCACTAGATGGCGATTTTATGCACAAGCCTTCTGGCATCCATTGATTACTCTGTTTGGCACAGGTTGGCACTACTGTATGGGGAGTTTTGCCTTTGTTTCTATTCAGACATGTTTTTATAAATAAATTTAGATTATATAATTAAATGTTTTTATACAGTTACAAAAAATAATTAATAAGTAAAACTTTTAATTGCCCTCTAATGAAATCTACATCCAAATTTGTATAGTTTGCCCATAGTAAACATTCATAAAATTTTAATAATCAATAATTTTTGCAAAATAATTTTTTTTTCTTAACTTAAGTTCGTATTTTAATGCCTATTTATTTAGGAAAAGGTTTCAAATGATTGCTGGAAAGCTACTTTTAAGTGAATCATGCTGTCTTATTTTTTTGTTTAATACAAGTAATAAATAATACATTTCACAGTAAAGTTTTAAAATGAACAATAAATATTTTAACAAAAAAGAAATTTATATATATTAATTCTACATCAGTTTTTATATTTATAAACTATATTCCTCTCATGCTTGTGTTTTTCATTCAAACACATGATAACCCTTGCATGAGAACCCAATCATTTATTATAAAATTTTGCTTAAAAAATTAATTTACTGTTATTTGTTCCACATGTGTGTGCAAGAAGTATTGCCAGCTGAATGAGCTTACATAAATATAATAATAGCTTTTAATTGTTTGTTTGTACATCAATGTAAAACATTCATTTTATATGAATTTAATATAGATATGTACTAATTTAGTACTTAAATAATATATGTATATAATTATTAAAAAAAACTACAGTGTTAGATATTTGTACATAATTTTGAATGAAAGAAAATTACCCATCCGCATATGTGCTATGAATAGATAGCACTTAGCATCAACAAATGGTTAAAAGAACAGGCAGTTCATCTTTTCTTTAAGCCTACTTATTAAATAAACAAATCATTCAAACTTTTGCAAGCAGAAAACTGTTTTAACAATCTGGCTATTAAATAAATATTGCATTCTATTTTCAAGATTGTTAATGAATGTTGATTTATTAACAAAATAGGCTTAAAGAATGAGTGAATTATTCTTTGTTTTAAACATCTATTGATGTTGAGCGCTGTCTATTAAGAGGGCATGGATGGAAAGGTAGTTTCTAAATTACATATATATAACACCTGTTATTTAAAAATTACATTTATATAAAATAATGTGGTTCAATATTAAAGGTTATTAAAAATCGTTTGCTTTCTCTGCTCTGGGAAAAATAATTTGATCCTTTGCAAGCAAAAAGTTGATTTTAAAATCTGTGTATTAAATAAAGATCATGCTCTATTTCCAGCATTATCAGCGAATGTTGGGTTATTTAATAAATAGGTTTAAAGAATGGATGAACCACCCATTCTATTCAACATTGATGTCGAGGATAGTGCTCTTCTATTTAAAATTATATATTAAGACAATAATAAGGGTTTAATAGGTTTATAAATATAGATGATAACAATCAACCCTTAAGCTATCAACAATCTCAACCTATAGTCAAATGAAGTTGCCTTGACTACAGGTTGAGATTGTTGATAGCTTAAGGGTTAGTTGTTAAAATTACATATATATTGTGATGAATGACTCCAACATCCCTCCAATAACCAGTACATACACCATAAGGCCCAATCTTAATTCAAACCTCTGATATTAATGGTACTTATTAAGTGATAGAATTAGGTAATGTTAGGAACATAAACTAACAAACCAGTTTTCACAACCTAAAATTTAAAGCTAAATATAAATAAACATTAAAACAAAAGTTAAACTTAACTGGTCAAATAGATATCATGATATACAATAGGTTGGATGAATGAACTTAATCAAGAAAAAAAATAATATTAAAGTAAAGATAAACTCAATGTTTATTTTCTTCTCTTTTTTTACGATTTTGTTTTAACAAATTGCTTATGTTAATACTTAGCCAAAGATGATGTCAACAATAAAGTAAAAAGATTAGCATGAACTGGTATTATATATATATAAAGGGATATTCAACACACTTTTTTTCAAGGAGGAAAAAAGTCTTTTATCTGAGGAAAAAAGTTATCATTCCCTGTATAAAGAAGTTAAAAGAAAAATCTGAAGGTTTGTGTCAACCAATTCAAACTCGCAATACTGCTGAAGAAATCTTTTACAAGGATTTTAGAAAATGAATAGAAATGTTTAGTTCTAAAACATTTAAGCAAAAAGTCCATGAATTAACAATTTACAAACAGAATAAAGCATTCGGTTCTCTAAGAAAAAGAAAACTACCATTGATTCCTCGGTATAAATTTCTGGATTTAAATCTGAAATACACAGTAGTAGAATATTGATGCTTCTCCAACTAATATCAACTACAAAATATTTATATATATATCGACTAAAATAATCATGCATTGCTGAAAACAAGGAGAACGTTGTGAAAGCTAGAAATTGCCAAGACCAATATGAGATTGTCCTATCTCTCTATGCTTAGATTGATAAATATGAAAATGATCCATCATGAATTCTCTCTTTTTACACTTCATTCTAAAACTCCAGTTCAAAAGCTAATAAAGTCATTGAATCCACCAGATATTCAAATCCTTAATTGTGTGTAAAGAAACTACTATGGATTATAAGAACAAGCTATCAGAACATTGTCCATTTGAACTGTAAAAATAAAGTTGACATCATTGATAATTAATTGTTTGTATGTTATATATAATAATTTATTTTCTTTATGTTAATATAGGACTGAATACCTTAATTTAAAATTTATGAAATTAATAATAAAAATAATGTCTCAGTACTATGAATAGACAAAATTTATGTGGTATAATCTTGATTATGGAATAATCCGATCATTATAAATGAGACAAGGTGAGACGCTACCTAAGTCACATATCAATCCCACATTTATATATGTATAACACACATTTGTTAATAGTTTATTTTAAAGTGTGTTAATTATTAATATTTTTTTAATATATTTTATATGCATATCTTTTTTATTATGTGTGTCTTAAACTTATAACTCTCTTTCATCACACACATGTTTACATAACAAGTGGGTCTATTAATCCATCATAGCATTAACTAAGACAAAAAAAAGATAAGTAAATATGTTACTATATTTATAATAATGTTGTATATAATTTGAAGTTGGGTTTATATTAATCAGGACGTGTAGTGGCTATTGTTTATGGGATCAGGATGGGAAACATTGGTATAAACCAAATGTATATGAAGAATAACTGTGAATGTATAAATGAGTTCTTCCCAACTTTGTTTTAAATTTTATTATTCAAATAGTAATAGTCAATGTTCATTAAATTTATTGAAATGTTAAAACATGTTTCTTGGTTTATTTTACTGTCGTTAAATTCTATTATCATGATTATTATTTTCATGTAAACAATTTACTATATCCACTCCTATTAATAGACATACACTTATTTTACATATATTAAGAATACGATGATATAAATATTACCTGAACTTGAGAACCATACAACATCTCATTGAGTTCGAAATCAGGAATAGCGGGAGTAAACTACAATACATAGATGATAAGTTAAGGGTAGAATCAGTAGTTATTTAAATCTTACTCTCTTCTCTCTTAGATATGACATTAATATAAGAAGGTATGCATGAAAGTAGATAGAATACATCCACTTTTGTGTACACCATGAGTAGACTGCCTTGTTACATTTGAATACATAGGAGTACAATTTTCTGCTCATCCCATTACAATGTGTAATTAATGGAGTAAACCATTCTCTTGAGCCTGTGAATAAATAGAATTCTTATGACAAAGACTCAAGAATAGAATGTATCAATCTATTGTTTATGCTTTTGATATTTATTTGCTTACTTTTGCCTATATTGATGGAAATATATAGTAAATTCAATACATAATCCAGATAAAAACATGCTCTTAATAATTATTAAATTTCCAGTTATTCAAAATAGAAACTCACTTATATTGATCTTGTTTTAATAATTGAAACATTACAATAGCACAGTTCAATTTAGTGGAGTAAACCACACTCTCCTCTGGCTGTGAATAAGTGACACTCTATTAACAAAGATTACAATAATACGATGGATCCACCTATTCTTTATTCTTTTAATGTTTATAAGCTTATTCTTTCCAACATTGATAGAAATACAAAGTGGTTGATATATGTAATTTAATTTATATTTCCATCAATTTTGCCAAGGATAAACTTACAAACATCAAAAGCTTGAAGAATAGGTGGATCCGTCTTGATCATTCATCAACGGATTATTATTTGTTCCTAGTTTCAAGTCTTCCATAAGAGTTTGAGTCATTTGTGGTTGTAGTAGTTAACTAACAATTTTTTTTTAAAAAAAATTACTTTTTTACTATGTAGATATGTTGCTTATTTTTCTTTTTAACTCATTAATTTCATGGGGAAATTTATCCATATGTGATTTATTGATTGTATTGTTAAAAAAAAAGATAAAACTTAATCACGGCTAATTTTAGTGTATCAAGAAACAATAAAATAAGTTATTCAAGAAATAAATTTAAAAAAATTATTTTCAAAATATATATATATTTTTAAATTTATAATAAAAACTTTATTAATAACATAAATACTCACAATTTATACAAGTTGTTAAACAAATGATAAACAAAACATAAAGAACTTGAAATATTCCACTATTAAGACAAAAAGGCTCCAGGCCATTAAACAGTTTCACTCAAGGAGGTTGACCTGTAAGAATGTAATAGAAAGAGACTTTTAAGACATCAAGCAAATGCAACTCAAAAGGGTGAAGCATGTAACAAAATGATTAATTAGCCTAAGGAATAAGCCACCCAGTAGAATTCTAACTTTTACTCAAAACAAATGTTTATCTGATAATCTCACATAGAGTTATTCCGTGGCTACCCCAAATTTGAGTCATCATCTTCCTAGGCAAGTATCTCTGACATTGATTAAAATAAGTTTCCCAATCACTATAGAGTTTTTTCAGCCAGTTGAATTTCTTGTTATGGAATATCATAGTACATTTTATATATCATATTGTCTTAAGGGTAGGCACAGTTACCATTGCATTATGGGGGTTAAATTTCTTAAAGTATTGACTAAATAGAAGTTTTAAGTTGATGATTGGTCTGTGGAACACTAGCTTTTTCTCCTCTGTCCAAATGCTGAACATTCTTTGAATAGATGCTGGAAAGTTTCATCACTAGAGTTGCATAGTAAACAGATCAGATCCAAGTTCATATATAGCCTTTCATTTAGAACCTTAGCTGTTGGAAGCAAAATATTTGGGTATTAATTAAAGGTAATACTAATATTGCTTCATACTCAGATAAAATTCTGAAAATATTAAATTGAATCTTAATATATTGACATGGTTACTCAGCACCAAAAATTGCATTAAGGTTATATTTGATATTTTCTCTATTTGGAAGCAATTTTATTATTACCTTTAAATATTTGAAAATCAGGCGCTCTTCACAAACCTGGAGCTTAATTGTAAGTATAGGGGATTTGAACTCAGATTTTCAATATCGATGGCCTAATTTAAGTTGGAGGTTGAAGTGGATTGAAGCCTGTCCATTAAAGTATGAAGATTTTCTATCTTTATATAAACTGAGCACTGATTATATATATATATGTGTGGTAGATGATAATCTGGAGTAACTGATGAGTGCTGGTAAAGCATGAAATATGTATATTGGTGATTATTTATTTTTTCTACATGTGTGTGGTCATGTGTATCAGTTGTATGAGATAGTGTAGATAGGTGGAGGGTGCTTGAAAATCTGAGTTCAAATCCCTTATACCTTTAAGTTATTATGTTTTATTGACAAAGATTCAAATTAACATTTTTTTTATACATGAAAATATTTCCCATTTCAAATTTTTATATGCAGAAATATTGACTTGATTGTGCAATAAATGTAACATTAAAAATAGATCAGATTGTATTATTTATTTTTATATTATCAATAGAATATTTTCATCTTTTTAAGGTAAACAGTTTTTGTTTTATTTATCCTATGTTTCAGTTTGCAGAATATATGAAAACAACTTACCTGGACTTTGTTGCAGGAAAAGAAATGCAATGGAAGCCTGAATGGGAACGTCAGTATTAAAAGCAGATATTGGAGAAAATAAAGCAATTGATTTATAAAAATATTTATTAATTTTTTTTTCAAAGTTATTGTTTTAGATTTATTTCAACATGTATTTTGTATTTTTTATAAACTATTTATTTTTTGAATAAAAAGGGTTCTCTTAAAGAAATGTAACTAAAGATTTTGAGATTATGGAATATTTTTAACAAGATTTAAAAAAATTTACTTACTGTAAAAAAGTTAATTTCTTACATCATGTCTTTTTTTTTTTTTTAAAAAAAAATTTACATAAATTTTTATAAAGTTTGATTTTGAAGATATTTTATATAGAATAATGAATCTAGCAAACCAGTCTGATATACAAAATATGGCAGTTGAATTCTAGAAAGATGTAAATATATTTCTGATAAATACTATTTGGGAGATATAATTAGTTGATCTGTCCATTATGAAGTTAAAAGTCTGATATATATATATATATATAAAGTCAGATGTCACATGACTTATATATATATAGTTTATATTTACAAATATGTAAAATTAAGAGCATGCTAATAAGTTCTAAACATTTTTTTTTTTTAATTTTATGATAAATGCTACTATAAAAGAAGGCATTCAAATCGTCTTTATCTATGATTGTACCCATCCCCAGATCGGTTTTGAGCTATGGCTCTATTCAGTGAGGAGCTAGGACACCAGTTTCAACAAACCAACTCAAGATAAGCATTTATCTAATAGTTAATTGTCAAAAAGAAGATCTGAAACTTTTAGACATCTACATGTCTTTAAACTCAGTTCTCCAAATGAAAAAAATCATATGGGCCTGAACTTAATTCAGATACTCCATATATTAATAGAGTTATCAATTTAGTTTAGTCAAAGCTCGCAACAGCAAAATAATAATAGTAATATATAAAGTCAGATGTCACATGACTTATATATATAGCTTGTATTTACAAATGTGTAAAATTAAGAGCATATATATTTGTAATTAAGTTTTTAATATAAGGTGGTGATAAATCTTGGAAAATTATAACTAACCATGATTATGTGTTATGTTGTAATGTTTATTGACTAGAAGTCTTTAACAGTCTTTAACTGGAGCAATTATAGTTTTGTATGTAGAGTGTATTTATATAATTGAATATTTTTTTACGTTGTGACTTTGGAGAAATAGATTTTAAAGATGATTGAACTAAAATTATTTTTTGGGTAGCTGATTATTTGATGTTGCAAATTTATATTTTAAGAAATATTATTATTATTAGTCAGAGCAATTTATTCATTATCAATTATTGCAGTGAATGTTGTAAAGAATTTTCCATGTGCACACTTATTTTTGGCCTATTAATATACATGATATTTCTAACCTGTTGATTATTCTTAACTTTTTGACTAATGTAGAAAACCTAAAGATTATTATAATTGTTAATAGAGAACCAGTTATTTTTATACCTTCTAATTTCATATATGTCTTAGATGGTAGTGAAATAATATGATGAAGTTATAACCTCAATAATAAATTGTATTAAGAGAGCAGTGATTGATTTCTACTAACCGACAAAACCGTTATTGCATGGTATTTTGTTTTGAGTTATGCAGTATATTTTTAGGACAGAGAATCTGAAGTGCAATCATTCATTGATATATCACTTTTAGATGTGAAATAGATTTTATATAGTCTTTAGTTAATATAATGAAAATTTTTTGGTGTTATTTAGATTTCAATTGTTAAAGAAGGATAAATAATTATAAATACAGCTGAAATAATAAGTTTAATGATCTGCTAAGTCATCTTTTGACACAGAATGCATCAAAGCATAACTGAATGATAATTGGCAGAGAGTGGCAGTATTTCTGATTATAAAAGATTGAACTAGGGGGTGTTAGAAGATTTGCATAATTGCATGTATAATTAGTGGGTTATTAAGTGCTGCCTATGTTTCAAAATTGAACACCCAGTGTTTGTTAAGATGAACACTATTGGCTCATATGTTTATTGTAAGTGTGGAATTAATTATATGCCAAGCCTCTTTGATTTTACATTTTCCATGATTACTTTCAAGGCAAACAATCTTGGAAGAACCAGGTTTAAAAGCGTGTCCGGCAGTTTTCTCGATCCACAAACATTGAGTTATATGATAGATTTGTTTTAGCTCTAACGTGACCCAAAGACATAGGTAAAGGGGGTTCGAATCTCAACCATCTGTCTAAATCATATCTAAGTGACTCACTCCCTTAACCTCACAAGAATTTTTTTTTTAATGCAGCCCGGTGGTCAGGTAGAGATAAGACTCTTAGGAATTCTAGTTAATGTACTGATCAGGTTTAAACATATAAAATAATGGACATGTACATCTTGTTACTTCTATAGATTATAGTTTATTGTTGATATAAGAAGATCTATATTTCATTTAATGTAATTATTTGCAAATCATTTGAGAAAGTACTCACATGTGTACATAGATGCAATTGTAGCTTACAATTTTGAAATAAAAGGAAAAAAACCCAAAATATTTGATTTACAGTTTTAAAAAAGGGGATGAATTTGATTAGTTAGAGAGAAGGTGCAGAAGTCAATCTATGGCAGGTGAACATGGTAATGTTAACATTTCTTAATTAGCTAAAGAAACTAAAGTCTGACTTAAACATAGCCTCATTTATGTTAAAAATATATGTATATAGAAACCCTAATGGATAGTGAACAATAAATCTGCATAGCAATGCACATAGAGCATATATCAACAGGTATAATTATATAAAAAAGTAAGATTAAGTGTGATACATATTGAAACATATATATTTAAATGTGTGTCTCTAATATAATAATGTCTTGATCATTTTTCAAATTTCATTAATGGATAGCTACAGTGCTTCTAATTTATTATTATTTAGGAACGGAACTCATTCACCTTAGTGTAACCCAGGTTCAGGAGTGTAGCACATTGCGGTAGCCTTACCCATTTTTTCTCATTGCCTCTTTAACATGATTCAACTCGAGACAACTAGTATATCCAGTATTTATGAGCTGGGTGGATGAAGCAATTCAGAAAACGAAATATAAAAACTTAGAGACGTGATATCATTAAATACTACAGTATGGGAATATGATCAAACCATAAATATTAACCTTTTCCCTGGTGACGTGACCATATTAAATACTTAAAAAATTATGTTAAGACACAAATTTTATAATATATGTTTGTATTACTCAAAAAACATAATATATATTATTTGAAATGTGAAACATCAAAGAATATAATGAGGCTAAAAAAAAATAGTCATTGATATTCAAAGTAATAAAAAAAAGAATAAAAGTTAATATTTGTAATAATTATTTTCATATTATTTCATGAATTCAAAATTATGATGAATACAACTTAAATTTTTTTTGTTAGTTTGATTCATCATAAAATTTCTAAAAAAATGATATAATAACTCTAACCTAAGGTAATCCATCACTTGAAAACTTAATAGAATAAAGACATTACTACTTTTAATTTTTCCTAGTAGCTCTTCAAAATGTATTTCCATATTGCAATGAATTGTCATCCCTAATAACAAGTAGTTAATATTGATCAATAAGTATAATTTGAATATTATAATAAAGAACTTCAATACAGTTTGTAATTTATTAAAAGCTATTACTAAAATAGTCACTATATACAAAATAAAATAAAAAGTGAATGAAATATTAAATTCATTATAGAGTTAAGCTTGTGGTACTTAAGTTAGCAGTTTAGAGTCAGTGTGATGTATTATTCTATCTATATAGGTTTTGAGGGCTCATATTGCTTCATGCTACTATGACCATAAATTTAGTAATAGTTTCATCAATTGCTACCTAATCTTTGCATTTGATATGCAGTTTTGAAATTTACATTGCAGTAGTCTATAATTGACCTAAGTTTATATATGTACTGTCAAAATCTTTACTTTTAGCATTTGCGTATTTTTATTATTATTAAAATGCAGAGAAGACATTATAGAAAAATCTAAATCAGGTCATAATATTTGCCAAATATTTTTATCTTTGTCTCATATAATCTAATTCAAATACTGAATCTAAGCTCACATCATAGCAAAAAATGCAGATAATTTACGATATACAATTATATAATTACAATCTATTTTTTGATTAGCGTATATGTTAGTTTCAATAATAATTTGTTTCGTATATTTTTTATCAAATATAAATTCAAATAATAATTAAAAAATATATAATAAAATATATAAAAGTAAAGACCATCAACCCCCAATAATGACTTCAAAGTACATTGGTAAAAAAGTTGTATTTTTTCTGATGTACTTTTTACGATGTTGTTAATTCCTTGATATTAAAAAAACTAAGAGAAAAATAAAAAAATTCAATTTAATTGGATCACAAAAGTTATAAAATTTTTATTTTTTATCGTAGAAAAATAAAACTTACCTTTATGGAAAATAGAAAGAACAATGGAAACAATGGTGTAAAAAGTGCATGCATATTCTGCGTAGATTTCTGTTCATTTTAAGCGAAAAACATGTTTATAATTTGAAATTTCTTGTGCGCTTTAAGTGCACATAATAACGAATCAGTTTATTAACATTAATATATAGATATACGATCCCGTATGTTACTATGCTAGAAATCCATTATAAAATTAAAAAACCCTTTAAAGTCATTAAATTGATTACACATGGGTATTATACTGGTATCTTATTTATTAGTCTCATTAATTAATAGCTATCGTTTAACTATTAATACACAGATTTGATGAATATTGGATCTATAAATATATGAAAAGATCACACTGCACCTCTATATAATGCTCTTCTATTGCATAATTATTGATTAAGCATTTGGTTTGATTAAGTATACATATATAAAATAACAATTGGAAGGTATTTATCTAAAAAAATAAATTTAGTACATGTGTATATACGTATTTGAACGTCTTTCTCATCATGTAATTAAATAATGTATGCAAGATTTAACTACATATAAATAAATAACTGGCAGTTTATTATCTTTCTTTTTAAAAAAAACATTTAATAAAAATAAATTGGAGAAGGTGAATGAAAAATCTTTTAGAGTCAAAATAAATTATTTACAAATGAATTCTGCCTTATGTAGCGGGGTAAGGGTAAAATTTAAAAAAATGTTTTTTATACTTATTTTAAACTCTTATCATACAACTTCTGATTTATATATATATATTTGACATTACCAATGAACTAATAAATAACAAAACTTGTTGATTTTATAGGTATGTTAACAATACAATATATATATAACAAGAAAAAAAGTAGCTGATCACTAGAATACATATTGTAATGGTCAGAAAACGTGTGACTCGTAAACATAGTGCAGAATTCGACCACCATACAGAACAGCAGCACCATCGAGTAGCGAAGCCACCCGTGGTACTGAGTTCGAACATAGTTTATCGGTTCCACAATACAATCCACGAAACAACGCATCTGATGCGACATTAGTAAATATTTCCTTAGGCACGGTGGTCAGGGATATGCAAGAGACTCATGATTTTATTCTCGAGTTAGCCAATAATCAAACTAATATTAATTAAACATTCATATTTACATAATCGAGGAAATAGTATATAGAATGGGTATCGAATGAATGAAACGTAACTGCAGACGTATAGTTTAAAATTATTTATTAATACATTTTAATAAGATCATTATTTTATATTGAGGATTTTAGTAGCGGTATTTCCGATACTGTAATGTTTACAAAAGGAATACATTTATTTGAAGGCGTAATCTAGCTACCTAAAATTCTCGAGTGAGTATTTCTAATGCATGCCTGGAGGGATTTATACCTTTGCAATGCAAGAGTCTAAAGTATGGGTTATAAGAGTAATGGCAGACATATATTTATTTAATTAAAATATTTATTTATAACTAAGGGCAAACATTTATTTGAGAGTGAATTATGCAGAGGTGGAGTGATATGTTTAGAATAATAAAACTAAGTAAAGGAACATGTGGTACGCTTTAGAAAGGCGATATGGAATGGCAGTATATTGAAACTGCAATGCCGCGAATAAAACTGTTGGGCTGGTCTCTGCCACGGCCCGACGAAGTAAGGTGTCACATAAGCATAACCAGGGACAAGCGGTACATGTCACAATTTGCCAGCTGGCTGCATGACAGGTCAAATCCTATGGGAGCATTTATTATGTCCGCTTGTGTAGGACGACAGGGGTTAATTTCAACCCTGAAGAATCCGGAATATTTACGGTGGAATAGATCATCGCGTCTCTAAAACGTAACACATGTATACTTATAAACGATTATGATAAGATTTAAATGGATTTCTAATTCGGCCTGACATTATCAACATTTACTAAAGAACGTTGGTGACTCTCAAAGAAATGTAATTTTCTGGAATTATTCATGATGATTTAATATATACAAAACATCTAAACTGGGAATGATTACAACTAATATGCCAGCCATTTGCGAAGTTGTAGACCCCTGCATTACAATAAATGAAGCATTGAATGCGTGTCAATTTATACGAAAGTTAAGTTATTAAAGAAAGTAAATATTAATGAAAATTTGACACGCATTCATTGTTTTAAACGATCATAGATTTAAACTTTGAAAATAGAGACAATTGTGAGCATGCAATAATTAAATAATAAATATAGATAAAATGTAGATTTTAGAAATACGCACCCCAGATAGAGTGAGGTAAGCTAGATTATTAGAGAAATTTACATATTAAATTAATTATTCAATTTAGTTATACAAATGATAGTTTTTACATTTTATAATTTAGATAAGTAGTATAAAGAAGAGCTATAGCATATTATTAGAGTACTCTAGAGTTGAACACAGACAGGTACCTGTTTTATAAGTTTTCTTATTCCATGAGTTTAGCAGCAAAAAGTTCACGAG
The DNA here is from genome assembly GCA_028023455.1 of Epiperipatus broadwayi. Classification (NCBI taxonomy): domain Eukaryota; kingdom Metazoa; phylum Onychophora; class Udeonychophora; order Euonychophora; family Peripatidae; genus Epiperipatus; species Epiperipatus broadwayi. The sequence goes on from JAQFVV010000040.1 coordinate 8,259,092, forward strand.
TGGCAAGTCTTTCTTGTATTTAGATATTTCATTTAATTTCACAGCAGCAGCAGCTTTTTCATTTATTTCAGGCAGCAGATCATGGTGAATTTATGACGGGCAATGGAAAGTTCAGCATCCGATAGGCCATCTCCCGATGGAGAATAATCTAGGTGCTTTACTCGGTCATACCTTGGCAGGAACAAATTATTTTATATTTTTGGAGACTCAGTGATCGAGAGCAAAGCTAAAGTTTAAGTGAATGTCTCCAGCAAGTCCAAGATGGCCTCTTTTCTTATCTTGATCTTTCACATTTTTGTTAAGATATTTTTAGGTTCTACTTAATCTGCCCTGAGGATAATCAATGCATTTAGTTGGTTTTTAATTAAAGAAAGCTGCCGTTCTATTGTTTACATTTTACATTTACTAATTACATTTTTTGGGGGAATTTTTCTTTAATTAATCTATTATCTATCACTGACCGATGCTTTTAAATTTCAAAAACAAAAAAGGAACATAAGATTATTTTAACTTTTAATTAAATATTACATCAGATATTTTTAGAATTATTATTAAATGAAATTTAAACAAAGCAATAAATACGAACTTTATAATCCAAAATAAATGTTAAAATTATACAAAATTATATAACTAAAAGAAATCTAAATTATATTATTTTATCCCTATTTATTGCGTTTAATTTGAGATCGAAATGTGTGCGTGTTTCTGCTGAATTCTACATATATTTATACATTTTTAATATTGTTACACACACAATTCGATATCAAAAAGTTTAAATTTGGGCGGGATAGACCGGTCAGTGAGAGACGACAGAAAAAGGTGAAACTTAAGATTCGAATACGAATCTTACTGTTTCAATATGTTAACTAAATATGTGCGAGGTAAAATTAATAAATGTATATAATGCTTGTTTAAATGCTGCATTATAGATAGAAATAGCCAGAATGATATATAAAATACAAAGAAAAGTTATCGGTAACTAAGAAGCACATATGGATTATGCTTGATAAAATTGCGTATTAAGAGTTCATGCTGGCAACTCCATGATGTCTGTCAATTTACTTGATAGTTATTAAGGTCTACATCATTGATGTGGGGTGGTTCATGTTTACATTTAAATATCCCTTTTTTAATCTAGGCAGCAAAGCCGGGCAGTTTTCAGGCATGATCCTTAGGTCTGCGGGACATTCATTTCTTAGAAATTTTCTGAGAACATTCACAGGAGAGCAGAGGTAAACTTCTCTATTCAGACATGACTTGCACAGAGATTTATGTATGGCATATCACTCAAGATTTTTAGAATAAGTCAGAACAAAAAAGAGCACGAGTATTTATACCTTTTTACTTCTCTATATTTTAGAAACAAATGTTTCTCAGCTCTATCTTTACATTAATTAATGAAAGTACTAATGCTTCTATTATTTACAATGTCTTAAGAGCATCCCATGATTTTCCATTGTTCTGATAATTGATTTTATATTTCATCATTTTCTCTTTAATGGGTGTAAAGTTAAATTTAGTAGGGAACAAACTATTTTCCTATTATCAATTTGGTTAATCTATTTTGTATTATATAAAATGCTTTAGCTAACTTGTCTATTTGCTGATGCAACAATTTTTTATTTATTTATTTATTTTACTTTAAAACTTCTTAATTACACCCATAATTCTATATATAAATCTAAATTATATACACATAATTTCATTAAATAACTTAAAATTTATTCTAATATCCATTCATTGTGGTTGACTTTAGGTTCAGTAGTTAAATATCGGCAAATAGTGAATCATATAACAATCGGAAAAAATGGACACTTGCTTTATCTGCCGTGCAGGACACTACTAGGCCATTCGAACTTGGAAAATTTATAATGTAGGCAGATACTTCTTAAGATCTAAATTTATCTTATTATTGACCATTAGCTCAAGGAGATGCAGAGATTTAATATATAACTTATTAAAATATATTTTTAATATAAAAAAAAGCCATTACCAGTAATATTACACAAAAACATTTATTGTTGCACATATATAAATTTAAATTTGAGAAATAAATTAATCTTTAATTTATTATTTTATACTTTAGTTAAAATCCACACAGATGGACACTATATAATATTGTTTTAAAATGTTGAGCATAGATAAGCTACATAGATTATGCAATTAAAACTTCAAAACATCTAACCTCAGGCTAAAAGTTCATAGGTTAACCAGCACTCGCTTCCTGACATACAGATGCAACCAATGCAATATGAAGATGTTAACATAAAACCATGCTGACAGGAATGTGTGTCTACAGCATGATATTATTTTTAAAAAAAGATCATCAGTACAGGAAGGTGTGTGTCTGGTGAAGGAATTATATATAAAACATTAATAAAAAGGAAGTGCTTCATTTGGAGGGAGAGTGATACTTGCCATCTTATAGAGGGAAAGGAAATCAATGTCACAGGGAATACTCTATCTATTGCAACATGATGAGTATATCTTTGGGTCATGCATTCAGTTGGTCTTATTGCCCTGTATGCTAACACATTACATTGATAAAAACCCTCATATGTCTACCATAATTGACTAGATTACAAAACAAATAGTCTGAAATTAAACCCATTTATACTAACAAACTTTAATGAATCTATGCAGCCATCTACACCCAACTTTAAATTTAATTAACACAATAATAAAAACAAATGCAAATTTGCAAACTTAAAACATAAAAAAAATTAATTGATTTAGAATTATTTTAAGTCAGATAGGAGTTCATATTTTAGGTTACTAATTGAAAGTTTGTTTAATAGTTCATATTGAATATCACAATTTATACTTCGCATATTCCAGCAGATTTAAAGGTCCATCCTCGAGATCACTTTTGTAGATTGTCCTTGAAAATGAAGTTGCTACTTACCAATACCTGGGTCAGGAACTGTTATTTGGAAGGCCTCAGCTGGTGTGTGCAAAGGAAACTTATTGCAAGATCCCTAAATCACAGAATCTGCAATACAGCTGTAAGATTAATAGATTCAAACAACAACTATTGAATTCAATAATTTTCTCTTTATAGTATTAGGCCTCTCTTATCACTAAATTTTACAGATCCCATGAACATGACATCACTGATCCTAAGATCTGGATGTTTTCCTTTCTGGCTCGTGCATGGCTTGGTGCTTCCATTGGTCAATCTTTAATTTTTTTATATCTCTCATCTTTCCTTGCAATTATTTAAGTGCCCCAAGCGCTAGTTTACTTTACATTTAATTAATTAAACAATTATTTCCATTTACTAAAATTAAACAAGATTCTTAAAATAGAAATTAATTAACATTTATTTCTATTTTCTTTTATATAACTTTTTACTAAAAGTACTAATCTTTAGATCTTTACTTTTTACCATAAAAAAGTACTTTTAAATACTTTTTTTTTAAGTTTTCCATCTGTGATATATATATATGTGTGTGTGTTTGTGTTAAACATAACTCTTAATTTTCTTTTAGTTTTTAATAAATCAATTTTATTTAAGATTTATTTTCCCCTTTATTTTAATTTTAAAATAATGTAATGGCATATGTATACTATTACAATATATAAGATATATATGTAAAGATTCAGTATCCAAACATAACAGTGATAATTGGCAGAGAGTGACAGTGCTTCTGATTATAAAAGGTTGAACTAGGGGCTGTTAAGAGATTTGCAGAATTGCATTTATAATTAGTGGGTTATTAAGCATGACCTATGTTCCAGAATTGAACACACAGCTGTTGTTGAGGGAAGTACTATTACCTCTATTATTGTATGTGTGGAATTAATTATATGCCAAACCTCTTTGGTTTTACATTTTCTATGATTACTTTCAAGGCAAACAATCTTAGCAGAAGCAAGTTTAAAAGTGTGACCAGTGGTTTTCTCATTCCACAAACACAGCTATATGATAGATTTGTTTTAGCTTTTTACACACTTATCTATATGACAGAACTAAAAAAAATCCATCATATATCTCAGTGTTTGGAACACAAGAAAACTGCCAATCATGCTGTTAAACCTGCTTCTGCCAAGATTGTTGGCATTGAAAGTAATCGTAGAAAATGTAAAATCAAAGCTGCTTGGCATCTAATTAATTCCACACATAAAATAAACATCTGAGCCAATACTGTTTCCCTCAACAAATACTGGGTGTTCAATTCTGTAACATAGGTGATACCTAATAATCTCAGTTATGCCTAGATACAGACATTCCTTGTTGAAAGTTGACTTAGCAGATTATTAAATATATTTCAGCCATATTTATTATTATTTATTCATCTTTTATATATTTTCTATGGCTTAAGTCTGTATTTTACATTTCAATTGTTATATATATATATATATATATATATATATATATATATATATATATATATATATATTTCCATTCTTGCTATTAAAAGGTGTGAAGGTTGCCTTGACAGCAGTTAGAAATTTTGGTTGCTATATTTACTGTGAATGTTTAGGTGGTTACTGGTTGGAAACTAATTATATATATATAATTATATTTTTAATTTCTACTTTGTTGATTGTCCTGAATGGAATTCTTCAAGTCACTTCAAAATTGGTTCTTGAAATATTTGTATTGTTACAGAAAAGGAAACTATTTTTAAACTTTTTAATATTGCATTTATTTATTTATATATTATAATCATGCACCATAAATAACATATTGAGATTTGATTTAGAAGCTTTCAATCTCAAGTTCAGTACTCTAACTACTGTACCCAACTGGGCAGGACATTTATATAGATAGTTAAATTTGTGAAAAGTTTATTTTACTTACCGATGAAGTCAATGCCTAATATTTTTAATATGTTATAAAAACAATGCATGTGTTCTCCTGTTAAACCTTTTAGAGAACAATAAGAATGTATTTTAATAAAATTAAAAAGTTGTATAATTTAGATGATTTTATTAGATAAAACTAGATTTATTTCAATTGTTCTAAATTGGGGATAGTTTATATCCCAATGCACGATTTTTAAATAATCTGCATATTTATTATCTCTATTAATATACAAATGTAGACTTAAATATATATATATATAAAATACATTTAGTTTGACACTTTATAATTTAAATACTTCTAACATTAGGTCTTTATTTTGAAGAGACATTTAAATTTGTATGATTGTTACATTCTTACTGCAATGTCTTTCAATAAAATTTTTGTATAATCTCAAGCATATGTACATAAAAAAGAATAGACACATTTGAAAATATAATTAAACAAAATGTACAGTTCAAAAATAATATCTCCAAATGTTTCTATGAGTTTAAATTTTTTTTCTTTTAGAAAATAGCAATACAAAAATTCTTAAGTCCAATCTTTTTAAAAAGTTTGATTTAAAAAAAAAAGAAAGAGAAACTATTCACTAAATAAACTGACTTGCACTTTAATGTTTTTACTATGAATTTTTTTGCTATCGTCTAGTGCAAATGATGGCTATCTTTTGAGCTCAGTGTGTTCACCAAAAAACAGCATAACTCAGTGTGTCACTTCAAGAAAAATCCATAATTTTGTGATATTTGTAGCTTTAATAATGAAAAGTTATAATTTTAATATATGTACTATATTTAATAAACCAAAAATAAATAATTCTTTACATAACCTGCTTTGTAACCTATTAGAAAATATTGAGTATGCTGCTTCTGATATTTTTCTCAATTTACGATCGTGTAAAAGTAAAGAATTTTTCCTAAAATTTTAACTATTTTTCTAAAATAAGCATATTTTATCAAAATAATTTATATGTAAAAAAATACAAAAAAAACACAAACATTCATTTTCGTTTTGAATATCAAAACAAAGAACTTGGCACCATGACACATCTGTCACCAAAAACATCTCTGAGTGCCACCACTGACATGCATGTCATAGGTTAGCCATCACTGCTATAGTGTGATTATTTAAGTAATGAACTTTTATTTTAAAATTCCACTTATAGTTATTAAAAACTTAAAAAAATAAGTTTCAATGATTATTAAGGCTTTCCTTTTCCAGCTAATTACAATCTCTTTACACTATGATATTTCTCTAGGTTTGTATTTTTGAAAAAAAAAAAAAAAAATCAAATAAAATGTTAAACTAAACACCACATTCTAATCAGAAAATATTTTGCAAAAATAACCATAAGTGTTATATATATATATATAAACCATTATATGATGTGATGTACTGTAGCTTCTTAAAAAAGTCAAGAATCTCTCAGCAATTATGACCAGAGAAATCTGTTAGCTACTTAATTTTACATTCCCCAGTCTATGTTTTCCCATATTCTGCTCCACCCCATTTCCACAACGTAATCTTTGTCAACTCTATGGCCTTTATATGTAAATACCCATTATCTTTTTCCAAACCCAGCATAAAAACCAATAATCCACTTTCTGTAAAATCACTTTTTTCATATTTATTCTTCCATAACTTCATTATATGTGCCCTTTCTGATTTCAAGCATTTACATTCAATTAACAGATGCCTAATATTTTCTATTACAAATATCCAGCAACGCTCTCTGTTTAAAAGTCTAAATCTCAATAATAGCGAACTTCAAAATGATTCCACTTTGAAGTTGTATGCTAAATGATGTTAAATATTGAAATACAACCAACTTAAACACAGAGCATGAAATTTTAAATAAGCAAACGATCTTAAATTTTGCTAATAAACATATGTTTACAAACTAAATATTAGATTTTAATCTTTAAATAGCCCTCCCAAACTATAAATAAAAAGCAAGTTATTGTTAACACTAACTAAAATAATCATACAAATATATAAACCAATTATACAATTACAAATATCCAGTAACGCCCTCTGTTTAAAAGTTTATATGTCAATAAGAGCGAACTTCAAAATATGTATATATGTAAATAGAGCGAGTAAAGGCACACACTTTAAATAATAAATATTTAATAGAAATATAATTGAGGGGAAATGTATATAGGGTTCAAAGTAAGTAAAGTGGAATAAAGAGTAATTAAATCAAACCGTATTAACTAAATAAAGTAATTACAGATGCGTTGTTTTAACAAACTGGATTATCAAAAGAATTAATAGCCAAATGAATCCATTTTGCAAACATGGGAAAAAATGTATTAATACTTCAGAAAAGAAGAGACGAGAGTGGGACTTCAAATGTGGGAGTATAAAAGAGTAGGAAAATAACCGGAGATCTTTTTCACGCGGCTTTTCCCAAGTGCTGCTTTTTTTAGGAGTGTGATCCCAGATTCTCTGCGCCTATAGATGAATCCAGCTGACTAGTGTAGAAGCAAACCACCCAGGTTTTATTATAAATTTTAAATGGCCTAAGTGGCTTTCTCGAGGGTTTTATTTTCACCACCCAGTCAGGTACTGTGTTTTTATTTGTATTACTGTAGACTGAAGGGGGGGGGGTTGAATTGTAATGCAATTGGACGTATGTTTTATATATATGTTAACCAATTACTCATAACTGTTTTGTTTGTAATTTACTATGTAACAATAAATATCTAATGTAAATTAGTTGGTTGTTCTTATTTTAAAAATAAGTATTCAGATTTGCGATCTCTCAGCCGCAGCTGAAGACACAGCAATAAGTATATAAAAAAAAAACTGGAAAATATTTGATTTTTTTTTTTGCAATATGAAATTAAAAATAAATGCTTGCAAGAATTCTCACAGTCATTCTCAGGGTTTGAAAACAAAGAAACTACCAATCATTGGTGTTTTCAGCACATTGATATTTGGATCTCTGCACAATACACATTTTAAAAAAATTATTTTAGTTTCAATTGTTTTTATCAAATAAATCCACAAACAGCAAAAAAATTCTACAGATAACTGTAAGAGAATGAATTTAAGCTGGGAGACAAAAACACACCTTATTGCATTGCAGAGACATTGCTAGGAAAGTAGGCATTAAAGTCAAAACTGAAAATGAAAAAAAAGGTAAATATTTATTATTTTAATTATAATAAAATTTTATATTAATATATTAAAATTAATTGTTTTGATTACTGTTGCATAAAAATTATGCATGGATATAAAATTAAGTATTTATCTTAGATGCATTAATTGAAGAATGCTTGGGTTCTGAAAGTAACCTATCCTCAGTATTGCGATCAACCAGCATTTATGAAACACATTTCTATCAGTTTGAAAGCATGAAGTTTTCAGATTCATAAATATCTTCAAATCCAGCTAAACAAACTAGACAGCTATATGGGTCTGAAATCAGTTCAGTTTTACCATATAGTAAATGTCTCTGCAATATATCATAACAAAAACCTTCAAAGGTACATTTATGATAAACAAAACAAGTTATAAATTTCCTAACTTGCTCTTAGCTTGCATTTTATGATCACTAGATGGAGCTTTATCAATAGCTCCTAACAAGCTTTTGTTTAAACGCTGAGGGAGATAGAATTCAATATCTCTTTCATTGTCTCCAACCTTTAGACCATGGTTTCAAGCTAGTTGGCTCACCTTAGTAAAGGGTAGGAAAGACTAGAAACTAGATCTAAATGCTAACTCTACAATCAGCATTTATGAAACATGTTTCTATCAGTTTGAAAGCATGAATTTTTCAGATACGTAAATATCTTCAAATCCAACTAAACAAACTAGACAGTTATATGGGTCTGAAATAAGTTCAGTTTTACTATATAGTAAAAGCCTCTGCAATATATATCATTGCAAAACCCTTCAAGGGTACATTTATGATAAACAAAACAAGTTATAAATTTCACAACTTGCTCTTAGCTATTGGTAAAGCTTTATCTAGTGATCATAAAATGCAAGCTAAGAGCAAGTTACAAAATTTATAACTTGTTTTGTTTATCATATATATATATATATATAAGCGGTACTTATATATTAATCCTGTGACATGGAGCTTGTATTAGACATGCTGCACCTATTCACATTCATATCAATCTGCTGATAACTTTGTAATCCTATGATCTGACCAAAATAATGTTTACATGGATCTTATACATGATATTTTCGCAAAAATTTATGAAAATAATGTGTTTACAGATTTCTTGTACATGATATTTTCCCAAATATTTACAAACTTATCAGCAGGTTGAATACATATGTGAATAGATGCAGCAAGTCTAATTTGTGCTCCATGTCACAGGACTAATGCACACTATAAATAATTTTTAAGCAATTAATACGAGTTGCCATTAACCAAAAAGTCATAAAATCAGTAAATTTCAACAATTTTGCAGCATATTTTAACAGAAGCATATATAACTTTCATAGGAGAAATATATTTTAATGGGGGTAATTTTTAAGCAATTCCCTGTTATATAATTAAAAAAAGAATAAAGTACATGCAGCGTTTTCAATAAATATATACAAAATTTAGATGAAAAAGTAAAATATGTACTACCAATTTTAATCGGCAAATTATAAACCATAAATAATTTTTAAGCAATTAATATTCAACAATTTTGGAGTATATTAAACCAGAAACATGACATTTGCACGAAAAAGAATACAATTTATAATGATACTAAAGACATGAATTTCAGCAAAAAAAAAATAGAGATGCCATTATGGACAAAACACATTCACACAAAAAATATAAACAATTTGGAGCATAATTTACCAGAAAAAATCCCCGATCTTTTAAAATTACATTTTTAACAGCAATCAATAACAACATGCAATTTGCAATAAAAAGTCGTTATTTTGCCATACAGAAATATATACGATTTTGACAGAATATATATAAAATACGGTGCATAATATAAATTAATAACAGTGCTAGACATGGAATTTGATCTGAAAATAGCAATTAAACAGTAAATTTTTAAGCAATCATTACGAGACGCCATTATACAAAAATTCGCAAATGTTATTTTGCCACACAAAAATATATTCGACTTTAACAGTAAAATATTTAAAATATGGTGTGGAATAGACATTTATAATAATACTAAAGATATACATTTGACCATAAAATCACTAAATTACAAAAATTGCCTAAAATATTATTTAAAAACCAAAATAAATATGACATTTACTCGAAATATATATGACATTTACACGAAAAAGTATAAAATTTATAACAATACTAAAAATATGAATTTGAATGGCTAAATTACAAAAAATTGTCTACAATATTATTTAAAAAAGCATGAAATATACACATATGCTTACAATGCAATATATACATCACATCATCATCATTTCTTATGCTTTCTCTTAACATTAAAACATACAAAACTCTCTATGTGTATTGCCATTCAGTGCAAGCCAGATTAATCAATGGATTCTGGAAGGCTTGTGCATAAAATCCCCATATAGTGTTCTTACTCATCCAATATCCTCAGACTAGTTTCTGGCTTGTGGCCTTCATCATTGAGGAACCTAGCATCTGAGAGCACTGCACCTAGATTTTAGGATCTAATGCAACCCTCCAGCAACCACCCCTTATCTCTACTTACTATGAGACTTAAATTAAAAACACTATATTTTCAATCCAAGATCATCAGCTTATGTAGTCATATAGGTCTGAACTCAGTTCAGTACCTATACATTTTGGTGTTTTTGGTTCTTTAATAACCATAGCCACCACTATCCTATTAGGCAGAATTGGTTTTAAGCCAATAAACATCACATGATCACCATTTCTTATGCTTGCTCTTAACCATTATTAAAACAAGCAAAACTCTATATGTATTGCCACCCACTGCAAGCAGAAGTAATCAATGGAGTGGCAATACATATAAAGAGTTTTGCCTGTTTTAATAACAGTTAAGAGCAAGCATAAGAAATGGTGATCATGTGATGTTTATTGGCTTAAAACCAATCATGCCTAATAGGATAGTGGTGGCTATTGTTATTAAAAAACTAAAGACATCAAAATGTATAGATAGTGGACTGAGTTCAGACCTATATGACTACATAAGATGATGAGCTTGGATTGAAAATATTATAGTGTTTTCAATTTAAGACTAATAGTTTTGTAGTTTAGAGATAAAAGGTGGCTGCTGGAGAGTTGCATTACAACCTAAGATCTAGGTGCAGTGCTCTCAGGTCCAAGGCTTCTCACTGACGAAGGCCACAAGCCAGAAACTAGTCTGCGGATATTGGATGAGTAGGCACTAGATGGGGATTTTATGCACATGCCTTCTGACATCCATTGATTATTCTGGATTGTCCTGAGTGGTAATACGTATAGAGAGTTTTGCCTGTTTCAATATATAACAATGAATAAATGGAAGTGGTCATTTAGCTTTATTATAAGTGGATCAAATATTCAGGAAACGACCACGCAAATGCGCAGTATATCGCTTGAAACAGTATTTGGATGAAAAATGGTAATAAAACTTCTTTTTTTTAAAAATAAAAGTATCCACTCCCCCCAAAAAAAAATTTTTTTCACAAAATAAATTTTTTTTATTAATAATTCATGTTGGCGGCCAATTATTTTTTATTTCGTTTATTCTGCAAATGAACTCGGCCAAATATGAATCTAGGTGTTGCCGTGATGTTCGTCGCTGTTGCTTATTACGCCACTTCTCTGAACCCCAAAGTTTTTCGATGCTTTAGGAAAGTACAGTTATTTACTCACTTAAAAATCAAATGAATTAAGCAACATTGAAATTGAAAATGAACAATAACTACGAAGAAAAAATGAAATGCAATTGAAATTAAGTTGTTGTCAGAATAAAATCATGACCAAAAATTGGGCCAAAAAAAAAAAAAACGGTTTTGGGGAAAAAAAATTGTTTTCTTACCAGATCGGATTAAAAAACATTCGAAATACAAAAAAAAAAAAAAAAATCAGATTGAATATAAGATAAGAAAGATCAAAGATACGATAAGAAATATTGAGAAATACTTAGGAAACCACATTCTGCTGTGACATCAGATAATAAAATATCAAGATTTAATTGGATTTATTTGATCTAATAGCAATGGTACATTCATTGTGTTTGTGAAAAGGTGCTACAGGTCTTGTAGGTGCTGTGTCACAGGACAAATACATAAGTGCCATATAAGCTTAATGTATCCAGAATTTGAATGTATTATATTATCCTTTTATTACAACACTTCATATTTGATATGATTAATGGGAAAAAGTATTGGCATATTGTATAGTATTATTACTAAATCATAAAATAATTTTGAAACTTGTTATAAATGAATCTATGCTATTATTAGGACTTGAGTTTTATATTTTAAGATAGTTTAATAAAATCTTTATTAATTATTTTTATTGTTAATTTATATTAGCAGTCCTTCATAATTGCATATGTAAATCCTAAACTAGTGAATCTAAAAATAGCAAAAAAGAAAGAATGGATGGAGAAAGACAATTAAAGATGAGGTTTGCTATATAAAAATCAATTTGGGGAAACATAAATGCCGATCTTTGATTTTGTTTATTTCACATCTGTTGATTCTCTCTAGTGTTTCTTCTTAAAAGAAAACTTCTTGATAAATATTACATTTTTTTTCATTTGTCAGAAAATTATAATATTTTTGAAATATTAAGTTTATTAGGAAATATAAATTTCACGTTTTTAATAACATTTTTGAAATTACTTCTCAGCTTATTGTATTATTAGCATTAATTGGCCACCACAAATTCTTATAGATATTTTGACGATCTTCATAGTTTTGAAAAAAATAGAAAATATAGATGCTCTACGTACAAAGAGGTTGTGCAGGCAATCTAAGTTTAAATCAGAGAAACAATTTAAATTATTTTTTTTTTATTAAATAATAAAAAAGTAAGAATAATAAGTCAAGTTTGTTTTTCAAATCTAAATTTTATTGCTTATATTTTTTGGGAAATTCATAAATTTAAAAATTAGTTAATTTTGAGTATATGTTGATAAAAGCCTTTTGTACATCCATATAAAAAATCTTCTACTACTTCATCACTATGAGAACTTGTTGGAGCATAAACCTGAATCATCTGCATTTGGTATCAGCTATTAAATTATATAACTAATCTTGCCATTCTGTCCGATACACCATTAATCTCAACAATGTTGTTTTTCCACTTTTTATTTATAATGAATCCTACTCCACCTGTACCAATATTTGTACCTTTATAGTGGAGAACATGTCCACTTTTTAAATCAATTGTCTCCTCACATTTTCTTCTAACTTCACCAAGTCCAATAAGGTCTCATTTAATATAAAACAATTCTTCTAATTATTGCAATCTTCCTTCACTTGAAAGTGATCTGAAGTTGTAAGTACCTAAATAAAAAGTGGTCATCAAATGGCAGTATGGGTCCACAATCAAGATTCTTAGTACCCCCTGCCTTTGGCCACCAACTGCCGGCTTTGTTTGTGACTTTACAGCCTCCTGGGAATAAGGTCCATAATTTATTTTTGCCTATCATGATTGTATATATTTATTGAAAAAATATCATTTACACATATATTCATTCTTCCTTATCAGGCAACTGAGAAAAAAGACCATGGTGTTTCTTGATCTTAAACTCAGATAAAAAGCCAATAAAGTCATCACGCTGGCTAATGCATGTTGGTGAGCAGCCCCTCCATGTTTGTATAGTATATGAATAATCACATAGTAATAACAGCTGCAATGACAAGAATGTATGCAGTGGACATTAGGAATTTGCCCTCCTTGGTTCCTTTAAGACCCTAAGAAGAATCAAAGGGTCTTTCAATTAATAGCAAACCCTGATCAGAGTAAACAACGTTTAAATTTGTTATGGGAGACTTTAATGCTAGAATTGGTAAACAAGTGAAAGATAAAAGTGCTGTAGATAATTTTGGTTATGAATAGAAATAAGAGAGATCATAGACTTGTGGAGTAGGCAGAAAAAGAAAAACCTTAAATTATGAATTCTTTTTTTAAGAAAAATGTTAAAAGGAGAATTGGATTATAATGTGACTAACAGAAAATACATATTTCAAGATTGTAATGTTCTAAATAAATTTAACACAAGAAATGATCATAAATCAGTAATATGTAAGATATATGTTAATGCAAAACTAGTTTATACAAGCTGCTTGACAGATACTCGCATGTCTACAAAAACAAAGAAAAGGGGTTGGTACGTTCATGGTGTTGCAAAACGGTACCTAAAAGAAATAGAAATTACAAGAGCTCCCATGTCCACCATACAGATATCATGTTGGCTACCCAACTCTAACTCACTCACTATCCAGCCCACAGAAGTATGTGCAACCAGGAGTCAGATCACATGCACATAACTGACCGTTTTAGGTCCAATTCTACTACACCTAGCATTTATTATTAACCCAAGATTTATAATCACCGAATGTGAATAATTATAATTAGTAGCCTTAAAAGATCTAATACTGCATAAAGATCAACCTGCACAACCAATTAATTCAGGTAAAAACTATTTAATTAACAAAAACAACATATATAAAAAATAAGGAAAAATATTTCTGGAATAGATTCCCCATTCCCACTTTCCTACTTTTAACTTTTAAAACAAATTGAAAGATAATTAAGTGATGCTTTCCAGGAGTGCTGTTTTCAGGTCAAGATATATTACATTTTAGTTTTATTCCATCTTAACACAATCTGAATTTAAGAAATCCCATCCTTGGAAATCATTAGCAAAATTACTTTAAATCTTAGTGGAAGGACATTTTAATGTACATATATTTGATATAATGTCACTGGCAAGAATGATCAAACAACAACTAATTCTTTCTTTGCTGACCTCCCTCACCCTTTTTGAACACAATTCATTCTGTAGCAATTTATGTCCTTAGAACCCTCACAAGTGAAGTTTGTTAAGAGACAAAAAAAAAGATATAAAATTTATAACACTGAAATTACTTAAAAAAAAAAACAAATAAATATATTTTGGTATTCAAATAAAAATATCTAAAAATATTGTCAGCTTGAGTTATTTAAAAAAACATTTACAAATAATTTTAAAAGGGTTAAAGAGTCAATTAGGGATTTATGATAACATTAACTGTATACTTTTAAGTTTTAAGAAGTTACAATTACATTATAGTTATAATTAATTTAGAAAAATTTTAATATGTATGACAGGATTTGAATTCTTGCAGCATTTACCTGATGAGTGTGTGGGCAAACTTTGGTGGCTAATGGCATTCTTCCAAGACAGACTACAGCAGCAGCACAATAGAAGATCAGGTCCTAGGAAGGAACGGTGATGATTTTCCCTTTTCTACTCACTATACATATTTTAAAACTATCTCTTCTTTTTTTTGAAAAACAAATACTATTTATATAGTGGTTCAAATATTTGAGCTATGTGCTGCTCAAGGTGATTTTTTTTCATCCTGCCTGAGACAATAAAAAATCATAAACAGTGAGGATTGCCAATTCCTCTACAAGCTTTATGATAAATGCTTAGCCAGAGCCAGCACTTAAAATATCTCTGTCAGGAACCCCATATCTTTATTTTTACTTTAGGAAAGTATAAACCTCGATAAGGATTGATAAAGATTCTTGTATAATCTTATATTTGTTTTACCTATCTAAATGGTGTGGAATTTCCATTAATGAATTATAATAGAAATTCCAAAGTAATTGATTTTGTCTATGTTCTTTAATTTTACATTTATTTTAAAACTCCTTATCGAGGTGAAAATCACTTGAAAAGCCATCTTGGATTCTTTAATAAAAAATATTAAGCATATATATAAAACAAATACTTATATTTGAATCCCCCCCCCTTTTTTTTTTTTTAATAGAATACAATAAATTATTTGATTAACGTAAGTAAAACAATTTTATATATGTATTTCCCAAAATAAATTCTAGTTATTTATTCAAGGTAGTTGTAGTTTAAAATGTTATAAATGATAATAATAATAAAACGTTTGAAAAAAATATACATTTCTATATTTACATTTTATACATAAGTCGCTTTCAATTGAACCCTATTAGTAAGTGGTTAGGTGGATTGGACTGTGAAATGAAAATCTGAATCAGATTTACCATTTCAATATATATATATATACCAGATTTTCATCAGATTTACCATTTCAATATATATATATATATAATATTTGAAAACCAGGCACTCTTCACAAACCTGGGAGCTTAATTGTAAGTATAGAGGATTTGAACTAAGATTTTCAAACACCCTTCAACTATCCACACTATCTCATACAACTGATACACATGACCACACACATGTAGAAAAGATTAACAATCACCAATATTCGTATCTCATGCTAAAACAGCACTCATCAGTTGGTCCAGATTATCATCTCTCACACATATATATAATCAATGCTATATATATATATATAAGTATAGAGGATTTGAACTCAGATTTTCAAGCACCCTTCAACTATCCACACTATCCTATACAACTGGATAGTTGAAGGGTGCTTGAAAATCTGAGTTCAAATCCTCTATACTTACAATTAAGCTCCCAGGTTTGTGAAGAGTGCCTGGTTTTCAAATATATATATATATATACCAACAATGAATTAATTATCTCAATGTGTTGTATGTCACAGATTAAGACAGAGTTAGTAAACATAGTGATGACCTAATTAATTATAAAACTGACATTCTTTATTTCAACATGTGGTTATAGGAATATATTGTAATAAAAATTGTATTTTAGAAGTTATAAGCTTTTAGTCTTTTAAAATTATAAGCTTGGTTTGATCAGACTCCTGCATTTTTTGGATGATACTTCATATCAGTCAAACCATTCTTCCTCCTCCCTGCATACTTCGGTGAAGTGCTGTCATTATTGCAATAAAATTTATTTTAGAAGTTGTAAGACTTTAGTATTTAGATTGTGCTCACAACCATTTTGAATTCTAAGGATTGCCTGAAACCTCTACTGACCCATCCAAGTGACCTCGTGTGGATTATTCAATGTCATTTATCTTTTAGATGTGTCAGCAGTGGTTTTGGACAGTTCTTAGAATTCAAAATTGCAGTGAATGCAGTCTATATCAGCATCAATTATTGTCAACCATTAAGGTAAATGAATATGTAACATTCAGTAAAAATCATATGAAAGAGGACAAACTATAATAAAATGAAAAAATAAAGTATGTCATTTTAAACAAAACAAAATACTAATCCAAATGATAAATCTTTTTTCTCTAATATATCGTATTAAATTATAAACACTACTTGAGGATAAAAATGAACAATATATTAACTTAGCAAGTCACTTTAATTTATTAAATCCAGAAATGTGATCTAGCAATGTTAATGAAATTGCATGGGTGAAATAAATTGAAACAATTTAATAAATTAAAAGTAAATACAAAATTTTTATAAATGAGTTTAGGTATTTGTTTGATAATAGGGATGTGCACATTAAAATGATTCCAGATAAAATTTGTGTTATTACAAATAATAATAATGATGATGATGATGATGATAATGATGATAATAATAATGATGATGGCGACGACGATGATGATGATAATAATAATAATAATATGAGAGAGTGTATGCACATGTATGCCTAAGTCATCAAGAATGAAGGTTTTATTAGTAACCCCCCCCCCCATATTCTAAGCTTTTTCATACTTCAAAACTGTGATATGTAACTGTTATAGATAAAGACAGTGATGGCAGATTACTGAAATGTTGTTTTTCTAAAAGTAAGTAATACGGTCGTTCATAATAAAAAATAAATGCTAGCATCATAAGCAAGCATGGCATCATATCATATAAATTGTGCCAAAACAAATGGCAATAAAATGGAAACTGCAACTAACACAAAAATTTACATGAACATAACAAAAATAAACTAGCAGCCACACAGCATCGAAAAAAAGACTAGCATTACCACAGACAGCAAGATTTACGAAGGTAAATCAAGCTGACATAAATAATTTAAATCGAATAGACAACAATAATGAAGAGCCCTCCCCCACGATATGGAATCAAGATGAACTGCAAGAAATGAACATTACTTTCAAGAGTACCATGCCTAAAAAACAATTTGCCACTTTCCAAAAACTTTTTTCACCGAGATCACTGATGTTAGTAGTCACTGATAGGAATTTAACATTTTATAAATTCTCCAGAGAGCTTCTTTATGAAGAGCTGCCAGCAACGGCAATGTGGGATATAGCTTCTAGTATTGGAAAGCATCCAAACTCTTGATACGTTGCAATTCAGTTTTTTGGTGAACATCAGCGTGCAAGATTTCAAACACAAATGAAAACTTTGGGAAGTTATGCACTAATAATAGTGCAAAACTATTGTAATAGAATAATTAAAAACACTTATTTCAGATATACCATATAGGATTTTTAAAAATTTAATTCAGTCATTTGGGAAAGCTATTTATATAAAACAAATCTACTTATCCGACACCTCATCCAGTTTTCAACAACAGTTTTCATTCCAAAATAAAAAAAAAATGAATGACAGTGTTAACCCAGAAGATATCCCTACACAAATAGTTTACCAAAATGCAATACTAATCATTCACATAAAATGATTAAGGCCAAGATGCTTTACATACAGTGAAACTGGACCTTAGCAACCAATTGCAACTCTAAAAAGAACCAGAAAAACCGACCCAGCACTGAAGACCAACTAAGAGAAGCTCACCAACAGGAATCAAAAAAAATGCAAAACAATTAACAAAAACAACTAATAAATAAGAAAGAATTAATAAAAAACCCACAGCTCAACTACAATGGAATAATAAAAAACTACACACACAATGCCAACACCTGAAATTCTGGAACTATCAACAAAAAACAATAAAATTCAAACCCCCACTTATAAAAAAGCAGAAAGTCAACAGCCTCAAGAGGCTGCAATGGAAAAAACAGCACACAATGTAACTCAGCCTATCAAAGATATTGATGAAAAAGAGATAATAAAAGAACAAATAAACTTACATAGTAATAGTGATTAAGAATATATATATATATATATATATATATATATATATATATATATATATATATATATATATATATATATATATATATATATTTTTTTTTTTTTTTTTCATAAAACCTCTTTAAATATTATATTATTTATTTTTAATCTTTATTTTTTTGTTTTTTTTTTTTTTATTTTTTTGTTTTTATATATATATATATATATATATATATATATATATAAAACACCAAATACTCATTATTAAACACAACAATTGAAATTATGGAAGCTATCACCCCAAATATGCCTCAAGTCATCAAAGCTAACGCAGAACAAAGGAAAAGACCAGGCCACTCACCAAAGAATAACAGAGGGCCCCAAAAATCCAAAATAACAGAATCCAACCTTAGCCTTGCTGATCACTACACCACAACTACAATGGAAACAGATGAAGACTTGGAAATGGAATATGAGAATGAATGGGAAGAAACACCACACAACCCTAACATTTAAATCTAAACCAAAAAACAACATATAATGAAAGTAAAAATTATGGCAATCAATGTCAGGGTGTGAACTCAACCTCAAAAATTAATAAATTAAAACACTGGATCAAGGATATACATACACATATGTACTAGGTATACTTGAGACAAAAATTTATGCTGGATCACAAACCGATGAAGCCAAGCATTTAAACATGGAAGATTTCTGTGCATGCTCCAGAGACTTTTTCCTCTCCCTCAGCTGGCACCGGACTCATAATTGTTAGAAATTTCCCATTCACAACTTTCAAAATAATTCACATTGACATGAACTTATTAATTACAACCTTATAACAAAAAAGCATAATAATAAATCTGTTTTTTTTATATATGCCTTTACAGGATAAAAAAAATAGATACCATGATTACAAACATTAATTCAAGGTTAGCTACAACTCCAAATCCAAGCGTGTTAATTGGAGATTTTAATCTAAAATATCAGGAATTTACACAATGTTGGTTTCATAGAGTAAACATACCACTAATGAGTGGCCAAGGTTTTTTGCCAAATGATGCCATCTCTTTCCACAATAGTCACTTCTCTTTACTTATTGATCTATGCTTTTATTCCCCAATGCTCCTCCACCTAATCAAAATAAAACTAACTCCCTCAACTTTTTCTGATCATTCAGCTCAAATAGTTACAATTATCAGCACTCAAATTCAAATATCATCTTTTCCACTTACAAGAACTATAAGAGTTTTACTCCCAGAAACAACCCCTGAATTTTTATTCTCTGAAACCTACATAATGCTAAACAAAATCAAAGATATGACTTTGAACCTGGTTCAGAAATATCTTGCATTTATGGGAATGCTGTCTTTAACATCACCTATATAACAAGAAAACACACCACCATCAAGACTTTTGTCTCTGGAAGATCAGTTGCACCAGAGAATAATCATGATTAATCCATCACACTGCACCCAACAGTATATATTCAAGCTTATGCATGTATACAATAAAGGATGCAATGAACTCAAAAGCTGTCTGAAGATAAAGAAAAGCAAGATATGTCTAACCAGGCAATGCACTTGGTAAAGTGATTATATAAGATGGGCACTAGGGAACCAAGCAGATGTAAAAGTGCCAATAGCACTATATACAAATAATGGAACATATGCAGGACATAATATTATTATGCCAATTTTTAATATTTTAAGCAGAAATTACACGAAACAAACAACCATATAAAATACCACATAATCTGTTTGCCCCACCAGACACAAAAACCCTATTTATAAAAGATCTATTCACAACAAAACTGAATACCATTCAAAACACTTGCCATCCAAGTAGTTCCACTGTTTATATTAAAGCACCTAAGTAAATTCACAGCAGAATATTTGTGTCAGCAAACCATCTAGCACAACAAATTGGAGATGTCTATCTAATAAACATAGTACCTATAATAAAAAGACAGCAATTATTCCACCCATTACAGACCTCAGGACAATATCTATGGGGCCTTTGCTGATCAAAATTATCCCAGAAAATTATTAAAGATAAAATTAAACCATATATAATGCCACTTAATCTCTGAAGTACAATATGCAAAGGAAAAATCTTCAACAACAGAAGCAGCCTTATTCTTCAAAGCAATTCTAGCCACAGTAAAACAGCAGAAAAAATATGGACCCATTGTCATGCAGTTTGACATAGAAGCTGCTTTT
Organism: Epiperipatus broadwayi; assembly: GCA_028023455.1. Lineage (NCBI taxonomy): Eukaryota > Metazoa > Onychophora > Udeonychophora > Euonychophora > Peripatidae > Epiperipatus > Epiperipatus broadwayi. The sequence goes on from JAQFVV010000040.1 coordinate 8,280,159, forward strand.
GACTCAGTCAATATAAATACATTTCTGGAAATGCTAAAAGACACAGAAATTCTTAGAACACACCTATATATAATTGAAAACCTGCTTCTGAACAGAGAGATCCATATAACTTTAAATGTAAGAAACTCCCCATCTTTCACACCCAGCAACTCTATATCCCAAGGATCCCTTCTTAGTTCATTATTGTTTATATTTTACATCAATCCCCTTATTAAAAGCATACAAAATGCATTTACTGGGATTGAGATATCAGACACAACATAACACACTACATGCATTACCTATATGGACGATGTCACCATATTTCTAACATTAAAAAATACCACAACTGCAAAAAATATTGCAAGAATATTCACAGAAATACAAATTAGGGTTCAATCCAGCCAAAACCACAACCTGTGTCACTATACACTGGTAATTTCATGTACATCAATTTACAAAACAAAACCAAACTCATTCCTTGGGTTCCTATTTCATATGGGAATTAGGGAATGACATGCCATATCTAAAATAAATGTAAAGAAGAAGCCACAAAAATTATAAACTCAGGCATAGCTCATCACAACCAAAATAATATACTATGTACTGGTTGTTTCATTCTTGAAGGTGTTTATTTCAAAAATTAACACTATATATAATAAACTACTTTGGGCCAGAAAAACAGTAGCAATCTCCACAAAAAAAACTTAGCCAACCCCTAATAAAGAATGAACTTGGCTTACATAACATCAACATTTTTCATGTACAGAAGTTAAGGAAGTTAATAATTACAATACTTGCCAAATACCCAAAAATTAACCACTTGTGAGAAGTTACTCCAACAGATATGTCACCCCCAGTAGGTTTCTTTTTCACTAACATTATATACCAATGCAAAACCACAAACAAAATTCCAGAACAGTATTTGCATAAGTATTTATACTGGGATATTTATGGCTTAATAAATAGACAAACAGATGCTAATGTTATACAATGTATACTAGGAATTAACAACAAAAGACTACTGAAGGAATATAAAAAATGGGCTCTAGAGCCAATGAATCTCATAGCCTTGCCAACAACTCACTTTCTTTATTATAAAAATGTACATATCTATTGATCATTTTTGTGGAGTCTGCCATCGAAAAGAAGAGATGCTGGGCCACATTATTTATTAATGAGTAGCACTTAACCAAACAAGACAGATGATGTGTAACACCTACAGAAAACCTCATACAATCATTAGTCATATAATTGTTGCTTTTCAGGGAAGATCAATACCTAGCATTAAGGTAGTCACATTTGTTCTATATGTGTACTGCTTGCACTATATGTACGTTTTTAATTGACAATAATACCAGACAACACCTGGCTACATTTAGCAACAAACTGTTACACATTTGAAATAGAATATTACCCCCCCCCACTTATATGCAACAATGTGGTCATTGTTAAGGCAACCATCAATGTTGGGACTGCTGCAAAGAAAACTATCATACAACTAACATTCAAAAAGACATGCAGACAAAAGTAAATAAGCTCATTAAACTTTAGAACTCTTTGGTTACTTTTGTTTTTTATTCTTTATATTGTTATAGCCTATTAACCACAAAGTGTAACCACTAAATTCCTTAATATATGTTCACCCTAATATTACTCTTGTATGTTAAATTTGAAATTTTTCTGGATGTAAACTTGTGTAAACCAGTGAGATCAATAAAGCCTTTATTGAAACATAATAATAATAATAATAATAATAATAATAATAATAATAATAATAATAATAATAATAATAATAATAATAATAATAATAATAATAATAATAATAATAATAATAATAATAATAATAATAATAATAATAATAATAATAATAATAATAATAATAATAATAATAATAATAATAATAATAATAATAATAATAATAATAATAATAATAATAATAATAATAATAATAATAATAATAATAATAATAATAATAATAATAATAATAATAATAATAATAATGCAATTCATATATTTAAGTGCTAAAACAACAACATAAATAGAGCCAATTACAGTTTGTACATACAATAAAAGTGAAAATAAAACATATAACATAAAATGAAAATATAAATATATACATAATAAAGTAAAATTTAAAACGTTAAAATCAAACATAACATTTAAGTTTAATAAGATTACAAAAAATTTCTGGTAATCAATGTCACAAAAATTAATGTTACTCTCAATCTGATTATATAAAGAGGATAAACTAAATAAAGGAGAAAAATTTAAGAATATTAGAATGACATGTTTGAATCTGATATACAAAACCAGACCTAGTATCATAATCAAAGACCTAATTGAAATAGGTGAAAACTATATCTGGTAAAAATAACTTGTTCATTGACAATTTTATTAAGATATTTAAGATCTCTATAATTTCGTATGGATGAAAGATTAATCATTTTACCCTGCCAAGAAACATATTTACTTCTTTGAAAATAGACTGCAACAAGTTACATCCCTGCCAAGTACTAGGGCTGAAAATTATTGAACTGTATTCAATAATAGGAAGAACCAATGAAAAAAAACAAATTCCATTTAGGATCATTTCTGATATGATAACCATGTTTAAGAATGACACTTATGACTTTAAAAAGCTTTACCAACAATCATTTCGATATGAGAAATAAAAGATCCGTTACAAGAAAAACATAATTCCAAGATCTTTTTGACATTTAACCAAAATAATTTTATGAGAATTGATATTATAACAAAATTGTAAAACTTCAGATTTTTTGGAATAAGAAAACAAAGGAGCATTTATTAAAATTAACTGACATATTATTTAACTCACACCAAGCACTAAAGTTATCAAGATCCTTCTCAAGAAGAACACAATCATTAACTGATATAATTCTTCTAAAAAATCTTACAGTCATGAGCATAGGTCAACAGAAAAAAAAGTATGTCAAGCAATCCTTAAGATCTTTAATATAAACATTAAGCAGCATGGATGCTAAAAATATTACCCCGTGGAACACTTAAATTGCATTCAAAATTAAATAAAACTTATTATTGAATTTAATATATGCTGTACAGCTACACAGAAAATGATTGAAACCATTAGATAAGTTTAGTAAAGAAACCAATTTTATGTAATTTATGAAGGAAAATACAGTGATCAATAGAGGCTTTCGACAAAGCAGATGAAAAGTTCTTGTTCCATTTAAATTCTAGCTAGTTTCTTGAAACATTGAAAAATCAGTCACTATCAGTTTTACTATTTACAGTTAATGTTAATCGGCCTACAATTAAAGTCACAAATTGGGAGTAAATAATCTTAACTTACTGGTAAACTTGTATCAGTTCTTGTAACATACTTGTCTTCCTTGCGGATCCCATGTTCCTTGAAATTTAATTGATCTCTCCTGCTGGCATCTTCACATTCCTGTTCTGATCCATAGCTGGAATAAGAAACTTGTTTGTTATAACCTCTTTGTTATGAAAGACAGTGTTCACAAGCCTTCATTTCCATTCTTGCATGATGACATTGTTCAGCAAGTTAGTAGTGTTCCTATTCAGATGCATTTTACTGCAACAGGCCATTCTCATGAAAACCTTCAACTTGAAAAACACATAACCAGAAATAAAAGAAAAGACCTAGAGCAAAGCTCGATCCAGTTTTGAAACTTCTGGGCATGTTATTATTATCATGATGCTTAAGTTTACAATCTTATACATTTATTTTCTTTTTCTGGTACAAAGTTCATTTTTTAATAAATTATTCCACCATCTTTAACTAATATCCTAAAGGTTTTCCTGATCATAGTCTTCATACTTTTGGAATTCTTTTTGTTTATCTTGATTAGTAATCTGCATGACTTTTTTATTCTTTTCAATTTCAACTTTTTTTAAATTACAGATAAATAATTAGAAACAAAAAAAAATCAACTCTCATTGTAAGTTTTGAAAAAATAAATTATACTAAGGAAATTGTGTGTTTTTACACAATCTTTAAATTCTACCTTTTTTTTTTAAGCTATAAAGTATTTTCAAATGCCAATATATTTGGACCATCTATTTGTAGACAGTACAATATCATCTGTCCCCACAAACAAGAATAAAATATAAATTTGAAATTTTATTCTTATTAAGGTTAAAAGTATAACTTTTTTTTTTGTATTAGCATGCTGATATATTTTTGTAGACTCATTCACAAGTGGCATGTGGCTGTAAAGCCCACTTTTAGGCTCTAACACAGCAGGAATGATTTGCACATTTACCTGTGTTCTTTCCGCTTAATGTAAAAGTAACACTAAGAAGCCCAAGTTTAAGCACATACAAGTATTACTCATTTTTTTGAGACTTATTGACTCATGGCGCTTGAGCCACCCTCCCATTTCTCAGAAACCTGTTCTTATAAGACTTATGGCATTTAAGGACAGTCTTATGTCACCTACTGTTGGGCTATGCTTTTTCCCTTCTTCAGTATCTGCCTACCTGGTCAACACTTGTAACTTAACATCTACATCAGCTGCGATCATGTTTTTCTTTCTATAAGTCATATATAAAAACAAATTTTTATATTTGTATAATCAGGGTTTAAAGGTGTATCTCAGGTAGTCATTTGTTTTGAGGCCTTATAATGGGAAGCCATTGTAACATTTTGCACATTTTGTTAGGCCTTCTTTTACACACCATAAAGTAAAAGTTAATCAAGCTATATTTCCTGATTAACTGGCCTACTAATTATTACAACATATGCTGGTGGAATCAGATTTTTATTTATTTTAATAAGGACACCAAAATGCTGGCGGAATCAGATTTTTATTTATTTTAATAAGGACGCCAAAATTCTACAAGAAGTCGCTGACTGTTGCATTGCATCACACACCGGAATTTAAAAGGAAATTTATTACAAAGATCAGGGTCCAGATTTGTTTTTATTTTAAAGATCCCTTTGAATTTTTTGTAGTGCTAAACTATTAAATATAATGGACTCGATAATTTCTTCAATTAATATTAATAAACTAACATTAACAACATCTAATATTCAAATTAAAAATGTACAAAGAGAGTGCTAAATTAATACTAAATATTTTATTAAAATCTATTTAAAATATTTATACAAGAATTAGTAAGGAAAAAATAGAAAAAATACTAATCCAAATACTATTAATCAAATGAAAAGTTCTTGTTCCATTTAAATTCTTCTAGATAATTCCTTGAAACATTGTAAATCAGTCACTATTGGTATTACCATTCATGGTTAATGTTAATTGGCCAACAATTAAAGTCACAAATTGGGAGTAAATAATCTTAACTTACTGGTAAGCTTGTATCAGTTCTTGTAATATACTTGTCTTCTTTTGGGATCCAGTGTTCCTTGAAATACAATTGAACTCTCCTGCCAGTATCTTCACATTCTTGTTCCGTTCCATAGTTAAAGCAAGAGCTCAGTTGCGAAGGTGTTTGTAATATCCGCACTTATGACTGTGCCAAGGTTAAAACTGCAAGTCATACTGTGCGGTCAGCAAATAACGTTATACAATTCCCATGCTGTTCTTTTCCTACGAAGCTCTCCAACGAATTGGTCTGCCACGAAGCTCTCCAAACGAATTGGTCTGTAACGAAGCTCTCCAATGAATTGGTCTGCAACGAAGCTCAGCCACGGATGCTCTCCCATGAATGGTCTGCACCGACTGCTCTCCATGGAATGGTCTGCAAGCAGATGCTCTCCAAACGCATGGTCTGAAACTTGCTACTGTGTGACTGCTCTCTACTGCTTTCTATATTACACTTCTCGATGTTACCCAGTCTTCTTATCGCTCTCTGACAACTGCAACGATCAAGCAATGCACTGACCAATAAGGTAACGTCTCTTATCTAGAAACATTTGTAATTAACAAATATTTCTAGGAATTGTCGATCGCCATTATGTCAATGCACTAATTAAATTCCTCAGCTATCAGAGCACGATCTAAAAACAGCCTTACAAATAAATTCTAGTTTTTCTGGAGTGCATAAAAATGTCTGCCATTTTTACAAACACTACACATCTCCCTCCACTCCAGAAAAACCCTTGTTTCTAACATTGGTGTTGTTTTTCTCTCACTACTTTCCTGTTATTTCACTCAGAAATATGTGATTTAACAGCTGCTGAAACTTTTTTTTTTTTCCAATTACGTTAACTTCCGATGTTGATTGCACAACGTTTTATTTCCAAACTTTCACCGATGTTAACGTTACTAATTGGGATTGTCATTTTCGCCCGGTTTCTCCATCTACGGTTAAACTTATAGTTCAACGTATTCGCTACTCCCAGGTTCCAAATGTGACTGCGCCATTGTAATATCCGCACTTACACCTGTGCCAAGGTTAAAACTGCAAATCATACTGTGCGGTCAGCAAATAACGTTATACAATTCCCACGTTGTTCTTTTCCAATGAAGCTCTCAAAATGCATTGGTCTGCCATGAAGCTCTCCAAATGAATTGGTCTGCAACGAAGCTCTCCAATGAATTGGTCTGCAACGAAGCTCTCCAATGAATTGGTCTGCAATGAAGCTCAGCCATGGATGCTCTCCTTGAAATGGTCTGCACCGACTGCTCTCCAATGAATGGTCTGCAAGCGGATGCTCTCCAAACGCATGGTCTGCAACTTGATAATGCGTAACTGCTCTCTACTGCTGTCTATATTACACTGCTCGATGTTACCCAGTCTTCTTATCACTCTCTGACAACTGCAATGATCAATCAATGCACAGACCAATAAGGTAACGTCTCTTATCTAGAAACATTTGTAATTAGCAAATATTTCTAGGAATTGTCGATCGCCATTACGTCAATGCACTAATTAAATTCCTCAGCTATCAGAGCGCGATCTAAAAACAGCCTTACGAATAAATTCTAGTTTTTCTGGAGTGCACAAAAATGTCTGCCATTTTTACAAACACTACAGTGTTCAGAAGGCTTCATTTCCATTCTTGCATGACGACTTCATTCAGCAAGTTAGTAGTGTTCCTGTGTAGATGCATTTCACTGCAACAGGCCACTCTCACGGAAATCTCCAACTCTAAAACTACATAACCGGAAGATAAAAGAAAGACCCAGCTTGAAGTTGTCCTTTTTTTTATACCCGATCCAGTTTCGAAACTTCTGCGCACGTTATTATTATCATGAATGCTTAGGTTTATAATCTTATACATTTATTTTCTTTTTCTGATACAAAGTTATTTTTTTGGTACTTGAGTATTAATCCTGTAATAAAGAAGAGATAGGAGACTTTTCATATCCTGTAATCTTGCGATCATATGAAATTGAAAGAAAATAAACCGTGTGATGTATATTGTAAAAGCTCTGAAAAGATTACTTAGATTTTTCAAAACGTGCTTTGATTGTTATTATTTTGTGTTATTTATATTTTTCAGTGATTTATTTTTCAAAATGTACTTTGATTATTATTATTTTGCCTTATTTTATAGTTTTCAGTTGCAAAAACATTGTCTTTTTCAAAACATGCTTGGAAAACATGTTTTTTTTTTTTTTTTTTGAAAACGTACTTTGATTATTATTCTTTTTTGCGTTCAGTTCATTTGATTTAAATTTAATGAGTGTAAGTAGTTTTCATATTTTGATTTTGTTTTCATAATTTCATTAAGTAATGAGTATGTGTGTATGTTTTTTTTGTATTTGAAAGTAGTCCAAAATGATGACAATTTGGAAGCTGCCCACTACCAAATTGAATGCCTTCGTTGTTTTATTGTTCTGTTTGGTGTATTTACCAAAAAGTATAGATTGATGAATATTTTTCTACATTTTCCCCACCTATATGAAAAGCGATATAATAAAAGTCTTATAATTTATATTTCTTTACTATTCTGAATTATTTGATTTGTTTACTTTCTTTTTGTTTTGTTGTGTGTATTTACAAAAAAGGTTGATTAATATTTATCTAAACTTTTTTTTCTGCCTACATGAAAAGCAGTAATGAAATTGTTAGAATTTCTTTCTTGTGGAGAATTCTTTGTTTTGTTTTGCGAATTTACATAAAAAAGTATAGGTTGATGAATATTTTTCTTCAATTTTTTTCCACCCCTGCATGATTAAACTCTTATAATTTATATTTCTTTATCGTTCCGAATTATTGGTTTTGTTTTATTTACTTTTTTTTTTTTTTTACAAAAAAGTTCCGTTTCTTCGTATTTTTGTGGAAAAGATCTCGACAAACTTTGCAAGCATTTTGGCGGAAAAATTTCCACTTGGTATGTCCATTTTCTATGGTAATGTGAAATTTGAATTGGTTTTTTTTAAGCGCGATTAATTATTGTTATTTATTACAGTTTAAGTAGCATACGTGTATATTTTACCTGTGTTTGTAAGTATTAGTTACAAAAAATTATAATTTAGTGATTGTTTTATTGGAAAGTAATGTACATTGGGGGATTCAATCTATTTTCACTGGGGCAGATAAAATATAGTTTTTATGGTTGCAATGTTGTTTTTAATTAGACCTCTATTTTCGTCAATTTGGTTGTTTGTACGCGATCAATTCCTCTTTTTTATTACAGTGAAAAGTCGCATACGTGTATATTTTAACTTTTTATAAATCAATATTATTTAAACGCAATTGGGGAGTTGATTCGATATATTTTCACCATGGTGTAGTCTTTTAAAATATAAAATTTATGTTTTAAAATGTTGCTTGAATATTACTGCTGTAAATCATATATATGTTTACAATTTTTTAATTTTAGTCCTGCAATATGTTATTAGACTTGCTGAAACTTTTCACATTCGCTTCACACTTCCGATAACTTTGTAAATCTTTGCAAAAATATCATGTACAAGATCATCCATGTACAAATTAATTTTGCACAAAAAATATGGCCCGAAATATCGTGTAGAAGATCAATGTACACATTATTTTGGCCAGATCACAAGATTTACAAAGTTATCAACACATTGATATGAATGTGAAAAGGCCAGCTCGTCTAATAGCATATTGCAGGATTAGTACTCAAGTACCCTTTTTTTAATAAATTATTTCCGCCATCTTTAATCAATATCCTAAAGGTTTTCTTGATTGTAATCTTTGTAATTTTGGAATTTTTCTTGTTTATCTGGATTAGTAATCTGCATACCTTTTTATTCTTTCCAATTTCAACTTTTATTAAATTACAGATAAATAAATTAAAACAAAAAAAATCAACTCTCATTGTACGTTTTAAAAAAATAAATTGTACTAAGGAAATTGCATCTTTTTTAAAAATTCTACCTTTTTTTTTAGCTATAAAGTATTTTCAAATGCCAATATATTTGGACCATCTATTTGTAGACGGTGCAATATATATATATAACAACCTAAGGTTGTGTTATTATTATTATTATTATTATTATTATTATTATTATTATTATTATTATTATTATTATTATTATTATTATTATTATTATTATTATTATTATTATTATTATTATTATATGATAAAAATTATTTCTCATATCTTACCGATTTGCTGCTTTAAAAGTTACAAGGAATATGGTTGGTATAAGGAATTATTGGCTAAAACACTTATTGTATGTGTTAACTTTCTTTGCTTTGTGTATGCTCATATTATTTGAAATGTATTAGAGTATTTTGGATACGTTAGAGAATATTTCATCCTGCAATTTTTAAGCATTTATTTGAATTTTGTGATGGAATTTTGTATTTTAGTTTTAAGGAACGTTTTTGCTATTGTTATAAAATAATTTGAAATATCATATGTTTAGTTTGTCGCAGAGATGTGTTTAAAGTATTAAAACTTGAGGATTCGTGTCATATGGTAATTGTTTGTGTCCACATGGGTTTTCAGCCTTTATGTTTAATCCCATGGTAAATAATGTAAGTCTAGGGTAAAATAGGTCGTCCAGTTTTGAATATAGTTGACCATTGATGTAATTACCATGAAATTTTGTTATATCCGGATTATTATTCTGCTTATTATTATTGAAATGTTTTCTGTATAGAACCTGGTTACTGACATCATTTCTTATATAGCAATAGTGTATAATTGAATATCTTGAAATGTTGTTCCATTTATATTATTTTTTATATGGTAGGTAGTTGTAGTATCAGGGATATATGTTCTCTATGAAAGTAATATAATATGTATTTGGAAAGTTCTATGGCATTACACGCAAGGAAAATTTTATTTAAATATATTTAAATATTTTCTGGGTAAGTTATAGTGACACTGTTAATTTATCCAAGGGGAATAAAACAGATAATTAAAAAACGCAATTAGTACTGGAAGAGATATTTTGGTAAGATAGAAATAAACTGACTATCAGAGTAATATCTACTCCAACCTCAAAGTGGTATATGAGAAATGACTTAAATTGTCATCTTAGAGAAAATAATTATATTCTTTTAAGTAGGTGAAATAGTTATTTAAATTCATATTTTAAAAAAAGCATAATTATTATTATGTAATTAGCAATTTATTAAAATGGCATATGTTTAATTACATTTTGGTTCAGCCAAATACCGTAACAACATAAGTAATTAAAACATGTTATTTATTAAAATGAATAAAAATATACAGTACTTTTTTTAAAAATGTGTAAGAATATTTTTCTTGCTTTATATAGGGTATATGAGGATAGACTTTCACACGACCCCCACTCTCCACTCTATCTCTTAACACTTATACACTTGAACACATATATGTAGGAAAGATAAACAATCACCAATATACGTATCATATATGTGTTCAAGTGTATCAGGGTTATAAGATAGAGTGGAGAGTGGTGGGTCGCGTGAAAGTCTGTGCTCATATACTCTATATGTTACATATATAGACACAGGTATATAATAAGCCTGTGTTTCAGTTATTATCTTGCTTTGCAAAAGTAAAGAAGTAAAGGTAATATAATTGATAAGCATTTGTTCCAGGGTAATTCAAATCTTACCCACTTTTAAAAATATATACTATTATCCCAGAATTGTTTTAATCTAATTACAAAATCAGAATAAATAAATGTAACGCAAAATGAGTATTCTTGTTTGTGAGTGAAAATGATTTTTTATTTTTATTTTTTAAGCTTGTCTTCTTCAAAGTTGAACCCAGTTGTGTAAATAAAATTAGATTTTACTTTATGCATCCTTAAATAAAACAAATGTGGACTTATACAAATATTTTCGTAAAATAAATTAATTTTGTTGAATTTAATAATTATGTTGTTTATTATGTTCCCCATTTCTCTATTGTCATTATGTTTATTACATTTATGAAGATGATTATCTTTATTAACATATATCATAAGCAATTCATGAATTATTACAAATTCAGAACATTATTGAAGAAATTACAATTTAGTTAAACATGCATAAGAGTTATCATATTGAAGAATCATATACATTTATTTCATATTTCAAGAAAGTTTTTTGCTATAATTTTACGCTTAAATACAGAACTTGTCACCATTACTTTAAGGTGTGTAAAAAGAGCTATATTTGGATATCCTTATGTAACATACTTTATTGATGAAGATGAAAATTATATTTAAGCATTTAGAGAAGAAAAAGATTTATAATATTATATCTATCACATTGAAAATTATGAGTACTATTATTAATGTTCATCATAAAAGATGATTTTCATTAAAAGATTTATAATATTATATCTATCACATTGAAAATTATGAGTACTATTAGTTGATTTTCATTATTATTATTATTTTAATAACCCTAGTCATGCTTTATTATTTTTAAAACTATAGTATACATCTTTCTTGATTTAACTCAAACCCTATGAGACCCAAAAGTAATTAATATTGATATTTTGTTGCCATGTTGCAGAGCAGAGCCGTTATAGTTTATTAATCGTAATAAATTGTCTTATCTTTTCTGAATTTATTTGGATTATAGGATTCAATAAAATATACTCTTTGTTATCCAATATCCTCTGCTTTGTTCTTTCTGCAACATGATAATCCTGAGATATATGAAAATTAAGTTATAATAGCTTAGATAAAGATCTACTTTGAGCTTAAAGTTAGGGATATTATTTTATTATTATAATCAAGGCAGTATCATTATATTATATGTGCATTATTAAAGTAGGATTATTATTGTTGTTAGTCATGCAGATATGATTGTAATTGTTTAAGGGTTGGAGTTTAATTATATTTTTATACAGTCGAATAGGTATCTTTGATGCTTACTTTATTTTAAAGCGTACTGTACGGTTCAGTATGGGAACACAGTCTCATGAAGAAATTTGTTCTTACTATTATTATCATTATTCTGAGCTAGATAGTTGTTAATTAGAAAATAGTTATTTGTCAAAGCAGTTATTAATATTATTATTATTATTATTATTATTATTATTATTATTATTATTATTATTATTATTATTATTATTATTATTATTATTATTATTATTATTATTATTATTATTATTATTATTATTATTATTATTACTACTACTACTACTACTACTACTACTACTACTACTACTACTACTACTACTACTACTACTACTACTACTACTACTACTACTACTACTACTGCTGCTGCTTCTGCTACTGCTACTGCAACTGCTACTACTACTACTACTATTACTACTACTACTATTATTATTATTATTATTATTATTATTTATTGTTTGTAACTTTTGATTCCCAATCTATCCCTTTAGTGGTTTCGTTTCCGCACTGGTGGCAGGTTACAATATATATGTATATACACGCGAATCTGGAGGGGAATCTCTAATAAAATTTAAATAGTTATGAGAAATTAAATAGACATCTATTTTAATAAATTATCAAATCAATTTGATTTCTGTTGCCAATTTAATTCGTGTATATAAAACCACAACATTATCAACCGCTAACGAATCTATGCAACGTCTATACCCAACCTTAAATTCCCTCATTTAAAATTTAAACAACAAATAATTTATACAATAAGAGGTAAAAAAAAAATGGAAATGATTTTTATCAATCGGAAAACATATAAAATTAAACATTATTAATTGATTTTAAACTTAAAAGTCAGATAGAAGTTCATAAGCTTGAACGAAAGTTCTTAGTTATTTTTAAATTTAGAGTTCATGTCAATATAGCTTACAGTAGAAGAGTCCAGGTTCCTGTTTTTAATTCCTGCGACGTCTCCATTGGAAGATAATGTTCTGGAGATGGCAATAGCTGGTTCAAGGTATCACAGTCTTTTCATTTTTCTTTTTAAATAGAGAGTGTGGTATGTGCTCCTACCGCATCTCTCAAAAACACAACGCTGGAACTGTCCGAAAAAACTGTATTTCCCTTTTTATAGTAAATCTCCAGATTGAATGAACAAAGACGTCACTAATCCAAATTTTCGTTCGGGTCCGGGCTGAGGCTTGGTGCTTCCATTGGTCAAGCTAAAATCTCTTTATTCTCTTATCTAATTTACTCTCTGACTTTTTAATTAGACAGCTTTTGGATAATTAATAAACAATCATTTCCATTTATAGATTACAGGAATTAATTAATACCTGTTTTTATTTTTACTTACGTTATTTCTTTTTTAAACTATTTTTATATTTAAATCTTTTTTTATAACAAAAATACATTCAAATACCTTTTTTTACTTATTAAAAAAAATATATATATATATTTTTAAAGTTTAGCATCTGTATGAATATATACGTTTAACAAACATTTTAATTTTAGCGTTTAGTTTTTTTTTCTTTTTAATACACTTATTTTTATATGCGAACTTTTAAGTTTTTATTTTAAATTAATGTAACGACATATTTATATATCGTTACAATATACATATATATATATATATGGCTCAGAAAGGAGTTTGTTATTAACTGAAAGAAGACCCTTTGATTCCTCTTGGAGGCCTTAAAGGAACCGAGCAGAGCAAATTCCTAATGTCCACTCCATACGTTCTTGTCGTTGCAGCTGTTATTACTATGTGATTATTCATATAGTATACGAACATGGATGGGCTGCTCACCAACACGCATTAGCCAGCGTGATGAGTTTATTGGTTTTTTACCTCTGAGTTTAAGATCAAGAAACACCACTTTCTTCTCAGTGCCTGATAAGGCAGAATGAATGTTTGTGTAAATGATAAATATTTTTCCAATACATATATACAATTATGACAGACAAAAATAAACCATGGCCCTTATTCCCAGGAGGGTGTAAAGTCACCAACCAAGGCAGCAGTTGGTGGCTGAAGGCGGAGGGTGCTAAGAATCCCCTGATTGTGGACCCAGGCTGCCATTTGATGATGACTTTTTATTTAGGTACTTACAACTGCAGATCACTTTCAAGTGAAGGAAGATTGCAAGAATTAGAAGAAGAATTGTCTTATATTAAATGGGACATTATTGGACTTTGTGAAGTTAGAAGAAAAGGTGACGAAACAATTGATTTAAAAAGTGGACATATACTCTATTATAAAGGCACACATATTGGAAATACAAGTGGAGTAGGATTCATTATAAATAAAAAGTGGAAGAACAATATTGTGGAGATTGATGGTGTATCGGACAGAGTTGCAAGATTAGTTATACAACTTAATAGCAGATACCAAATGCAGATAATTCAGGTTTATGCCCCAACAAGTTCTCATAGTGATGAAGTAGTAGAAGATTTTTATATGGATGTACAAAAGGCTTTTGATCAGAGTAAACAACATTTTAAAATTGTTATGGGAGACTTTAATACTAGAATTGGTAGACAAATGAAAGATGAAATTGCTGTAGGTAATTTTGGTTATGGTAATAGAAATGAGAGAGGACATAGACTTGTGGAGTTCGCAGAAAAAGAAAAACTTTATATTATGAATTCATTTTTTGAGAAAAATGTTAAAAGGAAATGGACATGGAAGCATCCAAATGAAGGTACAGCAGAATTGGATTATATTTTGACTAACAGAAAATACATATTTCAAGATTGTAATGTTCTTAATAAATTTAACACAGGAAGTGATGTAAAACTAGAGAGACAAAAATTATTAAGAAAAACAATATTTACAGTTGATATTGCTAATCTTCAGAAACATTCTAATGAATTTACATTAGAACTTACAAATAGGTTTCAAGTGTCAGGAGATTTTGAACATGATTCTGATTTGAATGAAATTAATATGAAAATAACTGATACACTTTTAAAAACTGCAACAAAGATAGCTGATAGAAAAAAGCAGCAATTGACTAATAAAATTTCTACTGAGACTAGAGAATTTATGAAGAAAAGAAGGAATATAAAGATATACAAAAATGATGTATTAAAAAGAATTGGATATCTCGAATTTTGTAAAATGGTACGGAAAAGAGTTGAAAATGATATAAGAAAGTATAACTGTGAAATAGCAAGGAAAACTGTAGAAGAAAATAAAAGTCTCAAGAATGTTAGACAACATTTTGGTCTTGGTAGGAAATTTATATCTGCAATAAGAAAAAAAGATGGAATTATTACTAAAAAGAGAGATGACATCATGAAGTTGGTAGAAGATTTTTATCAAGAATTATATAGTAATAAAGAACAAGTACCTCCTATATCTATTATATCTTCCGAATTGCCCAGAATTTTAAATGAAGAAGTGAGACATGCAATTAAATGTATGAAGAAAGGAAAGGCTCCAGGAAATGATGGAATTATAATTGATATATTAAAAGAAGCAGGTGAAGAAATAGAAACAATTTTAGCAAAGTTATATACCAAATGTCTAAATGATAAAGATGTAACGGAAGATTGAAAGAATGCAGTAATAATATTAATATTTAAAAAAGGTGATAAAGAAGATATTAGAAATTCCAGACCTATCAGCCTTTTATCAGTTTTATATAAAATTTTTACCAAGATAATTACACCTCGTCTACAGAGAACTTTGGATTTCCACCAACCAAGAGAAGAAGCTGAATTTAAAAGTGGTTTTAGTACAACAGATCATATCCAGGTATTGAGAGAAGTCATAGAAAGGACAAATGAATATGAGTTGTCATTATGTTTTGGATTTGTAGATTATGAAAAGGCATTCGATTCTATACACATTTCTTCAGTGATTAAAGCATTGGATCATCAAGGTATAGATCCAGGATATTGTCATATTTTAAAGAATATTTATAAAAATGCAACAGCAACAATTAGATTACATAATGATACTGGAAAAATCAACATTGAGAAAGGTGTAAGACAAGGTGACTCCATATCTCCAAAACTTTTTACAGCAGTGCTGCAAGAAGTATTTTGTGGATTAAAATGGGAAACTAATGGAATGAAAGTAAATGGAGAGTATTTAAGTCATTTAGATTTTGCAGATGATGTAGTTGTTTTTGCAAATAATGCTTCAGAGCTGCAGGAAATGTTGCAGGAGTTAGCAGATGAAAGTAGAAAAGTAGGACTAAAGATAAATGTTAAAAAGACTAAAGTAATGTTTAATCGATTTGCTCAAAATATGAAAATAAAGATGAAGAATTAGAAAAAGTTAACAGTTACAAATACCTTGGTCAGATTATTAATACATATGGAAACATAATGGAGGAAATTAATCATAGAATTAAACTTGGTTGGAGTGCTTTTGGTAGAAATAACTTGATACTAAAAGGAAATATGCCTATGTGTTTGAAAAGATTTTTAACAAATGTGTTTTACCAGTTCTTACTTATGGATCTGAGGCTTGGACACTTAATAGAAGAGCAATACAGAGACTTCAGACCACTCAAAGGAATATGGAGAGATGTATGTTGGGAGTAACAAGAAGAGATCAAAAACGCAATGTATGGGTAAGACAACAAACAGGTGTTACTGACCTTATTGAAAAAATTAAAAAATTGAAATGGAGTTGGGCTGGACATATTGCTAGAAGAAATGATAATAGATGGACAATTGAAATTTTAAACTGGATTCCAAGAGATTGTAAAAGATCCAGAAAGAGATCACATGTGAGATGGATGGATGAAATAAAAAAATGTGCAGGGGTGTTGTGGAAAAGAGAAGCTAAAGATCGGAGAAGATGGATTAAAGTTGGAGAGACCTTCATCCTGCAGTGGATTGATAATGGTTGATGATATATATGTATTGATAATGGTTGATGATATATATATATATATATATATATATATTGTCATCAACCATTATCAATCCACTGCAGGATCATTAGCTTCTCTTCTTCACAAGACCCTGCACACTTTCTTATTTCAGCCATCCATCTCACATGTGGTCTATTTCTGGGTCTTTTACAATATCTTGGAATCCAGTTTAAGATTTCAATTGTCCATCTATTATCATCTCTTTTAGCAATATGTCCAGCCCAACTCTACTTCAGTCTTTTAATTTTTTCAATGAGGTCAGTAACACCTGTTTGTTCTCTTACACATATATTGCGTTTTCGATCTCTTCTTGTTACTCCCAACATGCATCTCTGCTTACTTATTTGAGTGTTTTGAAGTCTCTGTATTGCTCTTCTCTTAAGTGTCCAAGTCTCAGATCCTTAAGTAAGAACTGGTAAAACACACATATTAAAAACTTTCTTTTTCAAACACATAGGTATATTTCCTTTTAGTATCAAGTTATTTCTACCAAAAGCATTCCAAACAAGTTTAATTCTATGATTAATTTCATCCATTATGTTTCCATCTGTATTAATAATCTGACCAAGATATTTATAACTGTTAACTTCTTCTAACACATCATAATTAATCTTAATTTTCATACTTTGAGAAAATCCCTTAAACAGTACTTTAGTCTTTTTAACATTTATCTTTAGTCCTACTTTCCTACTTTCATCTGATAACTCCTGCAACATTTCCTGAGCTCTAAAGCATTATTTGCAAAAACAACTATATCATCTGCAAAATCTAAATGACTTAAATAATCTCAATTTACTTTCCATCCTTTAGCTTCCCATTTTAATCCTCAAAATATTTCTTGGAGCACTGCTGTAAAAAGTTTTTGAGATAGAGAGTCACCCTGTTTTACACCCTTCTCAGTGTTGACTTTCCCAGTAGCATTATGTAATCTAATTGTTGCTGTTGCATTTTTATAAATATTCTTTAAAATATAACAAGATCCTGGATCTATACTTTAATGATCCAATGCTTTGATAACTGAAGAAATGTTTATAGAATCATATGCCTTTTCATAATCTACAAATCCAAAGCATAATGGCAACTCATATTCATTTGTCTTTTCTATAACTTCTCTCAGTATCTGGATATGATCTACTGTACTAAAACCACTTTTAAATCCAGCTTGTTCTCTTGGTTGGTGGAAATCCAATGATTTCTGTAGACGAGTTGTAATTATCTTGATAAAAATTTTATATAAAACTGATAAAAGACGGACGGGTCTCTAATTTTTAATATATTCCTTATCACCTTTTTTAAATATTAATATTATAACTGTATTTTTCCAATCAACTGGTACACCTTTATCATTTAGACGTTTGGTATATAACTTTGCTAAAATTTTTCTATTTCTTCACTTGCTTCTTTTACTATATCAATTATAATTCCATCATTACCTGGAGCCTTTCTTTTACACTTAATTGCATGTCTCACTTTTTCATTTAAAATTCTGTGCAATTCGGAAGATGTAATAGATATAGGAGGTACTTCTTCTTTATTACTATATAATTCTTGATAAAAGTCTTCTACCCATTTCTTGATGTCATCTCTCTTTTTAGTAATAATTCCATCTTTTTTTATTATTGCAGATATAAATTTCTTACCAATGCCAATATGTTGTTTTACATTCTTGAGACTTTTATTCTCTTCTACAGCTTTCCTTGCTATTTCACAGTTATACTTTCTTATATAATTTTCAAGTCTTTTCCGCACCATTTTACAAAATTCTCGAGATATTCAATCCTTTTTAATGCATCATTTTTATATATCTTCATATTCTTTCCTTTCTTCATAAATTCTTTAGCCTCAGTAGAAATTTTATTGGTCAATTGCTGCTTTTTTCTACCCGCTATCTTTGTTGCGGCTTTGAAAAGTGTATCAGTTATTTTCATACTAATTTCATTTAAATCTGAATCATGTTCAAAATCTAATAATGCTTGAAACCGATTTGTAAGTTCTAATTTAAATTAATTAAAATGTTTCTGAAGATGAGGAATATCAACTGTAAATATTGTTTTTCGTAATAATTTTTGTCTCTCTAGCTTTGCATTAACATGTATCTTTACTAATCGATGATCATAAATTTATTAAGAACATTACAATCTTGAAATATTATATTCATTAAGGCTGTGCGTTTAAATAAATTTATAATCTTGAAATATGTATTTTCTGTTAGTCAAAGTATTATCCAATTCTGCTGTACCTTCATTTGGATGCTTCCATGTTTATTTCCTTGTAACATTTTTCTCAAAAAAAGAATTCATAATATAAAGTTTTTCTTTTTCTTCAAACTCCAGAAGTCTATGTCCTCTCTCATTTCTATCACCTTAACCAAAATTACCTACAGCACTTTCATCTTTCATTTGTTTACCACTTCTAGCATTAAAGTCTCCCATAACAATTTTAAAATGTTGCTTACTCTAATCAAAAGCCTTTTGTACATCCATATAAAAATCTTCTACTACTTCATCACTGTGAAAACTTGTTGGAGCATAAACCTGAATTATCTACATTTGGTATCTGCTATTAAGTTGTATAACTAATTTTGCCACTCTGTCCGAGACACCACCAATCTCAACAATGTTGTTCTTCCACTTTTTATTTATAATGAGTCCTACTCCACTTGTATTTCCAATATTTGTGCCTTCATAATAGAGTATATGTCCCCTTTTTAAATCAATTGTCTCTTCACCTTTTCTTTTAACTTCACAAAGTCTAGTAATGTCCCATTTAATATAAGACAGTTCTTCTTTTAATTTCTGTAATCTTCCTTCACTTGAAAGTGATCTGCAGTTGTAAGTACCTAAATGAAGGATGTTGTCAACAAATGGCAACCTTGGTCCGCAATCAGGGGATTCATAGCACCCTCCGCCTTCGGCCTCCAACCGTTGCCTCGGTTGGTGACTTTACAGCCTCCTGGGAATAAGGGCCATGGTTTATTTTTGTCTGTCATAATTGTATATATGCATTGAAAAATATATATCATTTACACAAACATTCATTCTGCCTTATCAGGCAGATAAGAAGAAGACCATGGTGTTTCTTGATCTTAAACTCAGAGGTAAAAAGCCAATAAACTCACCAAGCTTGCCAATGCGTGTTGGTGAGCAGCCCATCCATGCTCGTAATTCCTTATTTGTCGTTGCAGCTGTTATTACTATTTAATTATATATATATATATTAGTCATTTATAATATTTTAAATAATTTTACCAGTGATTTATATGAAACAAAATGGATATTTACTAGTCACAATGTAATCGTTAAATCTGGTGATTTAAGCAGGTGGGTGTCTCATTTTTTAAAACAAAATGTATACATTTTTATAGGGACAAAACATTATTTATTTTTTACTTGGCTAATTGATCAGTTTTTCCATTATCATAAATGGAAATGTGGGTTAATTTAAGATATAACCAGTATACTGAATTTGAGACAATGGTTGGCAAGAATTTAATCAGATTTAACATCTAAAGAAAAAAATGTAAGAGAAACAATAGGATCATATTATGTATAAATATCTGAAATTTTGGCTATCAGTTTAGTTTTTTTTTTATTTTAGTCCACGCTCATAATTTATTTGTGAAATAAATTATGTCGGCGTTTGCTTCCCCATGCCTCTGGGACTCTCATCTTTACGTTCAGGATGCCGAAGTCTGAAACAACTGGACCCAATTAAGTGAATTGTTCAAAGATAATGCTTGCGTGAATGTGAAATTTTAATTATCGACCGATGCCTGTTTCCAGAAAAATCAGTATATGATCATGAGCCACTGACCAAGAGAATGCTTGCCTGAGTGTGAATTTTAATTATCGACCGATGCCTGTTTCCAGCGAAATCAGTATATGATCATGATCCACCGACCAACTGTTTCCCGTCAACAAGTTGGCCAAGGTAAATATCTACATTGACATCAATTAGTGAACTCTTTATTAATTTATCATATTATTTAAAACTATATTTGTAAGCTTTCTTTTATTTATTTCTTCAAGGCTATTTTGTAAAATGTTAAATAATGTCTATATAATTTAATTGAAAGCTGTATTAATTTCATATTAAATTTGATGCCGCAATTTAGATTGAAATTTATTTCTCTTTTAGTTTATTTTGATCTATTTTTAATATGCCAAGTTAGTATCCAACCCAGAGAGTAAGCTTAACTCTACAACTCATAGTTTTCTCCTATTGAATTGTTGGAGACGTAAATGTTGCTTCGCTTGGTTTTATACCAATTATTTTCCTATAAAATTGCTTACTATTTTGTCTTGCATTGGTGGTCGAGAGATCAGCGCGACTGCCTTGCACTTGCAGGCAGTTGCCCGGGTTGCGGGTTCGCGTCCCGGCCGATGCTATGACACTTAAAAAAAATGCTTACTATTTAAAAGACAGGTAAAGCTTTAATGCTTGTACTCTACTACTCTCATTAACTATAATTTAAATCCTTACATAATCATTGAAATATGAATTATTGAAATATATTTTGCTAATTAATTTAAGTAAAATATACCCAATGAGTAATATTCAAAATATTATCAGCATGTGTGCGATCTATAATTTATTTTATTCTATATAATTAATGTGAAATTGTGCGTGTATTGGTCATTATAGAGAAATGTAGGGAGTCATTTTAGAAGTGTGGGAGAAAACAATCATTCGCTTTTTAGTGTTTAGATTCTGACCCATTTTATATTTTATTAAGCATTGCTTAACTGCCCGTGGATGGTTTATGTTTGTGCATTCCATTACGTCAGATAGCATACTATTTTAAACCGGTATTAATTAATTTATCGTAGTCGTTAGTAACACGAATTATCTATATGTTAGGCGTTAGAAAAGTATCGTTACAATCGTTTAATTCATTGATTTTCTTGCTTTGCCATGATCTTCGAAATACCTTGGCATATTCCTAATTATCCTTCTCAAGGTAGATGCTTTTCCTATTGGGGATCTATTTCAGGCACTTCTCAGGAATAAGTGTATGGGACTATAGGGATAAACCGTCCCAACAAGCTAGCATGTGCCATTACTTTTCAGAGATCTGTTTTTGGCCGTCGTGCAGGCATATTCTCACTCTTGTGGAAATCTGACAAAGTCACTCAGAATGTCTTAATTGACCTCATTCACGTTCGCGATTGTAAATTATAACGTAATACCGCTTTTATTATTTTATTGATAAACCTGCAATGCTAGCTATAAGACGTAATTGTATGCTTTTTGCCACCCATTCTATTTAGTTATTTAAGTCCGATTATATAATTGCAGCTTTTGTTTGGCTGAACCATCTTGCTCGCGCCCAGTTGGAGTGACCTCCCAAATCTAGTAGAAATGTGATCATGCACACTCTTAAAATGACAAATCATTAACTATTACTTGTATGTATAAGGTCGCAATAAAATCTGTTATGCGCGTAAGTTCAGCTATTCTTATGAGGATGAAATTATAATTTACTATTGTTTATCTGATTAAATTATTCTATAATCATGGCGTATTAACCG
Source organism: Epiperipatus broadwayi (assembly GCA_028023455.1). Classification (NCBI taxonomy): domain Eukaryota; kingdom Metazoa; phylum Onychophora; class Udeonychophora; order Euonychophora; family Peripatidae; genus Epiperipatus; species Epiperipatus broadwayi. Next base: position 8,302,731 of record JAQFVV010000040.1, read on the forward strand.
CACCAACCAAATTTCATGTACTAACCACTCAATTATGTATTAAACCCAATATTTATATTTATATTGGATATATTAACCCAATATTTAGATTCATTTATGTAACTTGTCATAATGATTGTATAGACATTCCCACATATATATTTGTTTCATTTATAATAATCAACTATCGTATTTAATTGTTTAATAAATTTGTTATATCATTTACCTGTTATAGTGTGTTGCTATTCAGTGTCCAAATCACTAGAGTTAATTACAGTGCTTGATTTAGTTATATTATATCCCTTTAATTAATGGAATCTCCCTAATTGTTATCCATTAAACTCTTTGTTTCACGTTGCCGTAGATCTGGTTAATGCTATGATTAATTAATTAACATTAGTTAATAATCTGTGCCGTTGTTTAATTCGTTAATAAGTCAGAACTAATTATTATTATTATTAAGTGAATGTTAAAGAATTTATTAATTGTTATCTAATTCATGCTCAACAATTTATTCTTCCTTATAATGGCCAGATCGTAGCTATAGCCGGAACATTCTGTAATTGTTATATTTCATTGCGGTTATTGGTCAATCATTTTAGTATTGTTGATTTTAAGATTTTTTGTTCTTCTGTTCTCATTGTCAGGGCAGGAGTAATGGAAAGGTTCTTAGTATCCTCAAAAGCGTTGCTCATATACCTTGAAACACAGATAAATAGGTTAGCGTTTAGTATTGTTCCAGACTTGTGTATCTCGCACTTGATAGATTGCTGTACTTTTGCTTGGATCCTGGGTCTTGTTGAATGAACACACGATTTTGACCGGTACAGTATACTATATGAATAATCACATAGTAATGACCACTGCAACGAGAAAAACATGTGGAGGGAACATTATGAATTTGCCCTGCTCGGTTCCTTTAAGGCCTCCAAGATACTATTATCCGCACTTACGACTGTGCCAATGTTATAACTGCAAGTCATACTGTGTGGTCAGCAAATAACGTCCACTACTGTTCAACTGCGTATGCTCTCCAACGAATGGTCTGCAACAAAAGCTCTGAATATTCTCTGTATTCTCTGCAATGGATGCTCTCCAAACGAATAGTCTGCACTGAATGCTCTGCCACGGATGCTCTCCAACGAATGGTCTGCACCGACTGCTCTCCAAACGAATGGTCTGCAACGATCTATTTCTACAGTTCGCTAAAATTCAATTCCCACGATGTTCTTTCAGGCTGGCTGCTACAAAACGGTTCACAATGGGCCTACTTTAACCCCAGTCCAGTGTAGCTGTACACGAACTCTTCGTAGTAAGCACTGCGATTGCCGTCAGCTATCTACTACTGGAATTGAATAGTAACTCTACTGTAGATGCACTCCATACTGTCTGCTACTCGCTACTGCGCGACTGCTCTCTATATTACTCTGCTTGATGTTACCCAGTCTTCTTATCGCTCTCTGACAACTGCAACGATCAATCAATGCACTGACCAATAAGGTAACGTCTCTTATCTAGAAACATTTGTAATTAGCAAATATTTCTAGGAATTGTCGATCGCCATTACGTCAATGCACTAATTAAATTCCTCAGCTATCAGAGCGCGATCTAAAAACAGCCTTACGAATAAATTCTAGTTTTTTCTGGAGTGCACAAAATGTCTGCCATTTTACAAAACACTACACTATTATACTGTACTATAAATTATTTAAGACGAAATACAATAATTTTGACTTTTCTGACTTTGATCAATATAAAATATTTTTGAAAAGCAGACTGTTACTTTATAATGTACTTTGATTTAATTAATTTTGTAATCTACATTTAATAATTCAACTATAAGTAATTCCCTTTTTTCTGAATTAATGCAATATAATGAAAACATCCTCAAAAAGATAGTATTTAAATATTCAACTTTATTACTACTTATCATACTTTCCTTATAGTATGTATATCATATTCATGGCTTATAGTAATAAGAACATTTATGTCTAATTGGCTTAATGCATGTAAGTCGAAAAATTGGGTGATGTAATTAAATTATCTGGTATTTTTTTAATGAAGATAAAAAAATATTTATTAACCTGAATTCAAATTTAGCTATAGACTATAAGCAATAAGTTCATAAAACTAATTATTGATAAGTTATTAGATTATAGAGAATGCAGTAATGTTTGAAAGCCAACTCTGAAAATCCACCAGTCTAGATGTTGGTCGATTTTGAACTTTCATAAAACTCTTCTCTGAATTCATAGCCCAATATGTGATAGATGACTGTTTGTTTAGTTACAATCTAATAAGTTATAGAAACAACGTTTTGTTTTCTCTGCCAATTTTTTCGATGAAAACAATCAACATTACATTTGTTTAGAATGTCTTCTAGACATTCTTATAACTAAATGAGATCTCTCAAAAATCATCCACAAGTTCATCTTAAAACATCTTTTTTGAGAAAATTTGCAGTGTTCATTTGCTTTTCATATCTAATTCAATCAAAATGTGATTTTACAAAAGCAGATTTTATGTATGAGAATTTGAAGAACATATTGTTTAGATTTATAATCTAGTTATTATATTTGTAAAATTTTACAGAATATCTTTAGAGAAAACTTTGATATTAAAGATAGTAGGTTCAAATTTTACTTTGGTATAATAAATTAGTTATACAAAAAATTTAGTTGCAGTAGTTATCTCCTTATGATGAAATAGTCTATTTTTTGAAATTGTGAACAGCAGCAATAGTACATTGAAGTCCAGGTACATCTTTCTATTTGTAAAATTGCCAAGGTATTTAAATTTGTTTACATTTGCAAGTTGTACTTAGCCAAGCTAAATATTGCTGAGTAGTTTTCATTCATTATTAGTTCATAAAGAATATGGATTTATTAAATAAAATAATTTATACATTGCCTTCAAAACATTAAATACATATTGTAGAATATATTTTAAACTGGAAAAAAGAGCGCAATTATCAGCCTACCCTGTAAGCAATATCCAAGATGAAGAAGTTTTTGTTTTTCACTTCAAATGATCCAATTAAAAAGTTCTTTCTCAAAGCTGCATCCCATAATGTTCCTTGATTAATTAAGTCACCTGTGAACATTTCCAATCATTACTGTCATAAAAATAAAAACAAAGTTGGAGCTAGCGTACACATTTTTGAAACCAGATTTAATTTCAAATGTCTCCGGCTTTCTTCCTTTTATAAATACTCTTTTCTCTCATTGCATTATGTAGAAGTTGTATAATAATATAGTTTTATAGATAACCTATAAAGAGCCTGCTAATAGCTCTAAACAAGCATATTTATTTATATTTTAATGATAAATGCTACAACAGAAAGTACTGAAGCCTTTATCTATGATGGTCCCCATTCCCAGACCAGTTTCGAGCTTCTGTTTATTAACCGAGTCAAATTCATTGACTAAAGTATTAAAAGAAATATATAAATTAACTCTTTGTTTCTCACACGTTTTATTGTGTTTTCATGGCAACACAAATCATACTTATAATGCTTCTTGAGTTATTGATAATCAATTTAGCATTAATGGGAAGCAACCTATTTTTAAAAAAATATTTGGAAGTTTGTTTCCTGTAATGGGTACTAGTGATATTTCCGGTAATTATAGCAATCTTGTCTATTCCTTTTAGTTAAAAAATATATTAATCGAAGCATCCTTAAAATTAGGCCGCAAACTTTGAGTTCATATGCTTTTAAACAATTGCAATATTTCTAAAACTAACTTATCACCCTGTTATAGTCCTCCCTTCTCTCAGAAGTAGACTATTCCAGATACCTCCTTATCTGATCGGATTAAGCATTGTTTGCCACAGGCCAATAGGATGATGTATAGATAACAACATAGGCAATGATTATTATAGGCCAATAAGCAATGATGCTTGCTGAATCCAAAGGTTTTCAATAAGGTCAGGAATCTGGGTATAAATAGTCAACCTTTTGTGAGGATCAATGAAGAACGTGTCTAACCTAAACAGACTCTTTGCGTTCTCCCAAGGCAACTCTGCTAACCTACACAGCAGCAAGTATTCCCATTGATATTATTACGCTATTTAGTCTACACAGCTATGCAAGTCCCACAGAGACCGGACGCTGCTAAGACCACTCTCGGCTCGAGGCAAGCTGTCTTGTACAGCTCGAAGAGTCATAGACCTTACCCGTGAGACAAGCCATCAAGTATGGCTGGAAGCGGTAGGCAGAACCCAGAGTTTACATTGAACTACAATATTCAACTTGGAAATATTCACTTGTATATATTGTGTTGTATATATTGTATATATTTGTACATAATAATAAATATATTAATTGTAATACTTGTTTCAGTATTATTTTACATTATTTACCGTTGGTTGGGTCTGTAATCCAGACCAAACACAACACACCCGAAATCTCTAAAACTTCTGATATCTTGTGAGAAAATGCTACCTTTTCATTTATAATATTACAAAGAGCTATTTAGCTTCTCAAATCTATATGTCTTTATCATTAATTAAAAGAAGAACAATATATTCCTTCTATGTGATTAAAGTATTACTGTCATTACATTAAAATGTCGTTGCTGGAATTAATAGGTTTGTGACACTATTTCTCATGATCATATATTGTTTTCAGTGCATTAGAAAGATCTCTAGTGGTTACAATGAGAAAAAGTTTTCATTTTCTTTGTAGTTTCACTCTATTAATCAATTTGAACCTTTTTATCAATCTTGTAATTTCTGTCTTTAAATCTCTATGTTTTATATCAAATTCCATATTTCATTTTTTTCCAAGTCGAAATTGCTACATATTTACTTTTAATGAATCATTAATAATGTCAAATTAGTCATGTTGTTTTTTAGTAAACCCAAGAAAACATTTATTTGCATCCTATCGTACTCTTAAGATAATCTCACGTCACTGCAATATGGTACATTCAAGATCCAAATTAACAATTTTAGTGTTAAATAGCTGCTGCAGTTTAATACTTAGGATAGAAACTTTTCAAAAGAAACATCATTTTTTTGGTACTGTGATTGGAATAAGATGAACTTCTTAAAACAAATATCATTTTAATTTTGGAGCGGACTAATGCACATTCTTTCAATAATCTGCAGTTATAAAAGAATTGGCATAACATGAACGTTTTTTTTTTATTTGATTTTTAACTATAAATTAATCTATGTGTGGTTGCGTACTTGTCATAATATGAAAATTTTTTTTTGTATTTTGACTTTAACTATATATAATGTAATCTATTAAATGCTATCGGTTAATTGAGGTTGCATTCACGTTATTTTATGATAATTTTTCTGCCTAAATAAAGTTATTCGTGGCATCGATCCATGTATTGTGGAAAAATGTAATATCACGGACCATTTGAATTTACAGCACCAATATCATTATTTTCAACAACTTTTAAACAATGTTGTACTAACTGTACATTAAAATCCTAAGAAGAAAAAAATCAACATTTTGGTATTACTGTAATAATGATATCCAGAAAGAAATAAAATCTTTCTCTAAATTCTGAATTTAATGTTAGAGATGTGAGCACTGGTTGCATTATATATAACAAGCTTTGAGAAAATTAGTATTTTATTGATACAACAATGGAATTCTAAGAATAGAAGATAATAAATTAGACTTTATAGCAAATATATCATGATGGATTCTCTTTTCACTGACTGCTCTGTTCTGCCAAAAAACTTCTAGTCATTCGCATGTTATATCAAACTTCATTTATCTAGAAAATTAACATTTATATCAATCCTATATCTTGAGAGGATGTTAGCTGTCAATGTAGATGTCTATTATGATCTTGAAGCGGTTGTGCCAATTAATATTCATATATTACTTTTTAACCAACATGTCCAAATACATTACAAGGAGATTTCTAAGAATATTTCTTTTAAAATAACTTTGTAAATATGTCCATTTTTATAATCTTGTCTTGATTAAAATCATTGATATTCCTTGAAGCAGTATGTAGAAAAACATAGAGTAATAATAATTACTTTTAGTACTATCATTGTGTCTTTCTTTACCACCCACTACTGATATTATTATTACTGTTATAGATACAATCAGAAACCCACCAGACACAACAATCTAATTGGATTGTGAGAAAGGCCATTTTAGAGAATTTTTTTAGGCTCCTCTAGTTCTGTGGTAAACAGAGGAATCCTTAAATAAACTATTTAAACATAAAATCTTATGTGAAATGTCTGAACGTATAAAACTGCATCTGTAAATAAAATATTATTTATTTCTGTAAATACGCACCGATGTCTTCACTTCAATAACATTCTCTTTATTAGAGAAATTTACTTAAGAAATTCGCGAGAGATCATCGCAACATTATAGATTAAATTAAAATAGAATTTGTATACAAATATAACTAGTTGCATATAAATTATATTTATCAAGAAGAGGGAGAAAAACTAAAATGATCAGACTGGAAAAAAGTTAGTTTTGATTTGAAGTGTTAACAATTCAGCAGTAAAGACTGATCAGTGATAGAGTAGAAGATCGCCCAGCAGTGGTTATGTCTAAAGTGGAACAATGGCAAGCAAGAAGCAGTTACTTGTTTGTGTAATGAAAAGGTATTACCCAAAAAGTAATTAACTGAAGCTTAACCAAACCGCAAGAGACAACGTTGGAAACGGAGGTGGTTAACATATAATGTATAAATTGTGGGTGCTTATGTAAGCACTAATATTGCGAACATTAATAGATTTATTTTATACGTGAAATTAGATGTACTTATTAGCGTTTCAAGAGACATTTGATTTGAAAACACAAATATAATATCGGGATTACTCCTGGTGTGGCAGAAGCCTATTTTAATGTGAGGAAAAGAAACAGCATATAAATACTAATGGACTATTATCCTTTTATGGTGTTTTTACCACTTTATTATTTGTTATTAAATAAATCTTGTTATTATATATTTAGAAATATATTGTTTATTTATTTAATTCTCGGAATTGGTTTTTAGAGACCTTCGGAACACAACATTTGTGCAGTAATGACAGGATGGCTACAGGACTCGACCCGAGATAACTTCTACTGGAAAGAATAAAATATAATGGCACTAAGTTTTGTAATCTGTGAAATTGGATGTAACCAACATGGACTCATGGAAACGTTATTGTAGAATATGTGGAGCTTTATATGCTTTATAAATAAATTGGAAGCTGAGCATATCAAAGTGTTGGCCCTTTTTATTTTGCATGCAAGACATTATACAGCTTGCAAATAGTCTTACTGATCATAAACGTCTGGAGAAACTTCTATATAATGAAGTTGTAGAAATTTTAAATGGATATTTCGTTAGGAGAATATCGAAATGGGTGGCGCTGCTGAGATTGAGAAATCGAAAACAACTACCTCATGAAAAATACATGGATTACGATCTAGCTCTAAAAAATCTGACTAATCACAATGATTTAGATCCTGAAATAAGTGATTATTATTAGAATAATTTATATACGGCATAGAGGATAATTTCCGAAAAGTATCCCTCAGCAACCTAATTTAAGATATAAAAGAGCGAGGCAGAAATGTGTCGTACAAAAAGTTTTACGAAATATTGCATTGGGATTTATAGAGTCACAGCTGTCGGAGAAAAAATTGCTAACAAATCAAAAAATAGCGAACCAAAGCCTTGTAGTGATAAAAAAAAAGTAAAAATATTTTTATAATAAACTGGAACATTTTAAAAATAAAAATAATCACAGAAATGAAAATTATAGGAACTGTAATAAAAAGGGTCATATAGCGGCAGTCTGTCACTTTAAGATTAGAAAAACTATTGATTTTATGAAAGCAGACTATAAGTCTAAAGAAAAATTAAATTATGAGAGTGTGAATATAAAGAGGTTCAATTACAGAGAAATGGACCACGTATTTTTAGACTGTTATTTGCGGCCAAAGAGTAAAAAATGGAAGTCGAGAGCTTAGCCAGTCTATCAATGATACTGCTCAAAGATTGGATTAAAATTAGCAGAAAATGTAAAATGAAGATATCATTTCAAGATACAGAGGTGATGGCCATACATTTAAATGGCATTAAAATTGATATTCGAGGAAAAGTGGTAGTGCCTGTAAAATTAACTTCTAGAGTGAAATGGCTGACGCTTTACATAGTAAATAAAAATTTCAATTCTTTATTAGAAAGAAATTGATGGTATTCACACTCCTCGGATTCGATTAATAAAGCTAGTACTACCAACTTGTAAAAATAATGTTCAAAATTGGAGCAAGTTCCTAGTAGGAAAAAAAACACAGATATGCGATTTACTTGATAGTAAATGCACACTTAGTAATAAATTAAGTCTATTTCTAGAGTAAAGGGAAAGAGTAAATGTCCACGCGCGTATTTTACTGTATATGTAAATAAAAAAAATATTTATTTTTGTAAATACGCATGGATTTCTTCACTTCAGTAACATTCTTTTTCCTGGAGAAATTTACTCTAGAAATTTGCTGGAGAGATTGTAGCAAAATTATACATTAAATTAGAGTAGAATTTATATGCAAATAAAGCTAGTTTTATCCCACGTTAAATAAAGAGGGAAGAAGTAGCTGGGATGGTTAGACTGGCTGGAGTAAAGTTCGCGTTGATTGAAGTGAAAACAGATAAGCAGTAAAGAATGATCAGCAGTAGACTATTAGATTGACTAGCAATGATTAATCTAAAATGAAACAAAGGCAAGCAAGAAGCAGTTATTTGTTTGTGTATTGGAAAGATTATTACCAGCGAAGAGTAATTAACTGAAGATTGAACAAACAGCAAGAGACAAATTGGAAACGAAGATGGTTAATATATAAAATATGAACTGTATATGCTGATATAAGCGTTAATATCGCGAACATTAATAGATTTATTCTATACGTGAAATTAGATTTGATTATTTGTATTTCAAGAGACATTTGATTTGAAAGTACAAATTAATAACGGGTTTACTCCTAGTGTGGAAGAAGCCTATTTTCACCAGAGGAAAATAACAGCATATGAATATTAATGAAATATTATCCTTTTATGTTGTTTTTACCGCATTATTATTTGTTATCTTGTTATATATACATTTTGAAGTATATATTTTTTATTTATTTAGCTCCCTGACTGGTGTTTAGAGACCCTCAGGACTATGACAGATAAATCTCTTTACTCTAATCCAGTTCCAAAGTAATTGATTGTACTGCTTCAATTAAATATCACAACGGAAATATGTCAGCCTATTATGCCTGAAATATTATTTTTTAATACTTGAGGACTTGATTAAAAATAATAATAAAAAAAGGGGTTCAAGTCTGAAATGCTGCGTATGTAATCTACCACAGGTAAGTATACTGAAGTAACATATGCAAGTGTGATGAACTTTTTTAAAATGGAAAACTGCATCCATCATTAGAAATAGTGAAAAGACCACACCCATTCGACTGATCTTTAAGTATTATAGAAAAATGGATACTAGTCTGATAGCCAGGCATAGCCATTTGATGTCATTTTTTATGTGCAAAAACACATAAAAATGCCATTTATATGGCTAGACTTATGGCTAATACAAGAGTTCTGTTGTAATGGCCATTGCAGGCCACTTGATGGCATTGCACAGAAATAACATGGCATGTTTTGTGCTTTGTGACGCTTTATGCAAATTCGTACAAGTCACAGTTGGCTACTGTATCATCTAAGGGTGACTGGATTTTAAGTGGCCCCAACTTTTGAAATGTCCATAGCAGAGTAATTTCACTTCCACTTAAATAATGCATTCAGATTCACTAAGAATTGTCACACTGTCCCCACCCTTCCCTACACAACTTGGAATGTGCAAAACATTGACAAAGGGTAGGGCCGACACCTGTGGAAATTCATGTTTTCACAAGAAAATATATGAAATAAATAAAATGGTGTACTGCTTCAACAGATTTTCAAATTGTGCAACTTGCCGACAACAGAATGGCCAGACTTATGGCTAATACAATAATTTCTATTGTATTAGCCATTGCAAGCTGCTTGATGACATTGGCAGAAATATTACAGCCTGTTTTATGCACTGTTTATCTTAATTTCCACAATTCACAATTGTTTACCATATCGTTTCTGAGGGTGGCTGGATTCAAAGTGGCCACAAGTTTTGAAATCTCCATGGCAAAGTAATTTCCTTTCTACTTAAATCACACTGTCTGTACACTGTAATGCGATGAGTCCATGAAACTCTACATTTGCAAAAAAACATCACAATTCCGATGTCACTCATGCTCCTGCAAGTGAAGCTATTCGATTCGCAAACATTTCCAAAACAAAAGTTTGCGATTCTATAATATAAATAAATAATAATAAAAAAAACGACAATTGAAAAAGTCAAAAGTATTGGTATAATTTTATTTGGCGGGGGGGGGGGGGTATGAGAAAAAGTTTGTCGTCACTGAGACAAAAGTTATTTTTGGTTTGTTTTTATTTTAAAAAAGATAGAACCATATTTTAGTTAATGAGAACAATATTTTATTAAAAGAAAAAAGGCAATTCAAACAAATTGTAATAAAAATTGGTTTTTAAAATAAACGTTTTACTATATCTAGGTAAAGATGTTTTTGTGTATTGTTTTTGTTATTGTAATTTGTTAGTACCGTAGAAAAAATCCATTTCCAAAACAAAAGTTCCTGATTCTATGACATAAATCACTAAAAAAAAAAACAACAACAAAAGTTGAGAAAGACAAAAGTTTTGATGTTATTTTATTTGGGGGTGGGGGGGGGTGAGAAAAAGTTTGTTCATCAGTGAGACAAAAGTTAGGAAAAAGTTACTTTGGGTTTGTTTTTATTTTAAGAAAAAGGTAGAACAAGATTTTATTAAAGAAAAAAAGGTAATACAAATAAAATGTAATACAAATTTGTTTTAAAAATAATAAATGTTTAACTATATCAGCTGTAAAGATGTGTTTGTGTAAGGAAAAACAAATTAAAGATGTAGTGGATAAAATAAAAGGAAAAAAAATTAAAGACATAGTAGAAAGAAAAAATCGCGTGATCTGGAACATTACATTTGATTGTTTTTGCATAGCAACAACGCCGTCCGGGCTATCAGACTAGTACCAAAAACTTTTCTAATTATATTTAAATGAAAATTTAACACAATTATCTTACATCCTCATATATATATGCTTATTCCACATAAAAAAATGAAAATAAAAGAACTATTATATTGAGAGGTTATAAATAACTAATTGAATAAGCCTTTTGTTTTTGTATTTTATTTGAAAAAAAAAAAACCCAAATATTGGCTTACAGCTTAGAATTACATAACCTGAAACTGTTTTCTAAATAAACTTTGAGTTATCTGGATCCCTAAAAGATTTTTACTTTTATTGAGATAAATATTTATTCATAATAGTATGTAACAGCAAAACAAAAAAAGCAGACAAATGTTTTGAGGCAAACAAGGGAATTCAGCTGTATTTTTATCACATTTTAATATGGTCATTTCATAAAGATTCTGTACAATTTTATCTTCCTCTAAGTCAATTAATTCTATTTGAAATTCTGTGGGTTTTTTGAAATATTAATCAAATATGATTCATATACCAATTTTATTGTGAGAATATGCACTCCGAAATCAAAAATCTTTTACTGTATTCTTCAATTAAAGATCAGACAGCTAAGTAACCTACAATTTTTTTGCATACATCTTTCTAATAATTTAAGACCTTCGTTAAATGTGGGGAATGTTTTTCAGATCATTTTTAATTTAGAGAAAAGTATTGGAAAAATATTAACTTGACTGAGCATTTTTATCTTATATCATAGTATATGCTTTGTTTTCTCTACAAATAAATATTTAAATCAGTTTGCTTACTATAATCTCACACCAAAACACCGTTTTTACATATTAGCTCGAATTCTTATAGTTGTTACTCTTAAAATGTAAAAATTTGTTTTTCCAAAATTAAATTTTTTACTAAAGTTGGTCTTTTTGATATCCAGCACATTTTAGAATAATATGGTAAATCGATACGACATACACCTTCACGTGACATAAGTAGGTTCAAAATTAACGATGACTGTCATGTTGTATTTATATGAATAAAGTTAATAATTGTAATAATTCTATCTAAAATATTGCTGAAAGTATATTATCTAGCACAAAAACTTTGCAGGCACAACATACCAGTGAAACAAAATTAAAAAATTCTAAATTTAAATTTGTTTAATAACACTACAAATCGTTCTTGCTTTCCTCTTATTGATCGTGCTCCATCCGTATGCATTATCAATGTTTGATTCAGTTTCATGACATACTTTTTTAAAGTTGTTAATAATATCAAATCGGCAAGTACTCTCAATAAGCATTTCCAAAGTGAGTACTTTCTTGTAACAATAAAATTCTTTAGTATAGCAAAGATAAAATAAAAATATTTGAGCTGAGCCAGTTTTATCATGACTTTTATTTAATATTATCAAAAAATTATACAGCATTATTTTGAATTATTGTGCGAAGTTGTACTGAAACATTCTGAGTTAATTCATGCTCTCTGTCATTTATAGTTTTTTTTGAAAGAGATAATTATTAGTATTTGTAAACTTTCATTGGATCTCAACATTACACTACTTTAATAATACATTGTTGTATCATTTCTTGATCATTAAACGGTTTGCCTCTTTTTCGAAATACAGATGCTATTATACTTAACAACAGTTACTGCAGTTTCTTGCTTAAATAAAGTCTCTTCAAATTTCTGATATGTATTTATGCAAAACTAGCAGATTTATGAGCTTCTTCTTCTAGTTCATATATTTGTGGTCATTATGAAAAACAACTTTCAGCTGCGTATATGAAACAAACCATTTTATTTTATATTTGGATATTTTTATCAATGAACTAAGTAATAAAAAAGGTTATAAAGATATTGCGCACAAACAATTTGGATATTTTAAAGATAATGGTTAATATAATAATTCAATTTAATTATCACTGGCACAAAGTGACATCTAAGAATAGAAACTTGGAAAATTGATACAGTTATTATTCAATATAGCAACATTCATTTCAAATTTTAAATAATAGTAATATTATTATTCTGTGTTTACTTTATAAAAAGAATACAATTTCCCAAAGTGTTCTATATAAAAATATAATAGTAATAATACTTTTTATTTAACAAATATTAATTAACCAAGATGAAGGACACATATTATTTTAGTCAAATCTATTCTTATTCATATGCTAGACATATAAAAAACACATAAATACTTAATAAATGAATATAATTATAAATATTAACTGTTGCTATGAATTAAATAGGTTTAACTGAAAGCAGAACAGATTTATGCATATATATAATATTCAAATCAATATATACATCAAAATACAGTAAAATTCACATAAATTATATTATTTTTAAAACCATATATCTTGTAGTCTTTATCAACTAAATAACAGTGAATAATCAAAACGAGACAACTTTCACAATACCCATAGTTCAATTCAGCTTTCCCACAATTCTATTATTTTAACATTTAATGATTGCAGATTCATTAACATTTGACGATTTCTTATAGCCTCTTTTATTTTACATTTATCATGGCAACGTCCAATTTGGATAATTTTTATATTTTTATAAACAAATTTAAATCCATGTTCACAAGATTTATTATGATCAAATATAACAGATGATGACGGTTTATTTACATTTATTCCTCATGGTTTTCTCTTTTTCAAATCTATTATATAAAAACATGCTCTTTTATTTGCTCTACACAAGATGTATAGTCGAAAGTACTTCTTAATTTATGTCAATTTCACTGTATTTTGATATATAAATTGATTTGAATATTACATATATTTTAGAAAGTATACAGGTATCAAACTTAATTTATATATATATTGTAATGGTATACAATATGCCGTTACATTAATTTAAAATTAAAATAAAAACTTAAGTTCGTAAATAAAAATAAATTTATTAAAAACTAAAAGCTAAAATTAAAAAGAGTTGTTTTTCGCACTGATGGAAAACGTTAAAGTATTTTTTCTTTTTTTTTTTAAAAAAAGTATTTGAATGTACTTTTTTATAAATAAAAAAAAGTAAAGATAATATTTTTTTTAAAGTAACATAAATAAAAATGAAAACAGGTATTAATTAATTTCTGTAAAATGGAAACAGGTATTAATTAATTCCTGTAATCTCAAAATGGAAATGATTGTTCTTTTAATTAAACGAAAACCAAACTAACCCTTGGGGCTCATATATATTTTTAAAAAAGTCAGATAGGAGATAGATAAGGAAACCAAAGATTGACTAATGAAAGCATCAAGCCACAGCACGGACCAAAAAAGTGACTCTAGGATTAGTGACATCTTGCTCATTGGATCCAAAAATTTGGTGATAAGTGGCTAATAAAAATATAAAAGGAAAAATAATTGTTGTTGCGATGCTGACTATTAATCTACAAGTGGACTATTAATCTATCTATAAACAGTAGTTGTATTGCAGGTTCCACGATGTAGAAGGCTGCAGTAGATTTAATTTCTGGACCACCAGCTGATGCCTCCAGAAGATGGTTCTTGACCAACTGAATGGTAAGTAGTGGCTCCATTTCAAGGGACAAGCAGTCTACAAGAGTATTCATGAAAATGGACAAAACAGACTCCAGGCAATCTACCAGGAAAAGTATGAACTTTTGTCATTATAGACTGTTTCAATATATCTTCTATATGCAAAATAAGTTAAACTTAACTTCAAAGGAACTTATCTGACTTCATAAAAATTTCTAAATTAATTTTATGTGTGTAAACTAACTAAATTAATAATCATTTCCATTTTTGTTTCTTTAATAATTTTGTATTAATTAAATCATTTGAATGTATTTAAATTTAGGTTGGGTGTGGATGGCTATATAGATTCATTAAGTTTATATTAGTTTAAGGGAGGGTTACTCTTGGGTTAGTTGTTTCACAGTTAAATTGGATTAATGGATTGGATATATTGGTGTAATTAGTAAATATAGTATGAAAATCTGCTACATGCAGGATCATCTTTATGCTGTGTTTGGGAAAAATAATCCCACTCTTATCGACCATCAGAAGCAGACATATTCCCTGCTTCTTGGATCCCCCTTTAGCCTATGAAATGGGATGGTAAGTCAGCAAAAAGGACTGTGTAATCCCTTCCTGTGGAGTTTTCTGTTTATTTTATTGTTCTTCTCACCAGACAGATGTAACATTCCTGTACTGGATGAGAGACAATTTCTTCTATATAACCCCACTGTTCAGATGTGTATTTCTGACAGTATGGCACTGTGCTGTCGGGTTCATGCTGCATTGAATATATCAATATACCACATAGATTGGCATTGGTTTGACTGCAAACTTTTGGCCTAGGGTTAGATAAGGGCTGTAGGATATTTTTTTTTTCAAACGAATCCATATAGTGTATTTATACTCAACATTATAAAACAAACTCTTATTAAAATCCATCTGTGTGGATTGTTTAAAATAATAATTTAAATTAAAAAAATAATATTAAAATATAAACAAGATAAATTTTATTCCTCAATTTTTGAATATTTATATATGCGTCAATAAATTTTTTTGTGTCTGTTATTTCTGGCAATAGCTTATTTATTTATTTTATTGAAATGCCTTTATTAAAATATATTTTAAGAAGTTACATTAAATCTCTGCATCTCCATGAGCTAGTGGCATGGACTGATGGTTGGAATAAAATATTGTAAAAATTAGATCTTAATAGCACATATCTGCATACTATATAAATTTTCCAGGTTACAATAGCCTAATGGCGCCCTGTATGACAGATACGGTAAGACTGCAACTTCCAATACACTCCGACTGTTATTATTGGACTGCATTTTGTAACAATCACATCTATTTTCATTTTTTTTCTACTTATGAGAAAGGTAAGGCAAAAGATGATTTGATTAAATATGTTTATTTATTAACTAGAATTATTATAAGTGGTTGATTAAATTAACTGTCTACATTTGTTAACTAACTACATATCTTTATGACATTGTATTGTTAACATTTTCATCATACATTATGTACTATTTAACCACTACTGACATTGTTATTTCTTTTCATATTTGTTTAATATTTCATACATTGAATCACATATTTAAGCAGAGGGATAGAGTATCATTGATGGATTAACCAACAATGATACCTATGGCCAGATTGAGGCTACATGAATTCACAGCCTTGACCATTTTCCCTAACCATAGCACGTCTTTATACTGCTGGGACAACACCCATCATCCAAGGCATTTTATTTGTTTTGAGGACAAGTCTCAGGCACTACCTGGCCATATAAGTTTTATATGTCTGGCATATTCAAACAGGCAAATGAATCCAATGCTTGAAATTTACTTAAGCTAACTCAAACATGTTGAACAGCGGATCCAGTAAAATATTAACTAATACATGGAAATATTTATAATCTTACAAACCAAGCAACATTTAAATAAGTACTTTTTATTCAAACCACACACAATCACATAAATATTTAATACAATCAAACAAAGAAAATAAATAAGTATACAATAATTATTAATAATTCAATATCATTAATTATCCTTCATTTTATATTTCTTTTTAAAATATTAGATACTTAATTTATGACTGAAAAAGTTGTATTTGCCTATATTTTTTATAACAGTGAGATGACATCATCTATTGGCAGTTGAAATATTTCCTTTGGTTCTGATTTTCCACATAGCTGACCTTTTAGTCTCCAACAATGATTTCTTTGTGTTTTCCCATGATTCTGATGGAGATTGGGAGAGAGAAAGTAGGTGGCAGTATCTACACTATAGTTAAGGCATTGATCACAGGCAAAACAAGTTGATGGAGCTGAGGATCCAGGACATAAGCCCAGATGAACTCTCCTAAAGTACTTTAGCAACACATATTGCTACTTTTATGACTTTTACATTTAGATTCTTCACAGCAAGGAATAACTGACTCTCTGAGGATCTTCTTAACTATGCTCTCAGTAACAAATCAATAATGAATAAATCAATGAACTGAAGAACTAACTTAACAATGGATTAGCCACCATTTTTACACTTACCTCTCCTATTTGTCAAATTTTTTATCATATTTTTAATTTGGTTTTTAATTAAATTTACATTTATTTATCTAATTTTTTTTAGATTCAGCTCCTATTTTATTGGTCAGGAATCTTTCCAAAATTTAAGTGCATTTCTGTTGATGAGATAGTTTACAAGATTTCTTTTGCTAATTAATTCTATTGAAAATGTTGTTTTAAAATCTTTTACATTTATTTTTTCCTCATAACATTTACTTTTTTTTCAATTATAAAAAGAAGAGAATGAGTTTTAAATCTTTTTCTGCAAAATTGTCTTTCTCCACTATTATTCTTAACAAAAAAACAATCCATTCTCAAAAAATAATGCAATACTTTCTATTAATTTCATTCTTAAAATTTACTTTTAAGCTACTTTTAGTGATGTCTTTTTTCATAATTTATTTTTTCAAATTATTAAATATATGTAACACAAATATATGTGTGTTTTACAACATATATGTTGTGGACATTACAATATATATATATATATATATATATATATATATATTAAAGCCATTTGTTGGACCGATTAGGATATTTTCCATATCACATCATCTTTTCATAGGAAAGATAAAAGATATTATTGCTTGTTGAAATAATTAAATTTATAATTATTGTAAAGGTAAAGATATCATTGCTTGTTGGAATAGTCCAATTTATAATTGTTGTAATAAAAGGGGGAGCAGAAATTTTTAGGTTCTATGCAAGTTATAAGAGAATTTCATAATATACTTAAATACGGAATTCTGATTCTGATTCCGTGTGTAAGCATGTTAATATTCAATTAAAAGAGGGGTCAAGACCATGGTTACCTTATAAAGAAATTTAGACAATCTAAATATGTATTATGTATTATTATTATTATTATTTAGTAAATTTCATATAATATTTGAGATTGTAGTGATATTATATAGATGTGTTTGTTGTTTTTTTATTGTAATAAAGATTTGTTATTGTTATGAATTTACACGTGTGTCTTGTGTTTGATGTTTCAAATATCTCCAGAATCTATATCCAGCACCTATATCTAGAACTAATACCAGATCACCTTTAAATTTACATAATTTGTTTTTATGATTGATTCCATAGTTGATTTACATTATTCATTTTATATTGATTGATTCCATAGTTATTTTGCATAATTCATTTATATTGATTGATGCCATAGTTGATTTACATTATTCATTTTATATTGATTGATTCCATAGTTTATTTGCATAATTCATTTATATTGATTGATTCCATAGTTGATTTGCATAATTCATTTTATGATTGATTTCTACAGTTCCCTTACATAAGTGATTTCCTTGATCAATTTCCCTGATTAATGTCCATGATTTACTTCCATAGTTTACTTTGGCAGAATGTAATAGATTTAAAAGTACTAATTAAATTGAGCAAACAGATGGTATGAAATAGAATACAATGAGAGAAGATAGTCAGTTTAGGTATATTAAATTTAGTCATTTGGTTTGTTGCAATGTTATGAATATTAGGAGCAGACATAAAATCCCTTTCCTGCTTTCAGTATTTAATATGATTCCCATTGGTAAACTCACATTAAAGTTTAATTTAGCAAGTTTAGGGATCATATCCATTGTAATGTAATCATTAATAACACTTCGTTAGCAGATATAGATCTTCAGAAAGAGTACTTTGATGATTAAATCTAAGAGCTAGCTTGGAAGTTAAGTAGTGTATAAAATCAGGAAATATTATTATTATAATAATTATCATGAATTAATAGTTAGTTGGAAGGCATATGTGTGTGTTTAAGGAAATAGGATTAAGAGTTATCAGTTAAGAATATATAAAGAAGAACAAAACACAGACAGTCAGTGTTATATAATTGTAACTATTGAAAGTGATAGATGCTGAGAACAAAAAATAAAGTAGTGGGGTTAAATAGGAAGGATTTATTTCTTTATCCTACTTTAAATTAAATAATAATTTAAGATTATAAGCATGAGTTATGAGTTCTCCGCATCGATTACTAATTAAAGCAACAAAAATGCAAATAACTTTTCAATTGATCAAAAAAAAAAAACTTTCCAGAAAGAATACAATTAATTTTCTTTTAATTAAAAAAAACTTTCAACAGATAAAATAAAATGTTAGTTTTTTTTTTTACAAAATAAACTCAAAAGATTTTGAATCACAATTTTTAAACAAAACAAATTACAGACAATAAAATAAATAAGTGTGTAAATATACCTTTCTTATGTAAAAATAAATAAATATTAAATTTTTAAACTTTTGAGACTGGAAGTATCCGGTTCAACTGCCCCATCCTGCCATAAAAAAAATATAAAACATTTTTATGCTATATATATATATATATATATATATATATATATATATATATATATATATATATATATATATATATATATATATATATATATATATATATTATTAAAATACTTTAAACATTTGCAACCCCTCAAAGTCCAAGCTGAAAGTTTGTTTTATATTTATCTAAAATAATATTTTATTTTTCTACTTCAACTTTATTCATTCTCCTACTTAGGTAATCATAATCAAAATTTTCCATCCAATTATTAAAGCTAACCTCGATCGGGTAATTCTATCTTATGGAGTGTTTGGTCAGTATGGTGATCTATCATAGTACTGTCAATCTTTTGTTCAGCAGGTCTGAGACTCTGGGAATTATAAGATCCATAACCCCCTGATTTGTCTTCCAGAACCAAAGTATTTGGCCCACTCCACTTTTGAATGATGAAAGGACCATCATAGATAGAAAAAAATTATTTGGTGCTGGACAGGATTACTCACATGTGGTTTCATAACAAAAATTAAGTCCCCGGTATCAAATTGGCATGGTCTCTGATTTCCCCACTTTATCCGTAAATCAGCCATGTGCAGTAATCTCCTCCTAGCCTTTTCTATATCCTTTTTTCTATTAATCCTACCTCTATTGGTGGGTAATGGGGTCTTAATAAGTATGGGGTAATTTTGATCAAAATGTAGTTTAATTGGTGTAAACCCTGTGGACTCATTTAGTGTCCAATTTATGTATTTAACAACATTCCCAGCTTGGATCACACATTCTTTGTGATTACTGCTGACATATAGCCAAATATACAGTTTAGCTCTCTCATCACTCACTCACAGGGATTAGATTGGGGATTATGTATAGATGTTAATAAATGCTGTATTCCCTGTTGCTGGATCCAATGCTTCCAGTGGCGAGATTTAAATGGAGTATTTTGGTCAGTAAGGATAAACTGTGGTTTGCCAACCTTAGGAATCTGCTGCTCTTGCAAGACTTTGATAGTGTTGAGGGTATTGGCCCTTCTTAGAGGGTATGCAGTCATGTATTTTGAAAACACATCATACATGACTACTAAAAATTTTTAATGTTTGTAAGCATATGAAGGACCATAAAAGTCAATAACTAGTAAGTCATTTGGGTTCTGTGCCAAAATTGGTTGCACAGTTCTTGCAAATTTCTTATTTACATGTTTTGTTTGTGCACATATGTTGCAGGTTTTAAAAATGGATAACATGTTTGAGTACATACCCATCCAGTAAAATAGTTCTTGGAGTAAATACTCTGTCTTATGGGGGGGGGGAGAAATGTTCATAAAGACAATGTACATATTTAATTAAGTGGTTTATAAGCCTTTTGGTTATGAGTGTCCTCTAGGAATCTTCTTCTGAGGTAACCTGGTACTGTAATAACCCATCCTTGAGTTGGTAAGTCTTCTCCTTTTAGTTTAACTGATAGGTATCACTATTCTGTAGAGTTTGCATGCATTTCTTGTGTGCTATCATCTGGGCCTACCTTGGGTCAGTTGCCTGTATTTCCAATAGTCTCAGCAAGTCTTGCTCCATTGAGTCATCTATGGTCAATGTAACTGCAGCTATACTTAAGTTATTAGAAATGAAGTGACATTGAGGAATATCTATAGGATGCCAACTTAAGACATTGTCCACAATATTATCCCAGCCAGGGCAATGGACTATTTTATATTGAAACTTCTGTAAGATCAAGCTCAATTGAATCAAATGATCATTTGTCAGATAGCTATTGTTCAGAAATTCCTAACATTTATGGTCCATAATAACAATGACATTTGAGCCCAACAAAAATTGTTTAAACTTTCCAGAGGCCCATACAATAGCCATATATTTCTTTTCAGTAGTCATATAATTGTTTTCAGCAACTTTTAGGGTATGGATACAAAATATAATTCTTTGTGGCATTTTGCTCATCAATTTGAAATAGAACTACTCTCATACCATGTCTACTGCTGTCAGTTTGTATATAAAAAGTTTGAGAAAAATCAGGATAAGCCAGATCTACTTGTTTGAGAAACTTCTTGATGAGTTAAAACTTCTGCTCCTAATGTGCCATTTTTGATTCTTTCTTAATAACTGGACCAAGGTTGATGAATCTCTGGCAAAGTTTTCATAGAATCTATGATAAAAGTTGCAGAGCTCCAAAAATGATCTCACCTGATGTCTGTTAGAAGATGTAGGGAAATTCTCAATCACAGCCAGTTTGTCAGGATCAGGTCTTTCCCAATTAAAAAGCCCAAAAATTCTATTTCATCCATGGCTACATATCTTTTCTGCAGATTAATCATTACATTTTTTTGATGGCACTTCATCAAAAATATCTCTAAATGTTCCAAGTGTTCTTCTATATTTCTGGAAGCAATAACCACATTGTCCATGTACATCACAATAATATTTTTGACCTTCTCTGACAATATCTGATCCAAACACCTCAACAGCCCTGATCAACCCAAAAGGCATCTGGTTGAAAACATATGTATACCCTTCATACCAAAAGCTCATATACTGATGAGCAGATGCTGAAGAAGACAGATTTTCCCTGAAATCTAGCCAGTATTTCATTTATTGTTGAAGTAACATTCTTTCTGGGATTGTGATAGCATTTAACAGCAAGCATCCAAACATATTCTAACAGCTCCATCTTTCTTCTTTACTACCACTAAAGGGTTATTATAGGAAAATGCTTGCTTACCAATAACACCCCATTCAATTATTTGTTGTATCTAACTATCCACCTCAGCTTTTGAAATGGTATTGGATAAGAATGATTTGGGATAGGAATGATTTTGAAAATGGTTTTCTTCCTTTACCTTAATTCCATGAATATATCCTTCAATAGCTGAAAATCTATTAGAAAAATGTATAACCCTGTATTAACACCTGCAATAAATGATAGTGTTGTTCCATCCCTTTTAGAATAGACTGTTTCACTTTATTCTTAATTTCAGTGGTGTCTAAGATCAGTTGTACAAGGTATTTTTAACAACTGATAAATTTTTAATCCCTCCAGGAGTATTATGCTTTTTCTGCACTAAAATAAGCTTCTACCATAATCAAGCACACATTTATGCTGGTGAAGAAAATCTGTTCCCACTACAACATCTTGTATCAATCTGGACATAATCAAAAAAATGTGGTCCACTTCCATGATTTCCAGACAGAGCTGTACCCAAACCAGCTTTGTCTCTAACATATGCTTTTTTCCATTAGTCAATGTAACCTGCATTCTCTTTAAAGGAAGTGTATACCTGTGTGTCTGTTGCTTTATCTGAAAATAAAAATGACTTGAAATCAGAGACATCTGACTCCCTGAATCAATTAAAGCCTTTGCTGTGATGGATCCAATTTTTATACTTATGATGGGACAAGTTTGGTTAGCTCCAACTAATGTTGATTCATTTTTATCCAATACCACATTGGACACTGTTCCTATATCTCCATCCTGTATCTTTTTCTTTTCCATTCTGTTGATAATATAACCAATCTCAGTCAATAACAGTATCATTTCTTCCATAACCATTTTATTATTAACTAACATGACTTGTTGTACTGCTGGAATATTGTTTCTTATTATTGTGATTATCAAGCTTTCTGATAAAGAGAATGCTGTCAAAGACTTCAGTATGGCAGCTTGCTTACAGAAAATCTGCATATAGGTTCTACCATTCTTTAGAATATGTTTGCTCTAAGTATTCCCTAAAGACACATAGTTGTCTGTTTTCACTCCAACAACTGCACATGATGGCATGTCTATACTCCCCAAATATCCGTGGCTTTATACATAAAGTATGCCACCAATCTCTGGCCACATCCTGTAAATGATTACAGGCCATCACAGTCTTTTCTTGTTCCTTCCATTTGTACAACTGAAACACTTCTTGAAGGCTTTCAAAATACTCAACTGGGCTTTCTCTTTTATCAGCCATGGAAATTTTTATCTGGATAAAAGTCATAATCCTAGGTTCTATTTGCCTACTCTCAGCTTTCTTTCTGTGTTACCTCTGGTCCTTTTCACCTCTTAGCCTCTGTCTCTTGCTCTCAAAAAATCCAAAGAGGCTTCTATTTATCTCTTTAATTATTTACTTAAAGAGGAGAATGTAAAAAACAAACTCACTTTTCTCTCATTTATATATCCCACTGAAAATGTTATTTATTATTTTATCATTTTAAAAGACAAATCCCTACTCCAAGCTGTCTCTACAACACACATCTACAAACTGATTCAAAATATTTAACTTCTGCCACTTATTCTGAAATATTTCTCAATTGTTTGAACAAAATCTCATGGGTTGAAAACTCAATGCCCCAATTGGGCACCAAAATTTATTTATGTAATGGTTGGTTATATTTTTAAATTACCTTTGATCACAGAGAGCACCACCAGATGACTACATATCTGGAAAATCTGTTTACTATGTTCAAAGGTTAATGATGATGATGACTGGCACTGCCCAGACTTAGCAAGATAGAAAGAGGTCTTAATAGATTGTTCAGACAATCAAGAAATAATCTAACAACCAATGTTAGTCAATATAATGTTAAAATTTATTAGATTTACAATAAGAATTTCAGAGTTCATTAAAATTCAAACATACACAAAAGTAGACAACTTTGACCCAACTTTCTCGCAGAGCACGTATGAGATAAAAAAAAGACAATAAACATTTCAGAAGATATACCAATTTTCTTATAGAATGATGAGGAAGGAGAAATAACTACTTTTGCTCAATTAAAAGAAATTATTCTTTTCACATTTAATGATTTTTCAACAAAAAACTAGTCTTGTAAAGAATCAATGAATCAGCATGGATGAGCCTTCCCTAGAACAGTAAATCTAGAGACATCATATGTCACAGGACAGCTCATGATAATTTAATTTACAATTACCAAAATTGACCCACTTACAAGAACAAATATAATGTGAAAAAAATAATGGCTCATGTAATTTCAGAAAAAAATCCAAAATCCCGGTTGTTGATAAAACCAGGCTTATTGAATCGTTAAAACATTTTCCCAATGATGGCAAGTTATTATATTCTAAATTAATTAAGTGTCTCAAAAGTAGACCAGTAAGGAGAATACAAATAATATCTGCCCAGTATTTATTAAGAATATAAATTAATCAAAGGTGAATCTAAATAGCTAATAACAGAAATCTGCAATACATGCTCTGCAATGTAAAAAATGAATAATTTAAACTTACAAAATATAAGACTTAAATTAAAAGATATCTTTACACACTAGTAGATAAAAGAATATGTTACGTAAATATGACATGAAAATTTTATACAATTGCTGCTTTCTATTTAGAAGAGGTTCTTACAAGAGATTTATGCACTAGCATGAATATAAAATGAGTTACCTTATGGTACTAATAAGTAGCAGAGGTTCTTATGAGAGATTTATGCACTAGTGCATATATAAAATGAGTTACGTACCATAAGTCTAATGAGTACTCACAGATGGATGATGGTAAGGTTGATTGAACTTTTTTCTTTAAATGGCAGTGAGGGTGAAGGCATGCAGAGGAATCAGTCTTAGTTCAGGCTTTAATTAGATTACAATTGGGGAAAACACCTTGGAGATCAGGATTCACCGAAAGTGGGTTTAGCAGCACATCCTCAAGGTTTCAACCCACATGGTGTAGAAGTTGGCCAACTTGTAAAGAGAACAAAAACTAATATAGGCTATCCTAAAAATTTGGCCGAAGATTCTTTCAAAGCAAACAGCACTATCTTCAAAACTATGACAATTCTGGTAATTAAATAAGCACTTCCATAAGCTAATATAAAACAACTATTAGAAATTGGTTGACAAACAAAAATGAGCGAGTTTGTTATTTCTAGACTAATTTTAAGTCTCTTTTCCTTAAGAATAATCAGTCCTTTTTTTGAGTTTTTTATCACCTTTTTAATCTCCCGTGTCATTTTTTTTTAATTAAGATTTTAGCCTAGAGCAAATCTCATTTAAAAAATATTAAGTAATTAAAACTGTACTTTTTTAGATAAAACAGGTTCATACTAAAGCAACAAAAATGCAAATAACTTTCCAATTGATCGAAAGAAAAACTTTCCAGAAACAAAAATACAATTAATTTTCTTTTAATTAAAAAAAACATTCAACACATAAAACAAAATGTTAATTTTTCTTTTTGCAAAATAAACTCAAAAAAGATTTTGAATCACAATTTTTAAACAAAACAAGTTACAGACAATAAAATAAATAAGTGTGTGAATATACTTTTCTTATATAAAAATAAATAAATATTAAATCTTTAAGCTTTTGAGATGGGAAGTATCCGGTTCAATATATATATATACACCCAGTTGGTTTGATGGCATCACACATATTTTTATTACTGAAATATATGGTAGTCAGTAAATCAAGACATCTGAACAAAATCTCAAAAATTGACAATTTTCTTCTAAAATTTATTATTTAGTATGGTCCAAAATGCTCTAAATTCTATCATTTCACTAGCTTGCTGATCTGTATTCTATTATTTTAATAGCACCCTCATTTATCAAGTCTGAAATTAATCTTTATCTCTCTTTCAGACCTGTAAATGTCAGCTGGACCTTATTGTGAAACACTTTCACATAAAACAAGTATAATTGTTCTTAAATAATATACGTTTTTATACAGGAATGACAAAATTATTTAAATAAAACTCTTTTTTAAATATATCTGTAAATGTTTATGCATTGTTTTCCTTGTACTGAAAGGGTATTATTTAGCCATCATCCCATTTCACTTATTCTTTTACCTTATTCAAACCCATCCCACTCCATATATAAGCTTTTATTAATTTATTAAAATGTAATAGTGAATATTTACATGCATGTATGTGTATTTGAATAGGTGCACACATCCAATAGGCATATTAATATCTGTAAGCATTATATACACACCAGTTACAAATTTAAAATTAATAAAATGATAATTTAAATTAAGTTGTGTGAACATTATTATATATATATATGTGTAATTACATATATATATATATATATATATATATATATATATATATATGTAATTACATCATATATATATATATATATATATATATATATATATATATATATGAAAGTAGCTGTAATGCAATTGATTTAAAAGCATTACATCTCTTTTAAATTAATATAAATTTGCATTATTTTTAGTTAAAAACTCTTTATTTAAATGCATTGGCTTATAAATTTCAATTCCTGTGGTAGTCCCACATGCATATATAATAAAATGTTTACAAACTAAACTCTTTAAAAAAAGTTAGCTGTTTTTATAAAAAGTTATAAATTTTTAGAAACCATCTGTGAGCAATTAATAAAACATGGAGTCAAAATTTTTAAATATATTTTAAAAATAAAACTAAGAACAAAAAGTGACCTGTTTAACCATTATTGTTTTAGCCAAGAAATGACCAAAGATTTCATTTTTATGGATTTTAAAATATTGAGGAAATTTTTGTAGAATGTTATAAACAGGGCACTCAAGTTACCAATTTTTCTGGTGTAAATGATTCACTCATATAATATTTGATATAGTTCTTGCTGCCAAATCACTATGACTGGCTGGAAAATGGAGTTTGGCAGCTAAGGCCATACTCTTTGCTGGCTCTCCTTTTGAAAGATTGGTCTGTGGAGGTTGAAGAATAGAGATATCAGTAGACTGCCAAGAAGACATTAGAAATGGATCAGACCAGCTCAGGGTGATGGTGATCAGCTACAGAGAAGCCTCAGCAAAGAAGATGTGGTAACAATTTTTCACAGAGTTTTTTAAAATTAATTATCATAAATTATTTAAAAGTTAAGCTAGCTACTAATCCTTAATGTGCACAAATGTTTGAATTTAAACTGTAATGATGTTTTAATAAATTAAAAGCTAATTTATATGTGTAAAATATTATTTAAAATTCTGCTAAAATTAATATCTTTAAACTTGCCTATTTATTAAATTAAAATTTAAAATTCTAAATGCTTATTAATAATCACTTATCCAGTTATTACTCTGTTAATTGCTCATCTGTAGTTATGCCTTTCTTATTTGTTTTATGGATATTTATGTTATAATTTATGCTATGCCCAGTTCAGAATGGACTTTGATTCTATGAATAAAGTTTGAGGGGGAGATGATTAGAGGCTCTCTCATAATTCACTAATTTTACTCTTTAGTGCACACACATAAATGTACACTCTGAAAACCCAAATATATATTCATTAAGCTATTATGATTAGCTTATTATTAGCATTGCTGTTAGAATGAGGTTTCCATGTTAATAAAGTAATTAGTTAATAAATTCAAGAATGAGTTATAAAGCATATTATACATATTAATTAAGTTCCAGGTATGCTTTAGTCATCTTTTTAGTTATATTATAAGCTGTGCTGATTTATTAATAAATTAGATTAATTTAAGTATCTTTTTTAGCCTGTTTAAAAATGCAATTATGAACTGGCATATGATAATTTCACAGAACAAAACTATAGAATTTTGCATATCTTAAGTTGTTAATTAATATTATATTTAGCATGGTGAATGTCTATTTAAGAAGCACATATGGGGTTTTATGCTTTGCTGTATGTTTCTTATATGATTGGGCATCTGGTTTTAATTGCCACCCCATCTACTTAGTTCAGACAGCTCTTTTTTAGAACTGGAACATGAGGGTCTAGATTGTTTTTATAAACTGCTCCAATCACCAAACCATATGTTCAATTTATTCTCAGCAAGTCATACAGTCCATAAAGACCAAGTACTTAGTACAGAATCCTTTGAATAACTACACATTCAAAATGCACACATCCCTAATATATATATATATATATATATATATATATATATATATATATATATATATAATGCCATAGTAACTGAAGTCATACTACAATATTCTAGTTCATCCCTCTCTATAATGTAATAAGATTTCAGCTTTTATCTGAATATGTAATCTGATTGGTACATATACAATCTGCATAGGGAGCCTATTGCAGCTTATTAAGTATAATTAAATGACCTTTTATTAAATGTCATGGTGATAAGTCATCATTCTTGTACTGACTTAACTCTTGCAAATGTAATAGGCAGGGCATAGTAAAAATCAGGCATGAATAGATCATAGATTATTAAAATTGTAATAAACTCTTTTGAACTATGGTGCGTCAGATGAGATTCTGTTCTCAAAATTTGTCATCATTGTTACACCTGCATTTGTCATCCAATGCCCTCATGTTTTTTTAATCTATATTTAATAATTAAAATATATTAAATTATAACCACTGTGTTGCATATCATTTGTAATCCATCCCAAATCTTAGTTAAATTTCTTAATACTAGCATTAATCATTGATATATGTATTGTCTAGCCAGCCATAAATATGTGTTTGGTTAAATTAGTCATAATTTAATTATTATTCCCTGAGTCTCTTGCTCCATCCTTTGTTACTACTGGCACACAAAGTAAGAAACTCTGAATGTAGCCTCGTATATGTCATTCATAGTGTAGTAAGTCATGGAGTGTTGGTGAAGGAGCTGAGATGCGATTTGATTCAAGGTCTCAACCCTTCATCTAGATCGATCAGCCTTGGTATAATTTGCAGGATTCTGGACTTTGTTGAATGAATGTACAAATATGACTGTTAGAGTATATACAAGCACATACTCACATATATTCATAAATATAAAACCTGGTTATTAAAAAAATAATCTAAATGATTTAAAAAGCTATAAATCATTAATATCTTAATATTAAAATTTATAAAATAAATCAGTAAGACAGTATTAGAATCAAAGTATTATTAAAGAAAGAATATTATAATCTATTTATATATGCTTTAAAATTTCAACTTTTAAGTACAGCTATTAAACCATCCAAAGTATATGCCATCCTCTTTTACTAATACAAAGTTGAATAGAGAGGGAAGCAAATATTTCTCCCACATTCTGAGGTCTTTTTGGAAATTTGTTATGTAAGGTTTGAACTATATATATATATTGTGACAGAGCAGTCCATATCAATCGTTGTTTAAACCAAAAAAAAAAAAAAATAAAACAATAAAACTAACTTTCACTGATCAAAGTTAAATCTAGTCATTTAAAAATTATTTAAAAAGAGTACATGTATTAAAACATATACTCGGTAATATTTAAATAGGTCATTTTAATTTTTTGTTTATAGAATTGATTTATTTTAAAATAGTTTACTTTCCCACTTGTTTTTAATCAATTGGATTAAAAACAGGCAAACTTGCTATTTACATTCCTGACTTTTATTTTAATCATTTTCAAAGTTAATTCTAAAAGCAGAGATTTAATTTGGTGTTGTTTTAGTTACAATAATCCCTGGTTGGAATTCTTAAATTGAATTGAGCAGGAAATTAATATTTGCCCTGCCTAAAGTCACATAATTTGACAACAAGGAAAGTTTTTTGCAGGAAATGTAGCATAGGTAAAGATCGCCCACCAATTTAAGTAGGTTGCAGAGATTCTAGACTAACAAGGTTTTTTTAAAAAGTGCTTGTTTCAACTAGCGATTTCTAAGAAGATTAATCTGTGGAACTTCATACCAATAGCAAGAGATCTTGTTGAAGTTTGCTTTCAAGATGTTAACAAATGCTGCTATATGTATTAGAAACAATAAAATGTCTTGCTGATTTAAATAAGGATGAACCTCGGTCTCTGGGCTGTTCTTTTGTGATGCCATAAAACTCTGACATAAGCCAAATTCCCAATTTGCCTTGACAATTGCTGCCATCATAAAGAGAAGCTGCCTGAAAGATGAACAATTATTAAAAGTGCGCACTCTTCAGAAAACTACGTGAACTCTACTTTACTGTAAGATAAACATTTTCTTATTCTAGCCAGGGTGAATAAAGTATTTTTAATTAAATCTTCTCTCAATCTAATGATAAGAATGATATAAAGTTGTATTAATTATTTTAATTATTTATTATCTGTATTTACCTTTTCTAGTATTTAAAGGGTGTCTTGGAGTCTCAGTCTTAAGATTTCAAGTTTGTTTTCAATTATTGGTTATCAGAGGGTGAGATTGTATTTTATGTGTTTAATATATGTCTAATTATTTCACTAGCTATTGCTAAATGCTTTGGCAGTTTTCATAATTTTCATTTACTCACCTGTCTTTAGTTGTTATTGTAAAATAATTAATTTTATGTATGTTTAGTTTGCATTTTTTGCAAACAACAAAATCTTTTTGCTGTTTATTTGTCAGCTTTATTTTCTGGTTTCCTGAAAGTGGAGATTTTTTTGTAGATTACATAAGATCGTAATCAAATATCTTTGTGCTGTTTTGTATGTGAAATCAACCACATTTGCTTTAAATGTAGTATTACATGCAGCAGTCCTGCGGCATTATAATGTCAGTAGTTAGAATGCTACTGATCGATCATCCATGCTGCTTTCATTGATTTCCTACAAGATCATAACTGATTTCATATCTCTGAATCAGGAGACTAGAGTTTCTAGTTTTTTTTGTAATTTTATTATCCTACCCATTTTTTCTATTTTAGGTGAGAGAATTTTGCTGCCAAATTGTTTATTGTCTTCATGTTTGCCGTACTCTTGTGCACTCTCTGATAAATATGCATATGCTAATATAAGTCACTGTTGTATTCGTGGCTAGATTTTTTTATCTTATTGTCCAACTTTTAATAAAATTATCAAATTGTTTGAATTTTTTTGGCTGACGCTTGTCTTAGTATTTTCTTTCTCAATTGTCTAAACAATCCATAAGATCTCTTGTTCCTCCCTGAGTTTAGTTCAGAGCATTCAGGTTTGCATATTCTGTATTTTGTCCACCCTCAAAAGAAATGTCTAGTTCCAAATTTCAGACTAGTGGTGCCCGTGTGGTCAGTGGATGTGAATCAAAAATCTTTTGTCCGTTGTAATATTTATATATATATATATATATATATATATATATATACAACGATATATATAGAGAGAGAGAGAGAGAGAGAGAGAGAGAGAGAGAAAGAGAGAGCAACCCTAAAGCTAAACTAGTCAATAAAATAAGCAAAATTACCTGAAATTCACAACTCAAGCAGACTAATCAAAAAATAATAAACTCTAAAACACAATCAATGGCTTCCTGCTACAAGTAGACTTTGCAAGAGTAGAGAACCACAAAAGTACAATGTATTTAAACTTAACATTATCCACAATTACCATGTACCCTTGATATTAAAAGAACTTTTTAAATAAGTTAATTGCTTTAGAATCATAAAATTTTAATAATAAAGATTTTTTATTTCTTATTTTTATTTGATTTTCCTCAAAGAAGACAACTATAGCCTCATCAACATTAGTGGTGTGGGCTGTATCTTTTTCATGGATATATAAAATAGAACTGAGATATTTATTTCTAACCATACTTTTATGTACCTTATTTCTTTCATTTAAGCTCAAAGTACTCTGACCTATATATATCTTCTTACAAAAACAAGGGATAATATACACTACTCCAGAAATATTCCTTCTATCAAAAAATTTTATTGTATTATTTGATAAACTATTCAAAGTAATTTCCAAGTAATTTTTTAATTTTTTTAAAGACAATTCAAATGGCAAAAAAATAAAATAATATTTTTTTTTATCTTTTATATTATTAAAAATATTATCACTATTAAATAAATCTCTAGGTCTTATATATTTTTGATGTACATATGCATTGAGCATGAAGTGACATATGTTTTTAAGTGAAAGGTCAATAATAATTCCCCCCAAAAATTGTTGAGAAAATATACAAAAATATTTCAAAAGAATTGTTAGAGGAAGGAGATTCAACCTAAAATTAGGTCAACTGAAACCTTCCTTGTCAAATATCCCATTATTGTCCGATTATGTACACATTGGTCACTTTTTATTTTGATTTACACACTTTTTAAAGTACTACAATGTTCTATATCCAGCCTTTGCATCCCATACCCAATAAAAATTATTATTGATTCCCTTTTTCTTTTCCAAAAGAGTGTGCAAATATAGATGACCACTGCCATATATCTTAATAGGTTAATTACAGACATAAAGATGAAACAATTCAACTCTCTGGTAAGTTATTCCAATAACTAATTCATTATATGGTTTACCTTTCTCGTATCTCAGGTTCTGTTAGTATAATAGTTATATACTACAAGTAGGTAATTTACCAAATTAAATAAATTATGTGACAAATGATTTAAATATGAAATATAATGTTTATTTTTCCCATTTCCCTTCACCAAGTACATATATAAAAATAAATCTTATATTTTTAGTATTTTAAATAATGGAAAATTTTATATCTATGTTTTCACTTATATAAATTATAGCCTCTGGATTACATAATGTGACATTGATTGAACAGATTGGATATTTATTTATAGAAAACACAACAATAAAAATATATTTATTTCTCTTTTTTAAAAAAAAAATTAAGATGATCGCATAATGGGGGTGGTCCACACTTTCCTTCTCACTTTAAAGGTAACAAACTAATAAATTAAATTTATACAACAAATATATTCAAAAAGAAAAATAATTCAGGATTTACAAGTATGTTTAAAGTTGATCCTTTAGTTTATAACGATTAGTCATATGGGCACATCAACATTCTCATGTTCATGTTATATTTTATATATGATAACCATTTATGTCTCCTTATTTTTGGCGTATAAAGGGAAGTATAACAAACATCTATGCGCCTTTGATTTTGGTTGTATAAAGTGATATTTAAAGAATATGGACATAGGACACTTAACTTGAGGTGTCACCATAGTGAGTTGAAGGAGTAAGAAATAGATGGATCCTGGATATGGTGGAGCTAGGTTAGGCATACATGAAAGTACTATCTAATATTATACACATTTTAAAAGATTAAATAAAAAAAGATTAACAGTTATAATAAGCAAAGTCAAAAACAAATTGTTTAGAGAAACAAAGTTAATATTGTAAAATATACACTCATCTGAGCTGACTTCCATTTGGGCTCAACTTTAAAGTGGACCATATAACCACTCAACAGGGTGGATAGGGCTTCATTTCACCAATACAGATGGTAGAGTCCTTTTTCCATCAGGATTTGCTGGCTTCTCTTAAATCATTTCTGGGCTTCATGGATGAATGGGCAGGTATACTGTAGCTAGTAGTCTATTCCATGAGTGTTTGGTAAACTTGACAAAATATTAAGGTCATCTCAATCTGGTATCTATTCTAGGGTCTGTGGCTAGAATTTTCATGTATTATATTTCCCACAGCACAATTTACCACAGAAAATTGGCTTCATCTATAATTCTTCAAATTTCAAATTACAAACAGTAAGTTAGCCAATACTGCATAAAGGTTTCTAGTATTAATTTCCAAGATTTTGAGATAATTTGCTGACTATTTAAAAGCTTTTTAAAACTTTTGCTTCATGTCAAACAATGGTGCCATTCCATTGGAGGCCCATAGCTGTAGTTATAAGATAATGGTTATTTTCTCTTTTCTTGTTTTTAATTTTGACAATTTTTCTCAAGATTTCTTTACTAGCATTACCACATACAAACAATTAAGTTTTAACTATCATTTCATCTTTCTTTTGCTCTTCAATGGAACAAAATATAATGAATTATTTCAGCAAGAACAAATAATGAGATTACTTGGACAAGCAAAAACCAACTGCACCCTCTGCAAAAAAAATGTACAGTCTGATTGCTTGGATAAGCAAGCACTTAACTCTCTGCAAAAATATATTCTGATCACTGGGACTAGCAATAAAACAACTCCACTCTCTACAAAAAATATAGTCTGATTGCTTGAACAAACAAGAACCAACTCAACTCTCCACAAAAAAATATAATCTGATTACTTGGACAAGCAAAAACCAACTCAAATCTCTGCAAAAATATAATGATTACTTGGAGAAGCAAGAAACACCTGATGTCTCTGCATCTAATAGCTAGCTCACATGGTCCACTTATCAGCTCAATTTCAATACCCCTCTATGAACTATTGCATCATTAATTATATTTTACATACGTTATTTTAATTTTTATCTTTTAAAGTATACATTTTTCTAATTTTGGAAATTTATATACTTTCCATCTTGGTTAATTAAAATCACCCATTATACCTTCATTCACTAGATGAAAACAAATTGTTTTGATTTTATTTTTACAAACAAAAAAAAAGATAGATTTTTCTTTTAATACAAAAATATTTTTTCTTTTACCCTTTTTTCTTTTGTTAAAAAGCAAATTACAATTTACAAAAGTTTTTCATAAATCAAGATTAATTAATTATGAATCCAAACTATAATGGAAATAAAATTAAATTCTTTTTATTACAAAATATTTTTAGAAATAATAAAAAATATACATACATTTAGATATACAGGTATGGGAACATTAAAATTAATAATTTAAATACAAAAAGTCTTCCAACACATAATAAAAAATGTTACTACAGACTCATAAATAATAATAAAACAATAGCTTTGTTGTGCACCTAAAGTTTATTAATACATATAATATATATACACTTGTCTTGTAGGTGTGGGTAGGAATATAGCATAGACCAACCCAGTTATTTATGCAACCTCTATAAATATTTATAATATAGATCTCATTATGATTTATTTGATATATTAAAAATACATAATTTTAATATTATAAAGATTAGCTGTTCTGAATCCTCAGCAACAGCCACTTTGTCCAAAGGCATTATATATGGTATGGCAGAATTCCCCTCTCCCCGGTGAGACTGTTAAAAAGAGATCAGTCTTTTTAATGTCTTATTTAATTATTTACAATTAAGTACTTTATTATCACAGGGTTTGAGAGACCATGCATTATATATGTCTTTGATTTCTTGGTCTATTCTCACCCAAAAAGTGTTATCCCCACAGCAGTCCACAATCTCAAAAGGGCTTTCATATAGATTGCAAAACCTCTTGAATTGGAACTTCTCCATTTTTATTTGATAATGATTCTTTCCATATCTTGCAGTAATATCTCCATTAATCCATTCCAACACTTCCACAATAAATCTGGCTTTACAAGAGTACATTATAATCCACCAAACATTTATTAATTACACTTATCAATTTATTATGGCCCACTGATTCATATAACTTGCACACATCCAATGAGGCCATATAACCATCATCAACCACCTTGGCAGACCCCAAATTCTGAACAAATTCAAATGTAGACTTAATTGTATATTTGCCAAAACCCACCAAATCTTGTAAGCATTTTGCAACCAATTGCAATGCTTTCTGATAATAACAACCCCCCAAAACAATCATCAATCTTAATGGAACATTCTCCTTATAAAACTTTAACATTTGCAAACAAACATTTGAATTTGTTCAGATTTTGGGGTCTACCAAGGTGGTTGATGATAGTTATATGGCCTCATTGGATGTATGCAAGTTATATGGATCAGTGGACCATAATAAATCGATAAGTGTAATTAATAAACTTTTGGTGGATTATAATGTAGACTCTTGTAAAGCCAGATTTATTGTGGAAGTGTTGGAATGGATTAATGGGCATATTACTCCAAGATATGGAAAGGATCATTATCAAATAAAAAATGGTTGGCCATTGGGGTTGGCAGTGAATATTATTGTGTGCAGTTTATATGTTTCAGAAATGGAAAACATATTGTGGAGCCATTTATAAGGAGTTATGATTTAATATATAGAAGATATGTGGATGATGTTTTTGTGTATGGTTCAAAAGATGTGATAGTGAATATAATCAATGAATTAAATGAGAATTCTGGTTTGTCATGGACTATTGAGTTTGAAAAGGATGGTATCTTAAAATATTTAGATGTAAACATATATAAATGCTGTAATATGTTTGGGTATAAAATGTTTGTTAAACCACTGAATGTAAGAGGTTTTATACATCCATCATCGAATGTTCCTTTGAGTTATAAAATGGCTGGATTTAAATGTTTTTTGTATCGTAATTTGCATCTTTGTAAATTAGAAGTATATAGGAAAGATAACATTGATAAATATATGAATAATTTGATAGGGGTGAAATACAAAAAACTATATTACACAGACAATTGTGTTTGTTTTATCAGAATTTAAAGTTTAAACATAAAGTGCATATAAATAATAAAGTGGTCAAAAAGTGATTTTCTTTAGCTTATGGGTCAACTATAAGTGAGAAATTAAAAAATATTACCAGTGAAGATTATAATGTAGGATTCTGTTCCCTTTTGTGTTGAATAGATTAATAAACAATTCAAAGGATAATGTAGAAGAAATGAATAAGTATGAAGTAGTTTATTCTGTTACTTGCCAAAAAATTGATTGTAATGCTATTTATTTTGGGGAAACGAAGGCGAATGTTTTAACGCGATTGCAAGAGCATATTTATCAGTACAAAAAAATCTAAAAGTGATTTGCAGATTAATTCTGTTTTTTCAAATCATGAAAGTAATTGTGGCAACGAGTTTTATCCTCAAAATAATACTACTGTGTGCAATGAGTCAAATGATCGGAAAAGAAAGTTGAAAGAGGCTTGGTTTATTGCGAAGTCTGAAAATGTTATTAATCAGCATAACACTAGTGTTCTACTGAGCATGCACTGGAATATAAACCATTCAGTTCCAGTATGTCGCCATGATTCTGGTATACAGTACTGAAAGCGCCTGGCTAATTGTTGTTTATAAATAATGTTTTTGTGCTCTGTTTATCACGATTTATTCGTGTAGATTAATTTATATATATAATATGTGTTCTTGTACTGGGAATGAATATATTTTATACATGATTATTCTATCCTTATTTTGTTAGATAAGTTAGCAAATATAAAATAGCATTTATATGTGCAATTTCAGTTTTTATGGAATGATAAGTCTAACAATTTATATTAATAAGTGTAAATCTCAAGGCTTTTCAAGAGGTAGACAAAATTTTATATCTGGTGTGAAATTGAGTTTCACTTTTATTAGAATAACATGTTCAGATTTGCCATTTGTATATGAATTAGTATTGCAAGTGTACATGTTTTTTTTTTTCACTTGCTTTTTTATCTAGAAAAATATGAG
Organism: Epiperipatus broadwayi; assembly: GCA_028023455.1. NCBI lineage: Eukaryota > Metazoa > Onychophora > Udeonychophora > Euonychophora > Peripatidae > Epiperipatus > Epiperipatus broadwayi. Next base: position 8,340,189 of record JAQFVV010000040.1, read on the forward strand.
CTTTGCAATGAGGTTAACACTCACGTATAAATACGATTTCTGGTATAGACATATGCAGTATACTGTTGGAAGTACCATATATGTATATTGAGATATATAATTACATAACATACTGCTTTCTACACCGTTATTGCTTATAACTTAGCAATTATTGTTACAGTGCTAAATGGCTTTTTGTTTCTTAATAAATAATATCTTGCATTATGAATGAATTAGTAGTTATTGCAAAAGAAAATAGAAATCAACATTTTTAGCAACAGTTACTAGGCCATTTTTACTTTCCATATGATTGTAATTGTAAAATATAGCAAGTAATGAATACTCGTTTCACACATATACACAGGTAAACCGAACAATATTAATACTTTTTATTGATCATTCATTAGATTAGACATTTATTTAATGAATATTCCTGTAATGTAATTTTCACTACATTACTCATTAGCAAGACATGAATTGATTTTTATCCACTTTTAACACTTTGTGGATAGGTGTAATCATAAATATATGTTCAAAGATATAAAAAAAGTGGTAATGATCCCCAAGGTAAATATTTCATGCTAAATCAGCACTTATCAGTTGATCCAGATCATATTATTTTACACACATCTTTATCATTGTTCAATATATATTGGTAGAAAATCACTATCATTTAATTGATAAATGTCAAACTTTCTATTCCCAAAATGACACAAATCAGTTGATGAAAATATATTAATAATTTTTATTAGTCATTCATTAGATTAGTGTTGTTCATTTAATGAATAATTCTGTAGTGAAATTTTCATTACATAACTCTCATGTTCTGTAGTGTAATTTTCATTACATAACTCTCATGCAAGGTAGGGACTGTTTTTATCCATTTTTAACATCTTATGGAAAGGTGCAATTATAAAGTATATGACCAAAGTCATAAGAAAAAGTTGTATTTTCCCCAAGATGGTAAAAATGGATAGAAACTAGTTCCATCCTTGCATGAGAGTGATATAGTCAAATTTACCCTACCAAAATAGGTGCTGTTGTAGATTGTGCTCATTGATATTTTGAATTCTAAGAACCACCCAAAACCACCACCTAATTTATCCAAGTGATATGTCAGTGGTTGTTTTTGGATGGTGCTTAGAATTCATAATGGCAGTGAGCACAATCTAAATAATAAACATTTAGATCTTCTAAAATATGAATATTATTACAATAATGACAGTGCAAAGTGCCGAAGTATGTGGGAACAGAGAAGGATATTTTCAATGATACAAATTATTGGCCAAAAGATGCTGACATCTGATCAATCCAAGTTAATAATTTCCAAGTACTAAAATATAACTTTTAAAATATGAATTATGTTACAATATATGGCCATAAGCACATGTTGAAATACTATAAAATTGATCATACCAAGCTTATAAAAAGTAAAAGGTTATACATTCTAAAATACAAAATATATTACAATATATGACCATATCCATATGAAATAAACCACATTAATTTTATCAACTTAACCACATGTTGTAATAATGCAAATGTTGAATAAATGTAGCTTATAATTTTGAAATACTAAACAACTGCTGAAAAATATTAATTCGACAATTAAAAATACATCACATTTTATTTTGAGCTAGTCAAAAAAAGAAATGTCTATAAGGCTTTTATAAAAGACTTCAACAGAATATAAAAGAAGACAGACAACAGCTGACTGTACCATATATAACTGCAGTGGCAAAAAACTTCAGTAAAATCTTACAGAAGGAATTTAAACTGGGATTTAGAACCCCTCCAAACACCAATAGGCTTATTAATAATACTAAAGATAAAAGAAACATTGAAGAAACCCCCCAGGTGGTTTATAGAATTGTGTGCTCTCAAACAGGGTGTGATTCGGTTTATTATGGAGAAACTCGTGCTACAGTGGGCAATAGATTGGCTCAGCACAAATACATATATACAAGAGCAATAACTTAAAAAGAAGGTAGCTCTGTATTTGCTCAACCACAGATTTGAGCCCTCCAATGCTGATATTTTATGTACGAAAAGAAACAATATCAAGAGAAAGGTTAAGGAAGCTTGTTTCATCACCAGCGATGCCAAATCAATAAACAGAAGAGACGCTTGTTTCACCATTTCTAAAAAATGGATGATATAGAAGGCAATTTGCATATAACTAATAATATGAAAAGACTATGAATATGGAGCAACAAGGGCTCTGAAAGCGCTAAGTCTGTAAATGAGAATATATATACAAAAGCCTACAAATTATTACATAAAAAGTTTCACCACAGCGTATTATTAATAAAGAATAATTAATAAACAATTAATAAATCAGATTTTTTCTTACCAAAGAGATTAATGTTGTTGCATTGTTATTGAATGCTTAATTTCTCCCATGTCATTATAAGCTGATGAATGATAAGAAGAACCTAAATGAGATTTATTCATTAAATTTCTGAAAGATGATAATGCTCACTGCTAAATACCAATGGTGAAAAGATTAGTGTTTATCTTACTAAAAATTCAATACCTGTTTTACATTTGAAATAATCAAATTAATTTTAATAAAAATTTGTTGATTATTTCAACTGTAAAACAGATATTGGATTTTATATAAAATAAACACTAATCTATTCACTCTCGGTAAGTAGCATGATCATTTTTCGAAATTTAATAAATAAATCTCTCTCATTTATATACTTTTCATCTATCCGCCAACAAATAACCATATATGAAAAATTATACTCACAATATTTTTTTCTTTGGTAAGAAAAAATCTGATTTATTAATTTTTTGTTAATTGTAAAATTAATTATCGTTACATTAGACAATTCTTCCTTCGTCTAATGTTAAGATGAAATGAGATTTATTATTAATTGTAGAATTAATATGCTTAAGCAGTTTTTTATAATGATAAGCTTTATTTGTTTTAAAGACTTACAAGAGTTTACATAGCATGGATTGCTGAGTTTACATGGGTAATCCGTAGTTGCAGGGTTACATATATAAAAGTTGATTTATTATTTTACACCAGATTACAGGAATTATTATATACTGTGGATTAGTTATTTTACTTAGTTTGGGTTGCTTTGGTTACATGAGTAATCTGTAGTTGTAGATTTGTTATAATCAAATTTTATTTATTTTGAATTCAAAGAAACAATACATTTCTTCACTATAGAAAAAATCTCATTTCTTATTTCACAATAGGTACTTTCTATTTTTTTTTTTTTAAATTTAAAATAATATGAATCATTTACATGATAGGAGACACATATTCAGGTTAAAAAAGGATCCACCTTAGAGAGGCAAATCAATTAGCTTCCATGTGGCATCGTAGATGTAGAAGGAGGCCAAATTCTGGTCCCTTTTCTGAATTTTTTCCATTTTGTCAATGTACAAATCAAAAGGGCACTACAGTGCATGATTAAAGGTGAGCCAGTACCGGGTGTACCATAATGAAAACAATAAGAATGTTGAGCATATATCTGGGATGGATCCATACAGTATATTATCAATGAGAGTAGATAAGGAAGATTTTTTGTCATTTAATATGGAGGCAATAAGGTCTCTGTAGGGTTGAAAGGAAACACAGTAGAAGAGAAGGTGAAGAGAAGTTTCCTCTTCTCTGAGGCATAGGGTGCAAGGGAAGTTTCCTCTTCTCTGAAGCATAGGGTGCAAGTGGAATCTATGTTTGAGAATCCTCAGCAATGCCCAAGAAAATGTTTAATAGGCAATGCATTGAGGGTTATCTTTAACAGGAAATCAAAGAATTTGGGTTCAAAAAAATATTGCTTAAATTTCTTGATTAGCAGATGGTTAAGCTGGAGAAGAATTGATCCAGCAGAAACATCAGGATTAAGGAAGTAGTATGTTTCCCAGAAATTGATTTTCATTGTGGATGGCTTGTTAGAAAGAGTAGTAAATTTGGAGATAAGAGATGTGAGGGTTGCCAGCCAATCAGTGTTAATAGGGGGAGGCTTGTCTGTGGGAATGATCTCCTTAAATGGTAAAGAGTTAAGATAATGCAGGCACATTCTGTAGACAGAGTTGTAGGAACATTGAAATATAAATGTATCTGTGGAATGTAAAAATAACCCATTGAGCTTTGTGTGTTTCTGCAGGCTTCTCAAGCTGATGGTTGCACTTCCGCCAACTCTAATCAAATCAGTGCACATTTTGTGTATCTTTCTGATAAAGACTTTGGGGAAATTGAACACTGGGTTGAAATAGAATATTCAGGAAATATTAGCAAATTGATAAGGGAGAGTTTGGCAAACCTGGACATGTAAACTTTGGATAGGGAGGAAGTCATCTTCTGTGTAGATGAAGTAGCTTATTTTGGACAGATATTTTCATGGCTGAAGTGGATTGAAATATAGTGAAGCCTAAGAAATTCTGAGGTTTTGCCACAAATTGCCCAAGAATTATCTTACCAGAATATAAATACCAGGCAGACGATTTGGCCATATTAAATTGGAGGCCAGTTTGATCTGAGAACTCTCTAAGCATTGAAAGAAGTCTGGGGATTAGCTTTTTTGAAGTAAAAAAATGGCGAAGTTGTCCATATAAGTGATGTGATGAATTGATATATTTAATGTTGGGATATGGATGCTGGAAAAAGAGCTCTCAATTTGAAGGAGCAGAAAGTTGAGGTGAGTGATGAAAAACAGGGTGCTGAAAGGAGAGCCAGTGGAAAGGAGGATGTGGTGGAGAAAAGAGTTGAAAACTTCCCATTCAGTGAGATGCTCACTTCATTATTGTTGAGAAGGTTCCTAATAAAATTGATGATACCAAAAGAGATGGCATGTTCACCAAGTAAGGTTAAAATGTTATTGATTTGGATAAATTCAAAGGCAGTGGCAATGTTGAGCTGCACAACAACCGGTCTACATTGCCTGGAGGATCTGATGTGGCCCATTTGAATCCTTTAAAATTAATTATATAAACCCACATATAATTATTGCCACACTATTTCACAAGGCCTTCACTTTAAAAATAATATATTATACCATCCCCCTCTCCCTTCACACCGGCTCCCTATTAAACCGTTCATAAAAGGGATTGTGAGCTCCAAAACAAACATGATACAGCGTAAAGATTTATTTATTTTTTCTTATATCAATAATTGTTCATTATCAACACAAGAGGGTGCCAGATATGATGATTTGATTCACAACTTAATTTCTCGCATCACCTTACGTCATATCAAACGATTCTGAAGTCTAATCCCTGCCCATAAGCTCGAACTCCCAGCATGGACCAATAGGGGTCACCCAGGGTCGCGATGGAATTGCCTTCAAGACTATTATTCTGGAAACTGACACAATATTAATTAATGGATAAGAAGATCGGTTGATTAATAGATCGGCCCAAGCATTGGACGGGATCATTGGTTATTTATAACTAATATGAATGTTCGGTTGAGGCATCATTAGAATAAACAATTAGACGCTTATAATATCATCCCCCCTTTATCATACAGCCCAATAGAATTATTTATACTAGCTCTATTGACATTTACTTATATTTATTAATAATAGGCCCTCCCCACTCTTAAACCTATGTTAACTACATAATAAGTAAACATCGTGACTTACGGCACGATGTTTATGAATGAAATTTAAAAGAAATAAAAACAAAAAAAAATATAAGAAAGACAAATTTAAAAGTAAAATAATTAATTGCATGAATAAATGTTAATAATAATAATTTCAAAAAAATATATATTTAATTATAGAAAATGATTTGAGGAATGCTCGACTTGTTTAAATTAAAAAAAATTTATTGAATATAAAAAAGAAAAAAATGAAACATTGATTAATAGCTTTATTTGCATGCACATACGCGCATTCTTGCACTCGCACAGAAAAGAACATATTATGCATAATAAACATGGATGATAAAATATGTTTCCTCTCTTTTTATTACATTGTGAAATTAGGTGTGTGTTATAGTTTATCTGCGAAAGAATATATTAATTAGGATCAAAGTTCATAACTGGAAAAGTCCTAAGATTTAAATATGAGGAACTATGTAGCATCTGATATTTTTATTTACGAAAGTTGAGATTAAAATAATAAGATTTAAATATGAGGGATTACGGATCATTTTATATTTGATTTACGAAAGGTGAGTTTAATTAATTATGAGATTGCCTTTTAAGTTTACGTAAAGAATGAATGGAAGCATTATAAAAAAAAATGTTTACCTAGGATTTTGCTTAGTCTTCTGCTGCTTCTAATTTGGTGAGGGTTCGAACCTGATAGATGATGTTTCCATAATACATGGTTATTCATTTCACATAAGTTCAGCGTAGTATGTTTGGACGATTCTTGTATTTTAAACGGAACAACGTCCTTAGACTGATTGGAGCACTATGTTCGGACGGTACTGTTGTTAATCATTCATAGCTGTGGAGATGTTCTGGTGGCGGAGCATCGGTCAATCACTGAAGGGTTTCCTAGCCCATCATGATGATCGACGCTCTAAATGTTAATTTCACAGTGATCATATTGGATAAACCGGATAGCACAAAAAAAAAAGAGAAGTTCTAGGAGTGTAAAAAGAAAAAGAAAGACTTTTTTTTAGATTTAGATTCATATTTATATGGGTTGGTTATTATCTGAGGATCGAATCTCCACCCAGAGTTCAATATTCTTTGAGTTGTCGTTGGGGTCCGTGTCCTACGTAATGTTCACTCAATCCATATGCTTGAGGCAATCTTAGGTTTATGCAATCTCATATTGCAATCTCAGTTAGAAAAAATTCATACTTATTCACACCTTTTTTGCATACATGTGTGCGTGTTTTAAGAGAACAATTTAACTTACATTAGTTTAAAAGTCGAGCATTTAATCTATCTCAAAATCACTTCTATAAGCTTTTAACTTTCACTACAGTTATAATCTAAAACAAACCCCTTTTAATTACCCCCGCGGCATATACAAGTAGAAATCACTTATTGAGATTTAAAATGGCATATTAGTAATACTTTATATTTTATTTTTTTAGAGAATATTATTATAGTAGATTATATGAAAGCCTTAAACTATTTAATCAGAAATATTAACATTTTATTTTACAATGTATTTTATAACGCATTGAAAGAAAACTACATTTATTATTATTATTTTTTTTATCATAAGTTGAAAGTGAAAGAAGAAAAAATATGGAGTGTTTACATTGCTCGTGTGTGTGCATATATACCTGTACCGACTTTGTCTCGGTACAATATATATATCTCTACCAAAATGATTTGCTCATCCAACAGATAATCTAAGAGATCAACATCACACTTGCCTCCAATCTATACCTGGCTATTTTCCTTGGAGACTTTAACACTTCCTTCCAGGAATTTACTGCTAAATATATTCATCACCTTAATACAAGATTCATGAATGGAGAAGAATTTTTTCCGAATGTGTTCTTCTTCTATACTAGAAGGTATACCTCTCATGATCATATACCTCATCTATTATACCCTCATCTATTATACTCCCAATCTACACTTTTTAATTGATCTCTCACTCCAACCTATAGCCTTTTCTGACCATGTGGCATTATCCCTTGAACTATCTCTAAATCTTGATTCATGCAATATTCCAAGAAACTTATCACAACCATGAGAATCCTTCTCAAGTCCACATCACATGAAGCTATTATCTCTGAGGAATACATATATTTTCACAAGATCCATATTCTTTGTCTGCCACTGGTCAATGCCTGGTTTCCTTCATCCACATTGTAATGTCCCTAATCTCTAAGTACACTTCACACAATAAAGGGCCATCATCTCCCTTATTGGAACTTGATTCACTCAACAACAACCTAAGAAATTTTCCCCTTAATACAATCCCTGTGGAATCCGTCATTAAGCTGATTTTTAATACAAGAATAAGCAATTAATTTTGCAGAATATCTCTCTATTAAAAAATCAAAAACATTTTCTTGAGTCATTCCCACAATTGTTCCAGAGGCACATTAGGTGCACTCTGGGCCATAGAAACAAGAGACTCACTCCATCATCAATTATTGTGAAAAATAAACCTTATTCTGGAACTAACATGCTTCTCAAAATTTTTTCATTCTTCAGGGGAAAGTTTTCTACCCCTCCATCTGACTAGAGGCAGGATTCAACTTGTGATTCCACACCCTCTGTCCATGGCATTTCAGAAAGAACCTCAATGTCTGAATGCACCATCCAGGACTACATGCATTTCCATGATTTTTACTGTTACACTTGTCTAAATTCTCTGTTGCAATCATGTACAACTTAATTAATTACATTTCTTACAATGTTCAAGACATCAGTGTCTTTATCCTATAGCAATGGTGCCATTCTTAAAGCATAAGTTAATTCCTTCTCCACTGGAGAATCTGCAGCCCATCTCTATGACCCCACTGATGGTCAAGGTCATTGAGTTTATTATTAAGGACAAAATTCAAATCAACAAATTTTTTTCCCTTATTTTACAATACCAATTTGCAAAAAAGGGCAGCTCAAATGCAAATGCCATCAATTTATTTAATATTCTTCTGCAATTGTATCTATGTTTTTTCAATATTAACATTATTTAAATATGTAGTTATAGGCCTATGTTGTAATAAAATTCGTATTTTAAAAGCTTTTAGTATTTCAAAATTATAAGCTTGGTTTGATCAATTGTAAGTTTATTGAACATATAGTTTTTTTAACTAATATGTGTCTATTATTTTTTTTTCCATATTCAAATTCATATTTAAAAAGTATAAGCTTTTAGTATTTCTAAATTTATTCGTTATTCCCATTTTTTATATTTTGTATATTTTAGTTATGTATAGAGTATATGATCACAGACTTTCACACGATCCACCATTCAATTCCCACACTATCTCATATCACTGATACACTTAAACACATATGTGTTGAAAAGATAAATAATCACCAATATATGTGTATTTCATGCTAAACCAGCAATCATCAGTTGGTCCAGATTACGATCTCTAAACATATATGCTATAAGTGCTCAGATATATATTAAAATAGCCAATCCTCATACTTTAATCGACAGGGTTCAATCTACACCATACTCCAACACTTCAATCGTCCATCCAATTGAAAATCTGATGATGGAATGCTCAAAGGCCACCCTGATGCTGAGATTCTTGTCACACCCATGTTCACATAATAAGATCAGTCTGACCCCTCATGTACATTAAAGTATGAGGATTGGCTATCTTAATATATATCTGAGCACTTATAGCATATATGTGTAGAGATCGTAATCTGGAGCAACTGATGATCGCTGGTTTAGCATGAAATACATATATTGGTGATTATTTTTTTTTTTAACATAGTGTGGTGAGTGGTGGGTCCTGTGAAAGTCTGTGTTCGCTCATATACCCTATATTACATATATAGACACAGGTATATAATAAGCTTGTGTATTTCAGTTATTTTTGTTATGTGATTTTAGCAAGCATAGTTATGCAAAATTTGCGCTTTATTTTTTTAATTATTGATGTTAATTGTGATTTTGTAACGAATGGTCATATCACTACCACTTATGGAATATTCGATGTTATTTATTGCTTGGAAAGGTAAGCAGTGGCTTTGGGTCATATGTATATTTTAAAATGATGGCCAGACTAAATCAATATCCACAGATGTTTATTAATTCGAAATTGTATTTATGTTTTTAGTAATTGAAAATAAACATTTATTATATACGTATTAAAGGATTATTTTACAAAGTATAAACAGACAACTTTTATAGAATGCTATTATTTTATAACAAATTTGAGATTATTCGATTATGTCGTGATGTATATTGCACTCCGGATCAAAAAGGTCTCTGTCACCTGTTTCATCATTATTTACATAAGTAATAACGTTCCCTGATAAACAAAGTGTATCTAAACAGTCAATACAATTTCCAGTTTCTATTTCAGATATTGAATTGTCTTTTAAGTTCAATTTTTCTAAAGACGGTAGATCAACCTCCGAACAATTAAAAGTTACGAGACAGTTTTTTTCAAGTCCTAATTCACTTAGTCGAAGTAAGCCATTCAATTCTTTTATACTTGTTAATTGGTTTGAGTCTAAATATAAATAAATTAAATTAGGCATTTTTTGAAAACAATTAGGTGTAATTTCTTTGAGATTGTTCCTTGATAAACTCAAATTCCTTAGCGTATTCAAACCATTAAATGTATTTTCTGATAAACATGTCAATCTATTTTCAGATAGTAAAAGTTTACTAAGATTAATCAATCCTTTAAATGCATCATTAGAAATGGTCTTTATTATATTCTTATTCAAACGTAAATTTCTTAATTTAAAATAATTTTTGAAAGCATTTGTTTGAATATGTTCAATTTTATTTTCTGCTAAATCTAAATATATCAAATCTTCAATTCCTAAGCTAAAATCAGTAATTGTTCTCAAATTATTTCTGGATAAGACTAAATATTTTATATTTGTATCCATAAAGCTTCCCTGTTCAATTTCGGCAATAAGATTTCTATGAAGATATAAATCGTACAAAGCAGATAAAGTTTGAAATTGCTTATTATACAATTTCTCAATTTTATTTCTGGATAACTCAAGACGAGTTAAATTAGGCAAATCACTAAAAGCATTTGGTGCAATGGTATGTATATTATTGTCTTCAAGCTCAAGAATGTTTAATTGTTGTATATTTGAAAAGGTATATGGCTTTAATTTACCAATATTGTTCCCCATTATGTAAATTCTAACAACATTTGAACCTTCAAAACAGCCATCTTCTAAAATGTTTATTTTAGCAACCCCAATATTAATTTCCTCAATATTTTTGAGTTTATTAAAAGTGCCTTTTCTCAATATCTCAATGTTCCCATCAAACAATTCAAAATATGTTAAGAAATTTAAACCTCCAAGTGCGTCTGCATCAATCGTTTCAAGCTCCCTATTACCTATTCTTAGTGTCTCCAAATTATGTAATCTTGAAAACTGATTGGGAACAAGAATCACTATTTTATTGAAACGTAAATCTAAAGATTTCAAGTTGTTTAAGCCATCAAAATTGTGAGCAGAGATGCTTGTAATGAAATTATTTGATAAGTTAAGTTCTTCTAACTTATTTGAACTTGGAAAATCAGTCATCATAGACAATTCATTATTTGGTAAAATAAGATATCTTAAATTATAAAAATTGTTGAAAATATTGGAATGTAATGATTTAATATGAGTGCTCTTAAGTTCCAAATATTCTAAATTTGGTAATGAATTAAAAGTATTTTGATTCAATTGATCTATAGTAATATGAGTTATTGTAAGTCTCCTTAACGTTTGGGGAAGATCGAAGTTATTAATGATGGACTCTTTTGAAGCACCTATTTTTAACTGTAATAAATTCTTTAGATTTTTTAAACCATTGATCAAATTCTGTATATATTCAGAATAAAAACTTTCCAAATATATAAGAGTTGTTTCAGAGTCTTTAAACACAGAGCTTGTCACACCACTGTAGTCACAATATAAACAACAAAACTTTGCCATTCGGTCTTTTTGCAAAATGTTATCATTCATTAGTAATTCTTTGCCGAAGAATTCCATTTCATCTTGTCCGCTTTTTTTTACAGGCATTGTAATATTTGTATGGTCTACTTCAAAAGAAGGGCGGTAAACACGTATAATAGTGACATTGTCAACATAGAAACATGTTTCTTCCGGTCTTGTTTCAGTAGTTATATCAGCGGTGACGATCACAGGAAGTAAGAGTGAAAGAAAATATTGCATACTGATCATTATTCTTATTTTCAAGCACCAACAGTCAACCTGCAATATACAAGTATAATTATTAATTTGCTTAGTGTTAAGTAATAATGAAGATATACACTTGTTCATATTTATTGATGAAATAAAACTGAATGTTACCTGAAGTGAGATGTTAATAATAAAAATTTACAACATAAACAATGGTATTTGGCTAAATGAAATCTTATTAAAGCTAATAAAACGAAAAAAATTCATTTACTATATATATTATTAAATACAACAACGCATATAAACAAAATAGAAACAGAAAAAGAATAATCTAACACTAATTTTATTACACTATATATATATATATATTGTAACGATATACATATACCGTTAGATTATTTGCAAATTATACTAAATAAATAAAATTCTTAAATAAAATTGATTTAGTAAAAACTAAAAGAAAATTAACAGAATTATATATATATCACTAAGATGGAAAACTATTTTTAAAAACAAGTATTTAATAGCAAGAAATGTAAAAAAAGTAAAGATCTAAAGATTAGTACTTTAGTAAAGAGTTACATAAAAATAATATAAATAAAAGTTAATTAATTTCTATTTTAAGAATCATGTTAAATCTTAGTAAATGGAAATGATTGTTTATTAATTAAATGTAAAGCAAACTAGCTCTTGGGGCACTTAAATAATTGAAAGGTCATATAATATATATATATATAACAATTAAAGATTGACTAATGCAAGCACCAAGCCATGCATGGACCAGAAAGAAAAACATCTGGACATTAAAGACAAATGACGTCATGTTCCAGCGATCTGTTTGCTTAGTGTAAAGTAATAATGGGGATATACTCTTTTTCAAATTTATTGATAGAATAAAACTAAATGTTACATGAAATGAGATGTTAATAATAGAAATTTACAACATAAACAGTGGTATTTGGCTAAATGAAATTTTAAAAAAGCGAATAATAGTAAAAAATAAATATACTTATTATATATATTATTAAACACACCAAGGCATATAAACAAAATATAATCAGAAGCCAAATAATCTTCCACTAACTTTTATTACATTGGACATATATGTATATGTTTTGTATGTATACATATGCCGTTACATTATTTGCAAAGTATAATAAATAAATAAAAATGTTAAATGAAATTGATTTAGTAAAAACTAAAAGAAAATTAAAAGAATTATATATATATATATATCACTAAGATGGAAAACTATTTTTAAAAAGCAAGTATTTAAAAGTAAGAAATGTAAAAAAAAGTAAAGATCTAAAGATTAGTACTTTTAGTAAAAAGTTATATAAAAGAAAATAGTAATAAATGTTAATTAATTTCTATTTTAAGAATCATGCTAAATCTTAGTAAATGGAAATGACTGTTTATTAATTAAATGTAAAGCAAACTACCCCTTGGGGGACTTAAATAATTGAAAGGTCATATAATATAAAAAAATTAAAGATTGACCAATGCAAGCACCAAGCCCTACAAGGACCAGAAAAAAACTTTGGAACATTAAAAAGAAATGACGTCATGTTCCTTCAATCTGTTTGCTTATTGTAAAGTAATAATGTAAATATACTGTGGTTCAAATTTATTAATAAAATAAAAGTAAACGTTACAGTAAGCCAGTCCTAATAACAAAAATTTACAACATAAAAAGTGATATTTGGCTAAATGAAATCTTATAATAGCTTATAACAAATATATATATATATATTATATACATTATTAAATACAACAATGCATAAGCAGAATAATTGTCCACTCACCTTTATTACATTAGACATATATGTATTGTGATATGCCGTTACATTATTTGAAAATTATAAAAAATAAAATTCTTAAATGAAATTGATTTAATAAAAAGTAAAAGAAAATTAACAAAATTATATATATATCACTAATATGGAAAATTATATTTAAAAAACAAGTATTTTAAAGGAAGAAATGTAAAAAAAAGTAAAGATCTAAAGGTTAATACTTTTAGTAAAAAGTATATAAAAAATAAAAATAAATATTATTTAATTTCTAGGTTAAGAATCATGTTAAATCTTAGTAAATGAAAATGATTGTTTATTAATTAAATGCAAAGTAAACTAGGTTTTGGGGCACTTAAATAATTGATATAATATATAAAAAAATAAAGATTGGCCAATTCAAGAAACAAAACATATATGGACCAAAAGTAAAACATTGGCACGATAAAAATAAATGACGTCATGTTAGTCGATCTGTTTGCTTAGTGTAAAGTAATAATGAAGATATACTCTTGTTCAAATTTATTGATAAAATAAAACTAAATGTTACATGAAGTGAGATGTTAATAATAAAACTTTACAACATAAACAGTGGCATTTGGTTAAATGAATTTTCATAAAAGTAACACGAATAAATAAATATATTTATTAAATACAATAACGCATATAAACAAAATATAAACAGAAGCAGAATAATCTTCCACTAACTTTTATTACATTAGACATGTATGTATTGTAATGGTATACATATACCATTACATTATTTGCAAATTATAACAAATAAATAAAAATACTAAATGAAATTGATTTAGTAAAATCTAAAAAAAAATTAAAAAAATTATATATATATCGCTAAGATGGAAAACTATTTTTAAAAACAAGTATTTAAAAGTAAGAAAGGTAAAAAAAAAATTAAAGATTTAAAGATTAGTACTTTTAGTAAAAAGTATATAAAAAAATAGAAATAAATGTTAATTAATTTTTATTTTAAGAATTATGTTAAATCTTAGTAAATGGAAATAATTGTTTATTAATTAAATGTAAAGCAAGCTAGCTGTTGGGGCACTTAAATAATTGAAAGATCTTATAATATATAACAAAATTAAAGATTGACCAATGCAAGCACCAAACCATATAAGGACAAAAAATAAACATCTGGAACTGAAGAAGAAATGACGTCATGTTCGATCGATCTGTTTGCTTAGTGTAAAATAATAATCAAGATATATTCTTGTTGAAATTTATTGATAAAATAAATTTAAATGTTACCCAAAGAGAGATGTCAACAATAAAAATTTACAACATAAACACTGTTATTTAGCTAAATGAAATCTTATAAAAGCAAATAACAAGAAAAAATAAATATATTTATTATATATATTATTAAATACAACAAAACATAAACAGAAGGAGAATAATCTTTCACTAACCTTTATTATATTAGAAATATACGTATTGTAAAGGCATCCGTTATATTATTAGCCAAGTCTAATAAATAAATAAAAATCTTAAATGAATTTGATTTAATAAAAACTAAAAAAAAAATTATAAGAATTATATATATATAGCTAAGATGAAAAACTAGTTTTAAAAAACAAGTATTTAAAAGTAAAAATGTAAAAAAAGAAAAGATCTAAAGATTGGTACTTTTAGTAAAAATTTATATATAAAAAAATAGAAATAATTGAAGGTTACTTTCTATTTTGAGAATCATGTTAAATCTTAACATTTGGATTGATTGTTTATTAGTTAAATGTAAAGCAAACTAGCCCTTGGGGTACTTAAATAATTGAAAGGTCATATAATATATAAAGAAATTAAAGATTGACCAATGCAAGCACCAAGCAATACACAAACCAGAAACAAAAACATGGGATGGTTAAGTACAAATAATGTCATGTTCGATCGACCTATTTGCTTAGTGTAAAGGAATATGGAAGATATACTCTTGTTAAAATGTATTGATGAAATAAAACTCAATGTTACATGAAGTGAGATGTTAATAATAAAAATGTACAACATAAACAGTGGCATTTGGCTAAATAAAATCTTATAAAAGCGAATAACATGAAAAAATAAATATATTTATTATATATATTATTAAATAAAACAACCATATAAACAAAATATAAAGAGAAGCAGAATAATCCTCCACTAACCTTTATTACATTAGACATATATGTATTGTGATGGTATACATATACCTATACCGTTACATTATTTGCAAATTATATTAAATAA
Source organism: Epiperipatus broadwayi (assembly GCA_028023455.1). Lineage (NCBI taxonomy): Eukaryota > Metazoa > Onychophora > Udeonychophora > Euonychophora > Peripatidae > Epiperipatus > Epiperipatus broadwayi. The sequence goes on from JAQFVV010000040.1 coordinate 8,355,939, forward strand.
ATAAAAATCTTAAACGAAATTGATTTAGTAAATCTAAAAACAAATTTAAAAAATTATATATACATCGCTAAGATGGAAAACTATTTTTAAAAACAATTATTTAAAAGTAGGAAATGTAAAAAAAATTAAAGATTTAAAGATTAGTACTTTTAATAAAAAGTATATAAAAAATAGAAATAAATGTTAATTAATTTATATTTTAAGAATTATGTTAAATCTTAGTAAATGGAAATGATTGTTTATTAATTAAATGTAAAGCAAGCTAGCCCTTGGGGCACTTAAATAATTGAAAGATCATATAATATATAGAAAAATTAAAGATTGACCAATGCAAGCACTAAGCCATACAAAGACGAGAAAAAGAACATCGGGACCTTAAGAACAAATGACGTCATGTTCGATTGATCTGTTTGCTTAGTGTAAAGTAATAATGAAAACATACTCTTGTTCAAATATATTGACAAAATAAAACTAAATGTTACTTGAAGTGAGATGTCAATAATTGAAATTTACAACTTAAACAGCCGTATTTTGCCAAATGAAATCTTATAAAAGTGAATAACAGGAAAATAAATAAATTGTTATATACATTATTAAATACAACAATGCATATAAACAAAACATAAACAGAAGCAGAATAATCTTCCCCTAACCTTTTTTACATTAGACATATATGTATTGTAACAGTATACATATGCCCATATGCGTTACAATATTTGCAAATTATAATAAATAAATAAATATGTTAAATGAAATTGATTTAGTAAAAACTAAAAGAAAATTAACAGAATTATACATACACACACACACACATATATATATATATATATCACTAAGATGAAAAACAATTTTTATACATACACACACACACACATATATATATATATATATCACTAAGATGAAAAACAATTTTTAAAAAACAATTATTTACAAGTAAGAAATGTAACAAAAAGTAAAGATCTAAAGATTAGTTCTTTTAATAAAATGTATATAGCAAATAGAAATATATGTTATTTAATTTCTATTTTAAGAATCATGTTAAATCATAGTAAATGAAAATGATTGTTTATTAGTTAAATATAAAGCAGTTGAGGCAGGTTGAAGAAATTCACCGAAAGGGGATTTAAGGATTGTTTGTAATAGTTTGTAAACCATTAAATTTATTATTTCATTAATATATATATATATATATATATATATATATATATATATATATATATATATATATATATGCTAAGATGGAAAACTAGTTTTAAAAAACAAGTATTTAAAAGTAGAAAATGTAAAAACAAGTAAAGATCTAAAGATTAGTACTTTTAGTGAAAAGTTATATATAAAAAAAAATAGAAATAATTGTTCGTTAATTTCTAATGTGAAAATCATGTTAAATCTTAGTATAATGAAATGATTGTTTATTAGCTAAATATAAATCAAACTTGCCCTTGGGGTACTTAAATAATTGAAAGGTTATATAATATATAAACAAATTAATGATTGACCAATGCAAGCACTAAGCAATAAACAGACCACGGAAGAAAAACATCGGGTGGTTAATGTCATGTTTGATCGATCTGTTTGCTTAGTGTAAAGTAATAATGAAGATATACTCTTGTTCAATGTATTGATGAAATAAAACTAAATGTTACATGGAGTGAGATGTTAATAATAAAAGTTTGCAACATCAGCATTAGCATTTGGCTAAATGAATGCTTATAAAAGCGAATAACACGAAACAATAAATATATTTATTATATATATATATATATATTAAATACAACAACACATATAAACAAAATATAAACAGAAGCAGAATAATCTTCCACTAATCTTTATTACATTGGACATATATGTATTGTAAAGGTATGCATACACCGTTACATTTTTTGCAAATTATATTAAATAAATAAAAATCTTAAATGAAATTGATTTAGTAAAAACTAAAAAAAAATTAAAAGAATTATATATATATCGCTAGGATGAAAAACTATTTTTAAAAAAGAAGTATACTTGGGTCTCTTTTTACGTGGACTTATTTAACATGATTTTGAAGTTACGCGATTTGTCTTTCACTGGAAGTCACAGTCCAATAATATGCTATTACTTAAAATAATAAATTTCATGCACTTATTTTATATTGAAAGTAATACCACATTATTGGAATTCGACTTTCATCTTAGTAATTTCAATATTTTCAGTGCTTTATAATAGTAAGATTTTATGCAATAATGAAATTAAAATCATGATTTTCACATTTTATGTATATTCACATTAAATTTTACAAGATTATAATGTAAATTTGTTCAAACATTGTGCATGTTAATTTTGCATTTTAAATCACATTCTATTTTTGCTTTTTAAAAAAGAACGTAATCAATTATTAATCATTTAGTGTCCACAAGTTTATTTTTAAAAGGTCAGTAATAGCAGTGGGCACAATTAAAATCTGATTTTTAATTGTAATTAACAATTTAAAACTTATTTACAGGCGACTTGAAATTAATGTGATGTAAAACAAAATTTGATTTTTAAACGGAATTGAAAATTAAAGACAAAAATAAAAATTTAATTTTTAGTTGTTAGTTTTAATTAAATTTTTCCCAGCAGTGGTAAATAAATGTCTTTTTATTATCATGAGTCTAAGTTCATAAACAATTAATAAAATCATCATCGTCGTCAACAGAAAACCATTAACACAACATGAGAGTGAACTTGGCGCTAGTTGTATTTCCTCTTGTGAGAATAATTGCTGAGATATTCTTGACTTCATTTAAGGAGAAGCCAAATACAGTACATCACATCACATGAGAATCTGATTTTTTACTAGTTTGCAAATGAACATCTTTTTGGGCAAATAGCGATAATAATTAAAATGTGTATAAAATTTTTAATTACTATACTGTAAATTATGCACAAAAATAAATTATTTTGAATAAAACTAAATATTATAGTTAAAAAAAGTTTGTCTTATATCATTTTTTTTCAAATTTGAAATTTTTTATTAGTCATATTTTATTTCCTTATTTTTTTGTGTGCTAATTTTAAAGTAATTTTACATTGGTGCTTTTCTTTTACGTGAATTTTGAAAAATCACAGACTGCATCTCCCCTTTTTCAATGTAAGTTACGTCTATTTTTGTGTTATTTCATTTGCGTGTGGTTTCTGAGGAACCTATCTATCACGTACAATGAGACCCAGGTGTATTTAAAAGTAAAAAATGTAAAAAAAAGTAAAAATCTAAAGATTAGTACTTTTAGTAAAAAGTATATAAAAGTAAATGTTAATTAAATTCTATTTCAAGAATCATGTTAAATCATAGTAAATGGAAATGATTGTTTATTAATTAAATGTAAAGCAAGCTAGCCCTTGGGGCACTTAAATAATTGAAAGATCATATAATATATAAAAAAATAAAGATTGATCAATGCAAGTACCAAGCATACAAGGGCCAGAAAAAAAACATCAGGACCCTAAGAACAAATGACATCTGTTCGTTCAATCTGTTTGCTTATTGTAAAGATATATTGAAAATATAACCATGCTCAAATTTATTGATAAAATAAAACTACATATTACACAAAGCGAGTTGTCAATAATAAAAGTTTACAACATAAACAGCTGTATTTGGCTAAATGAAATCATATAAAAGCAAATAACATTAAAAAATATTATATACATTATTAAATACAACAATGCATATAAACAAAACAGAAGCATAATAATCTTCCACTAACTTTATTACAGTAGACATATATATATATATATATATATATATATATATATATATATATATATATATATATATATATATATATATATATATATAACATTTGCAAATTATAATAAATAAATAAAATTTTTAAATAAAATTGATTTAGTAAAAACTAAAAGAAAATTAACAGAATTATATATATATCACTAAGATAGAAAACTATTTTTTAAAAAAAACCAATTATTTAAAAGTAAGAATTCTAAAAAAAAGTAAAGATCTAAAGATTAGTACTTTTAGTAAAAAGTTATATAAAAAGAAATAGAAATAAATGTCAATTAATTTCTATTTTAAGAACAATGTTAAATTTTAATAAATGAAAATGATTGATTATTAATTAAATTTAAAGCAAACTAGCCCTTGGGGCACTTAAATAATTGAAAGGTTATACAATATATAAAAAATAAAGATTGACCAATGCAAGCACCAAGCCATACATGGACCAGAAATGAAAACATCCGGTGGTTAAAAAGAAATGATGTCATGTTCGTCGATGTGTTTGCTTAGTATAAATTAAAATAAAGGTATACTGTTGTTCAAATTTATTGATAAAATAAAACTAAATGTTACATGTAGTGAGATATTAATTATAAAAAATTACAACATAAACAGTGGCATTTGGCTAATTGGAATCTTATAAAAGCGAATAACATGAAAAAATTAATATATTTATTATATATATTATTAAATACATCAATGCATATAAACATAATATAAACAGAAGCAGAATAATCTTCCAGTAACCTTTATTACATTAGACATATATGTATTGTAATGGTATAAATATACCATTACATTATTTGCAAATTATATTAAATAAATAAAAATCTTAAATGAAATTCATTTAGTAAAAACTAAAAAGAAATTAAAAGAATTATATATATATATCATTAAGATGGTAAACTTATTTTAAAAAACAAGTATTTAAAAGTAAGAAATCTAAAAAAAGTAAAGATCTAAAGATTAATACTTTTAGTAAATTGTATATAAAAAATAGAAATAAACGTTTATTAATTTCTATTTTAAGAATCATTTTAAATCTTAGTAAATGGAAATGATTGTTTATTAGTTAAATGTAAAGCAAACTAGACCTTGGGGTACTTAAATAATTGAAAGGTCATATAATATGTAAAAAAATTAAAGATTGATCATTATAAGCATCAACCAATTCACGGACCAGAAAGAAAAGCATCGGGACTTTAAGAACAAATGATGTCATGTTCGATCGATTGATCTATTTCCTTAGTGTAAAGTAATAATGAAGATATACTCTTGTTCATATTTATTGATAAAATAAAACTAAATGTTACTTGAAGTGAGATGGCAGTAATTAAAATTTCAATATAAACAGTGGTATTTGGCTTAATGAAATATTATAAAAGTGAATAATGCGGAAAAAAATAAATATATTTATTATATATATTATTAGATACAACAATGCATATAAACAAAACAAACCAAAGCAGAGAAATCTTCCACTAATTTTTATTACATTAGACATATATGTATTGTAATGATTTACATTATTTGAAAATTATAATAAATAAATAAAAATCTTAAATGAAATTGATTTAGTAAAAACTAAAAGAAAATTAATATATATATATATATATATATTACTAAGATGGAAAACTATTTTCAAAATACAAGTATTTAAAACTAAGAAATGTAAAAATAAAGTAAAGATCTAAAGATTAATACTTTTAGTAAAAAGTTATTAAAAAGAAAATAGAAATAAATGTTAATTAATTTCTATTTAATGAATAATGTTAAATGTTAGTAAATGGAAATGATTATTTATTAATTAAATGTAAAGCAAACTAGCACTTGGGTGACTTCAATAATTGAAAGGTATATAATGTACCAGTTGAAAAACCCACCACCTAAACTGCAAGTCAGATCCAAACTCAGTCGGTTCAAACTGAATTCAAACTCAACTCAACAGCTCAGATTAGTAGAAATCTAAATCGACAGCACAGTGCTATGCTCCAAGAAACTAGCTCAATGGTTGGTGAGGATCAGAGATCCCTGAACTGACATTAATATCTGATAATAAACTGACTAAAACAATTTTTTTAAATCGAATCATATGTATATGTTTGGGTTGCCAACACAGACAGTGAGTATTAACATTAAAATAATTATGAAAAAATTAAGCACTAAGAAACCAAGTGTGTTTAGAAAATATTTAATAATAATAATTTGTTTTGTTTGAATTTTAAATAATGATTATATTAATCACCTCTAGCCTTTAACATAGTTTATAATTATAAAAAGAGTCGCGGTTCTTATTATATGCCAACAAGTATTACACAATATTTGAAAGTCTATGTCTATGCCCCCAACAAGAAATAAAAGGCAGATAAAGGTATTCATTAGTAAAAGAAATTTTTACTCTAATTTTATTACGACAGAATGTGAGATTTATTTTCACATTTCCAAATCCATTCACGAAGAGCAAGAAATGTATTTTAGGGCATAACTTTAACCTTTATTAAAAAACTTATTTAACTAAATATAACTGAGAATTTGTTGGACTTTAATTTAAATCATCACGAATTACGAACATCAGAGCGGGCTTTACTGGAAAAGAGAGGTAATGGTGCTGACGAATTATGAGCTATAAAGTGAAATTGAAAGATGATGGCTAGTCGATAATCGAAGTCATATGGCAGCTTGATCTTACAAGTCTTATGCCCTTTGACTAATATGAACAGGAGAGGAAGTGCTTTCTTCCTCACTAATTTAAAATAACAAATTATCACCGACCAGCCTAACGGAGCGAAAGATTGCCCTATGTCAGCAATGTTCGAAGATGATGACTTGATAGTCAATGTTTGACTACTAAAACCCATATAGAATGCTCTAGGTGATGACTTGATCAATTAATTAAAGTCAAACGATCTTTTAATGAAAACTATTTTAAAGTATTTGCAAATTATATTAATTATGCCCCAATCATCATGCCCTTCCTGAATCTAAATAGCAATTAACTGAAATTTGAATTAGAGTATATTTAGTTGATTCCTTTATTGACCCTTTTGCAAAATACATTTTAAGAGTATATTTGAATAATAAATAATTATCAGTGAAACGAGAAAATAGCGGTGGCATAGATTAAAAACGGAGCTAATAATTTATTATTAGCCAATGATAAAAATAACAATCATTAATAATTTCTTTCGACTCAATGATTTATAGAACTGTATTAATCTAGTTCTAATGGGCGAGAATTAACTATCAAAATTAAGTTTATATTACTCGTGTATTGCAAAGAAAATGAAGAAGATCATCGAGTCGAAGGATTATTGGCATATAATTAAAATATAACAACATTAATAAATTTACTCAATAAATATACATAATAAAATAAATGAACCGCCAAGTAAGAAAAGAGAAAGTTTAAAGACTAGAGGTTGAGAGAATTACTATGAAAGTTAAAATAGCATAAATAAAAGATTTTACACAGAGTATTATTACATTATAAATGAGAAGAGCTCTTAAAGGGAGTGTAAAGTTCGGAAACTGACCAGATAGTTTAAGGTTCATTATGGAAATATATTACCCATTTCTTTCAGGGCTGGTTTCCTTAATTTACACATCCAGGTTAGTAAAATGTAGGCACCATTTGGTCGATTACTTTAACAGCATTTTAGTGGCTTTTCATAATTTTAGCAGCATGATTGGTCCGGAAAGGATTTAGCAGTTCCATTGAAGATTTTCAGGGGACTTCAGGAACCGATAGCCTGATTCCTGACATTCAGCCCCTTACCATGATCGAAACACTTTAAAATGCACAGAGTTTACTGCACTTCTCTACAACAAAGGTGGCTTCTCCAAACTTTTCAGAGCTATATATCTGTCCTCTGATGCCTTCAGGCTAGTGCTTCTTTCATTATCAATGTTTTTAGATTTACTGGTTGTTTTTAGATACATTAAACTTTAACAACATTCCCGATGCAATGAAACTTTTAAACAATTATATATATTTAAATATTTACAAATATATACGCACAATCCACACAGTTATAATATATAAATTCATGAATAATTCTATCATGAATTTATTAATAGAATTGATCAATTTAAATCTGAAACTAATTATTTGAATACACATTTATGAAATAAGTTATTCTTTATGGAAATTAGCGTGGATTGAACATATAAAGCCCCATTGAATAGGAAATTTAAGGTTAGTACTAGGGTTTGAAGTGGGCTTATGGCTAGAGGTCATGAAGCTAGGATCAAACTCAGATCCGACTGCTTCAATAATATATAAAAAAACTAAAGATTGACCAACGCAAGCACCAAGTTATACACGACCAGAACAAAAAACATCAGGACATTAAGAACTAATGATTCATGTTCCTTTGTTTGCTTAGTGTAAAGTAATAATTAAGATGCATTTCTTGTTCAAATTTATTGATAAAATCAAACTAAATGTTACCTGAAGTGAGATGTTAATAAAAAAAATTTACAACATAAACAGTGGCATTTGGCTAAATAAAATCTTATAAAAGTGAATAACATGAAAAAAAATTCATTTATTATATATATTATTAAATACAACAATGAATATAAACAAAATATAAACAGAAGCAGAATAATCTTCCACTATTACGTTAGACATATATGTATTGCAATGGTATACGTATGCCATTATATTATTTGCAAATTATAATAAATAAATAAAAATCTTAAATTAAATGAATTTAGTAAAAACTAAAAAAAAATTAAAAGAAATATATATATATATATTGAACATGATTGAAATCCGATTAAGTTTTAATCTTCACTAAACTTAATTTTGTTAAAACATTTAATGTTTAAATTTTTATTATTATTTAAAAAGAATAGCCGAGAGGTATCGCAGTCGCCATGCAAGCAAGTAGTTGGTTGCAGACGGTTGTGGGTTCGCGTCCCGGCCGATGCTATGACACATGGAAAAAAAAAAAAAGAATATGTGTATCAAAATACATTCAGTGTTATCGATTTATTTTAAAATAATTTTCATATACTACTTGTTTTTACTTTAAATCAATTAATTAAAAAAACAAGCAACCTAGTTAATTACATTCCTGTGGCTTTTATTTTAATAGCGGAGATTTGATTTTTATGTAGTTGTTTTCATTTAAATAATCCCTGGGTAGAATTCCTAGATTAGATTGAGCGGGAGATTAATATTTGCCCTGCCTAAGGCGTAGAACTTGGACAACAAGGAAAGTGTTTTGCGGGAAATGGAGCAACGTATAAATAGCCCCAAAAATTTGGAGTGTCAGTTAATTCATTATTCGTCACTAGACAAGCTGTTCCTCAAGTGAAAGTTTATCTCAATGGACATTTAAATTCTTAAAGGAAATTCACTGTTATTTAATTCCTTTTGCTTGCAACAAGATGAAAAATTCTATACATGTTACCACCACCCGAATGGCTTGCTAACTCAACAAACGATGCATCCCTGACTTCCAAATTGCTCCAGTAATGCCTTAAACACCTACAAAAAGCCGTAACCTTGTTACATCTACCTTGCAGTGGTTGAAGAACCTGAAAATGAACTTAAGTAAAAGTGCATACTCTACATGAACATTGCTTTTACGGAAAGGTAACTATTTTCATTTTTATTCTTCCAAGGGTAAATTAATTCTCATTAAATCTCCACTCAGTCTAATCATAAATATGTATTTATAAGCTTAAGTAATTTATATAGCCTCATAGTTAATATTTGCTGTGTTTTCTAATATTTTGTAGTGTGTCTTGGAATCTTAGTTTTAAGATTCCAAGTTGCTTTCAATTGTTGTTTATTGGAGAGTGACGAGTGAGTTTTCTATTTTTATGTATTTTTATAAATGCTTTGGCAGTCATGCCTTTAAAATGCTTACTTGTAATTATGTCAATATTCAATAATTAATTTTAAACTCTATGTTTGCCATATTGCTAAACCTCCAAAATCTTTTGGCTGATGCCTTTCTTGTCTAATTTTCTGCAGGTGGGGATTTCGTTTCTTATATCTCTGAATGCGGAAATTAGAGTTGTTTTTCTTTGTAATTTTATAAGTTGTCAGCAGGAAGATAAAATATATCCCTCTTTAAACTACAGGTGAGCAATACTTTCATTCTGCTAAAGTATTTAAACTTTTAATATTTCGTACTCATGTGCACTCTCCGATAGATTTCTTTTTGTATTTATTATGTGTGCTTTAAATTTATCAGAGCGTGTACTCAGAATTTGTTTGTAAGTTTATTTTCTTTAAATGCTGGGGCAGATATAACTGTTTTTATAATTATTTACTTGTCCCTTATTGAGACCTTTAATTATTAATTTTAAAGTAATTTTTGCCAATTGTTTGGCTGGGATTCACCAGTTTTTAAATGTTTTACTTCCTTTGATCTTATTTTTCAGTTGTTCTTGAGGTGGATCAATGACCATTATTTTAAACGTAGTAATAGGTGCAGTTCATACCGATATAAGGACATTCGAGGTCTCACTATGTTTAGATCTCGAAAAGCTTATCGGCACTGGCTTCTTTGATCTATTTCAAGGATGTATTGTTTGAATATCTGAAAGTGAGAACCAATGTTAAGATGAATCCTCGGCTGAATGAAAGTTGCTTCCTCCCTTTTAAATTTGTTTATTAGAGAATGAGTAGATCTGCCAGAGCATTGCATTTAGTTTTTCTGGTACACACCTGAGCTAATCATATTTGTTAACTTATAAACTTTTCTTATAAGTTAATTTTCTCTTAATAAAATTTTATTAAATATGTTTAAACTTAATTTGGCTGATGTTTGTCTTTGTGCTTTTGTCTCAATTGTCTAAACAATTTAAGATCTCTTGTTTCTCCCTGAGTCTAGTCGGTGCAAACCATCATCATCATCTATTCTGATCACAGTAAACAAATTTTTCAGGCATGTAGTGGTCTGGTGGCACCCTCTGTATTTGAATAGATTGATAGATGAAAGTAAAGCTTTCATCCAGCACATAATAGGAATTTTTAGCGCAACCAACGTAAGGCTTTGAGTTCAATCCCACGTGAGATTTTGTTTAGACAAATAAGAAAGATTTCAGGTATAAGAGGCAAGATTTAGTATGTGGAGGTTTGGTTTTTTTTATTATTGCATGTATTTTGGAGCAGTTGGTAGAATGGGGTTCATCTTCCTTTTAATGAAATAATTTAGAAACTTAAAAAAGCATATTTTCAAAAAGTCTGTCCGAGTAATTTTATTTAAAGAGTTAAATATAGTTCATCGTTGTTATGAAATAATTTATAGAAAACAGTAAATAGCATTTTATTTGCTTTTAGATTTTTAGATTTTTTTTAAGAAGTTAGTATTGCAAATTTAGTCTGGTGCGAAAATGGGAATAGTTGAAAAAGAAGAGTCAGATGTCAGGTTGATGATGAAGATGATGATGAAGATGATGATAGAAATGAAGGAAGAACAGTGAAATTAAGCAGGACCAGCGAGAAATGATTAGAGAAATGAGAGAGATGAGGGGTGAAATAACGGGAAGAGTGGAAAAAACTCAGGAAGTAGAAAAAGAGAGTCGAGAAGTAGAAAAAGTAGATGTTATAAGAGATATAAAATTCAGATAGCACAGGATAGTATTAAGACAGGGAAGGTGGAAATAAAGTTAGAAATAAGCACAGATGGGTTACAAGCAGAAAGTGTGGCAGAAAATTTAGTAAATGTAAATAAAGCAATAGAAGAAAGTTATAAGGTAAAAACAGAAAAGCAGGTAGAAAAGTTTCCACATGAAACTGAAAATAAATTGGTTTCAATAACTGTTTGTGTTGAATATGAGTTTGAAAAAAAGAAAAGAATTAATAAAAAGATTAAGAAATATGATTTTAAAGTTGAAATAGAAGCCATATATAGAAGGATCTTAGGTCAAACAGTCAAAACGTTCATAGACAATAAATTCTTTCTGTATACTAATGCTGATAGTATGAGTAGTAAAAGGAGACACTCAGTAGAAAGGTGTTTTGCTCGGCAAAACAGTTTTCCATTATATGAGAGAGAAAACAAAATAGAACGTGAAAAAGACAAGAGAAAATTATATAAGCTAAGAAAATATAAGAGAGGAAAGGATCTTATTTCAATAAGCTAGTAACAGAGTAAAAGAACCGCCGCACAAAAGTTAAGGGTTCAGCATTTAGCAATCAGACGGATTGTTTTTAATAAAAATAAAAAACATGATTTTGTTAAAGAATTATGAGAATAGGGAAAGGTTTGGATTAAAATGAAATGTTGTTTTGTTTTTCATTAGTGCGAGGCAAGCATTCGGCCGAATTTCTAAGAATGTTTTTAAAATGTTTATAATTTAAAAAAAAAAAGTTACAGGAATGTTTTTTTTGATCACATTTTGAGGCAGTTGAATATAATTGAAATCCGATTAAGTTTTAATCTTCACTAAACTTAATTTTGTTAAAACGTTTAATGTTTAAATTTTTATTATTATTTAAAAAGAATATGTGTATCAAAATACATTCAGTGTTATTGATTTATTTTAAAATAATTTTCATATACCGCTTGTTTTTACTTTAAATCAATTAATTAAAAAAGACAAGCAACCTAGCTAATTACATTCCTGTGGCTTTTATTTTAATAGTGGAGATTTGATTTTTATGTAGTTGTTTTCATTTAAATAATCCCTGGGTATTGAGCGGGATATTAATATTTGCCCTGCCTAAGGCGTAGAACTTGGACAACAAGGAAATTGTTTCGCGGGAAATGTCGCAACGTATAAATAGCCCCAAAAATTTGGAGTGTCAGTTAATTCATTATTCGTCACTAGACAAGCTGTTCCTCAAGTGAAAGTTTATCTCAATGGACATTTAAATTCTTAAAGGAAATTCGCTGTTATTTAAATCCTTTTGCTTGCAACAAGATGAAAAATTCTATATGTGTTACCACCACCCAAATGGCTTGCTAACTCAACAAAAGACGGATCCCTGACTTCCAAATTTGCCCCAGTAATGCCTTAAACACCTACAAGAAGCCCGAATCTTGTTACATCTACCTTGCAGTGGTCGAAGAACCTGAAAATAAACTTAAGTAAAAGTGCGCACTCTACGTGAACATTGTTTTTACCGAAACGTAACTATTTTCATTTTTATTCTTCCCAGAGTAAATTAATTCTCATTAAATCTCCACTCAGTCTAATCATAAATATGTATTCATAAGCTTAAGTAATTTATATAGTCTCATAGTTAATATTTGCTGTGTTTTCTAATATTTTGTAGTGTGTCTTGGAATCTTAGTTTTAAGATTTCAAGTTGCTTTTCAATTGTTGTTTATTGGAGAGTGATGAGTGAGTTTTCTATTTTTATGTATTTTTATAAATGCTTTGGCAGTTGTGCCTTTTAAATGCTTACTTGTAATTATGTCAATATTCAATAATTAATTTTAAACTCTATGTTTGCCCTATTGCTAAACCTCCAAAATCTTTTGGCTGACAACTTTATTGTCTAATTTTCCGCAGGTGGGAATTTTTATTTCTTATATCTCTGAAGGTGGAAAATAGAAATGTTTTTCTTTGTAATTTTATAAGTTGTCAGCAGGAAGATAAAATATATCCCTCTTTAAATTACAGTTGAGCAATACCTTTGTTCTGCTAGAGTATTTAAACTTTTAATATTTCGTACTCGTGTGCACTCTCCGATAGATTTCTTTTTGTATTTATTATGTGTGCTTTAAATTTATCAGAGCGTGTACTCAGAATTTGTTTGTAAGTTTATTTTCTTTAAATGCTGGGGCAGACGTAACAGTTTTTTATAATTATTTACTTGTCCCTTATTGAGACCTTTAATTATTAATTTTAAAGTAATTTTCACCAACGATTGGCCGGGATTCACCAGTTTTTAATTGTTTTACTTCCTTTCAATCTTATTTTTCATTTGTTCTTGAGGTGGATCAATCACTGTTATTTTAAACATAGTAATAGGTGCAGTTCATACCAATATAAGGACATTCTAGGTCTGACCATGTTTAGATCTCAAAAGCTCATCGTCACTGGCTTCTTTGATCTATTTCAAGGATGTACTGTTTGAATATCTGAAGTGAGAACCAATGTTAAGATGAATCCTCAGCTGAATGAAATTTGCTTCCTCCCTTTTAAATTTGTTTATTAGAGAATCAGTAGATCTGCCATAGCATTGCATTTAGTCTTTCTGGTACACACCTGAGCTAATCATATTTGTTAACTTATAAACTTTTCTTATAAGTTAATTTTCTCTTAATAAAATTTTATTAAATATGTTTAAACTTAATTTGGCTGACATTTGTCTTTGTGCTTTTGTCTCTATTGTCTAAACAATTTAAGATCTGTTGTTTCTACCTGAGTCTAGTCTGCACAAACCACCATCATCATCTATTCTGATCACAGTAAACAAATTTTCCAGACACGTAGTGGTCTGGTGGCGCCCTCTGTATTAGAATATATTGATAGACAAAAGTAAAGCTTTCATCCGGCACAATATATATATCACTAAGATGGAAAACTATTTTTTAAAAACAAGTATTTAAAAATAAAAAATGTAAAAAGAAAGTAAAGATCTAAAGATTAGTACTTTTAGTAAAAAATTATATAAAAGAATAAAGAAATAAATGTTAATTAATTTTTATTTTCAGAATCATGTTAAATCTTAGTAAATAAAAATGATTGTTTATTAATTAAATGTAAGCAAACTAGCCCTTGGTGCTCTTAAATAATTGAAAGGTCATATAATATAAAAAAAAATTAAAGTTTGACCAATGCAAACACCAAGCCACACATGGACCAGAAAGGAAAACATCGGGACCTTAAGAACAAATTTCATTATCGATCGATTTGTTGAATTTGTAATAAGGGACGCACAAGTTATAAAATAAAAAAATTATTGAATTCATTAGTTGTTGTTTTAATCTGATTATTAATCTTGCAGCTGTTTTGTAGACTCCATAATGTTGGGATATTGCTTTAAAATTAGTTTTTTTGCATGTTCTAGCAGACACCTCCCAACAACAACCAAATAAATGGCAAGTTGTGGCTTCGTTTCCAAGGAGAATGGACAATCTACAAAAGTGATCACTGGAATGGACTTCTATAAATCTGCTGAAATCATGGGAAGTATAAATTGTGATCTTCAATATGAGGTTTTAGAAATTTTCAATTAGTAATCTAATAGTAGATTTTTAAATGAACTCTTATCTGACTTAAAATAACTCTAAATCCATTATTACATTTTTTTATGTATAATGTTTGCTTTAGTCATTTCCATTTTTCTTTTTATTCATTTATTTTTTGTTTGTTAACTAAATTATTAAATTTAAAGTTGGTGTAGATGGCTGCATAGATTTGTTATAGTTTGTTAGATTAAAGGGGTGTAATTTCAGACTATTTGTTTCGTAGTTGAGTCGATGCTGGTGGAGGGATATATAGATGTTAAATGAATGTAATGTGAAGTGTATTTGCATACAGGGCAACATATCCAAATCGGTGCATGACCCAATTGTGTAGTCATCACTGTGCAATTCATAAAGAGTATTCCCTGTGACATTGAACTTTTTTTGCTCTGTGGATAAAGACTGTAAGTGGGACAAGACTGCTCTCCCTCCATATGAAGCATTTCTCTTAAATGCTTTGTATACATGATTTCTTTGCAGACAGATGCACATTTCTGCCAGAGTACTTTTATGCTAACATCTTTATTTTTCATTGGATGTGTCTGTATATCAAGTTGCGATTATTGGTTTAGCTGCAAACTTTTAGCCTGAGGTTAGATGTTTTGAAAAGTTTTAATTGCGTTATCTATGTAACTTTTCTATGCTCAACATTCTAATATATAATTATCTAAACTGTCCATCTGTGGAACTTACTAATATAACAGTTTAAATTTAAAATTAATAATATAATATAAAGCAATATTAATTTATTCATGAAAGTTATATGTGTGTAAATAAATGTTTTGTAATTATTACTGGTAGTGTCTTATTTTATTTATTTTTGAATATTGAAATACATTTAGAAATTTTTTTTATTTATTTCTTTATTAAAAATATATTTTAAGAATTTAGATTAGAAGTCTCTGCTTCTCCTTGAACTAGTGGCATGGGCTAATGGTCAAAGTAGAATCTTAACAAGAAGTATCTGCCTACACTATAATTTTTGTAGGTTCAAAAGCATCACATAAATATGCAGTTATGCATGCAACACCCTATTAGTCTTCTTAGCTCCAGTTTCAAATAAAAACTATGAATATCCATAGGCCGTAATGTTATGAACCTACTAAGTAGATTCCTTTATGATATTTATTAATATTTTTGGGTGTGTGTCATTTTGCGACGCAATTAAATATGTTCTAAATTAGCTTTCTCACACACGTTTTCTTAGTATAACCTGAGATTATTTCACTTATTAATGTAAAATATATTTTTATAATAAAGTTAATAATTCTAAATACTCAATCAAGTGCTATTTTTCTACTTTTTGGGGTGAATCAAAGTCTCCTAAATGATTTGTAATCTAGCGCTATCTTAAATTTTTATATATGTTATCATTTATCAATTATTGGCAAAGAAAGTCACCGTACTAGAAAAACAAGAAATATATTTATCATTTCTTAAATTATAAAAGTAAATCTCATATTATATAAATGTAAAGAGGCCAATGATAATTAATGAAGAAATATTGTCAAATAATTCATACGTCTTTTATTTAAATGAATAAATCATATATATAACAACTTGCTGAAACATTATTTCTTTTATTTAAAGTATTATATTTTGATTAATAAATTAAGCTCGCCTTGACTAGATGATCTCTTGCTAATGCTATATATATATATAATTAACGTGAAAGTTCACAATCGTTAAATGGGTCAAGCTTATGATATTTTATACTTAAATGTTTCAATATCACGTTATTTACAAATTAGAGTCTCTTTGTGTCTCTGCCATGTGATGCCGACATTGAGAGATAAATTCGATCAGTATCATTGGGATTGTTGCTCATAAATAGGTAAATCTGTAAAATAGGCAAATAGCGCAAAGTTCGTGAGTGTTCCTGACTTATGTATTTTGCGAATGAATGGACTTGAGGTACTTTTGCCTAGTTGCTAGATCTTGTTATGTGAACAGACAAAAACGACCGGTACATTACATTAATAATTATAATGACAGAGTATCAAATTGTAATTATATATATAATATGTGTGCTTGTATTGGGAATGAATATCTGTTATACATGCTTATTCTACCCTTATTTTATTATATAACTTATAGCATTTATATGTGCAATTTCAGTTTCTATGGAATGATAAGTCTAACAATTTATATTAATAAATGTAAATCTCAAGGCTTTGCAAGATCTAGACAAAATGTTATATCCGGTGTGAAACTGAGTTTCACTTTTATTAGTATAACTTGTTCAGATTTGTCATTTCTATATGAATTAATATTGCAAGTGTACATGTTTTTTTTCATTTGCTTTTTTATCTAGCAGAAATATGAGCTCTGCAATGAGGTTAACACTCAGTTAGAAATACGATTTCTGGTATATACATATGCACTATACTGTTGGAAATGCCATATATGTATATTTAGATATATAATTACTTAATGTATTGATTTCTACATCGTTGTTGCATATAACTTAGCAATTATTGTTACAGTACTAAATGGCCTTTTGTTTCTTAATAAATAATACTTTGCATTATGAATGAATCAGTAGTTATTGCTAAACAAAATAGAAATCACCATTTGTAGCAGCAGTTACTAGGCCACTTTTACTTCGTATATGATTGGTAATTGTAAAATATAGAAGGTAATAAATACTCATACATCACATATGCACAGATAAACTGAACAGTATTAATATTTTTTACTGATCATTCATTAGATTAGACATTATCTATTTAATGAATATTTCTGTAGTGTAATTTCTTTACATTACGCATTAGCAAGACATGGACTGATTTTTATCCACTTTTAACACTTTGTAGAGAGGTGTAATCATAAATATATGTCCAAAGATATGGAAAAAATGGTAATAATCTTCAAGATAAATATTTAATGCTAAATCAGCACTTATCAGTTGATCCAGATCACATTATTTTACACATATGTTTTTCATTGTTCAAAATATATAATGGACACACACACTGTTACATTTTTTTTAAAAAAATTAGACATTAAAAATAAAAGTTCACAAATAAAAATTAGTTTTTAAAAATTGACAATTAAAAGTCCTCTAAACTTTATATATATATAAAATCGCACAGATGAAAAATTATTAAAAGAAATTTTTATTAAAGAAAGTATTTTTAAACTAAATTTTCAGTAAAGATTTAAAGACAAAAATATATTTTTAAGAATGTATATCATTTAATTAATGCTATTGTGTAAAGTAAAAATAATTATTTTCAATTAGTTAAAGTAAACTAGTCCTTGGGCATCTAAAAATTTATAAGTAAATGTCAGATAGGAGAGAAAAACAATAGGAGTAGAATGGCCAATGACAGAAATCCTTCAGGAAACAGACCTCAATTGAAGGATCATCATCATCACGATATAATGTCCACTCGATCGGAAAGTGTAATATAAAAAAAGTTTGGAAATAAATTATAATGGAGAAGAGATGTGAAAGAAGAGATGTGATATATGTGTTAGTGCGGAGAGAGTTGAAGGATAAGGGATTGAAAAAATGCACTCTTCAATCCCTTCAGTTTTTCTAAAAAAAGAGAAAGAGAAATTACCAATCATTTTCCTATATTGTGGACAATAGGACATCAGGCCTGGCAATAAAATACCAACTACAATAAAGGACCAACAGCTAAATGCATACCGATCCCCTCAGGACATCTTGGGAATTAACACCTGTCAAATTACAAGCAATTATAAAATATGGACTTTTTAAAACAGGAAGAACAATTCATGAACATTAAGCATAAAACTTTCCCAGTATTTAAATTATAGCAATAGAAACTCCTATCTGACCAACATAAACTACTTATTAATAATTATTTTTATTGAATGTGTTTTTTTATCATTTCCATTGATTTATTTTTTCTGTTCTTTTAAGTGTTTATTATGATTTTTTTGTTTTTCTGTTAAGCTAAACTTTTAATTAAATCACATTAAATTTAAGTCAGCATGAATGGCTGCATAGATTTGTAAAATTATGTTAGTTTAAGGGAGGGTAAATCAGGTTATTTGTTTTGTAGTTAAATTGGGTTAATCAATTGGATATATTGGTATAATTAGTAAATATAGTACGAAGATCCGCTACTTCTAGGATCACATTATACACTGCACATGGGCAAAATAAGTCTATTTCTTATTGACCATCAGAGACAGATGGTATTCCCTTCTCTGTGGATCACTCCCTTTGCCTATGGATGGGATAGTAAGATGGCAAAAAGGACTGCAATTTATTCCTATGGAGTTTTCTTTTTTATTGTTCTTGTGAGACAGATGTAATATTCCTGTACTGGATGAGAGACAAATTTTTTTCCATAACCATGATGTTCAGATGTACATCCCTGACAGTATAGTATTGCACTGTCATGTTTATGCTGCATTGAACACATCGATATGTTAGATAGATTGTCATGGTTTGACTGTGAACTCTTGGCCTAAGGTTAAATAAGGGATAGATTATTTTTATTTCAAATGCAATCTTTGTAGTCTATTCATACTCGACACTCTAATAAAATATTAATAAATTCATCTGTGCAAACTTCTAAAATAAAAAGTTAAATTGTAAATTAAAATCTAAAGTAAAGTTATAATGTTTTATAATAAAAAAATTAAAATTATATTAAAATAATAATTCTAAATTTTATATATGTTTAATAAATGTCTGTGTATTGATAATCTGGCAGTGGTTATTTAATTTTTTATTATCTTTATTTCTTTAAAATAAATTATACATTATCTCTGCTGCTCCACACAAGTTAGTGACTAGGGCCGATGGTCATTATAAAATATTGTGAAGGTAGCTTCAAAATTGCTACCACAACAAACCTTAGCCATCTGAATTAATGGAATGTTTTTTTATTTAATTAGCATGTAGAAATTAAATAAAATAAGTTGTTGCTAGAACACTTTTGGAGAAAATAAATGTTTTTATATTTTTATCAGTGTAATAACTACATCTTAAGCACTGGGAATGATGGGTAATTTTATTACTAAGAAAATATCAGTCTTGATAAAAAATCATACTAATTTATAAGATAAAAAATCATACTAATTTATATATATGCTAATAATTGTATTGTGTGTTAAATAGACAATGATTTAAATAAAAAATAAATAAGTCAAGTACGGTAATATCTAAATATAAGATAGAGAATGATAAAATAATATTGCAAATTTATGTTATAAATTATTTTGTTTTTTTAAAAATTAATTGATACAAAAAAATATTTTAAAAGATGCAACACTGGAACACTAGTTTTTAAACAATAGGAATAATGCTGATATAAAAAGGAAACAATTAAAAATATTTTTTAATTCTTGTTCTGCATTTGATCTTAAAATTCAAGTTTCATTAGAACTATTATTTTAATATTTTTTCTGCAAAATGGACATTTTTTTTAAAGTAGAGTCTCAACAAATATTAATGTTTTTCTAGTTAATTCACATTCGGAAGAGGAGTAAAGAAAGTGAATTAGAACATTCTTATTCTAATTTATTAAGCAGATAAGTTAAAATAATTTATCAATTTAAATTTAAAAAAAAGTATTATGATTTTTGTTTAAAAGAAACTAAAAAAAAGAAATTCAAACAGATGATTTAATTTAAAGTATATATAGCCAATATCTGTACTCTACAAATATATTCTTATTAACTGCAAACCACATATATATTTTTATAAAGCTATATATTATAATGGTTAGAAAGAAAGTGAAGATCGAATCTTACCGTATCTGCACTACAAGGGTACCATCTAGGCATTTGAATCTAGAAAAAATTATAAAGTAGGCAGATACGTGCTGTTAAGATTTTATTTTAGACCGTTAGCCCAAGTCACTAGCTCAGTGGAGTAGCAGAGATTTAAAACATTTCTTTTAATAAGTTTTAATAAAGATTTATATTCTCAAAATATATTAATATCTAAAAAAAAAAGAATAAAATAAGCCACTGCCAGTAATTAACACACAAACAATATTTATTTACGCACCTATATAATAATTTTAAATTTGAGGAATAACATTTATTATTTAGCTTTCAATATTAACTTTTAATTTAAATTATTATTTAAGATTTTAAATCATCTACTCAGATGAATTTTATATTTATTTTAAGATTGTCAAGTATGAATAAACTACATAGATTTGCATTTGAAAAGAAAATATTCTATCCATTATTTAACCTTAGGCCAAAAGTTTGCAGTCAAACTGGCATCAATCCACCTGATATATTGATGTATTCAATGTAACACAAATAATGCAGCACAAAAAGGTTAAGAGAAGAAATTGACTCTCATCCAGATAGGAATAGTACATTTATCTGACGAGAAGAGCAATAAAAAAATTCCATAAGGGACTGCGGTGACCCTCTTACCTTCCCATTCCACAGGCAAACAGGGTGTGTGCAGCATATAAAGCGATTCTGCCCATAACGAATCTTGTACTACATCTACTAATTACACCAATATATCCAATCCATTGATCTAATTCAACTATGGAATGAATAACCTAAGATTACCCTCCCCTAATATAACTTTACAAATCTATATAGCCATTCACACCCGACTTAAATTTAACATTTATATAAATAGTTTAACGAAAAACAAAAAATCATAATAAAAACTTAAAAGAACAAAAAAAAACAAAATAAATGGAAATGATTTTACAAAGAAATACACCAAATAAAATTACTTATTAATAAATTATGTTGGTCAGATAGGATTCTATTTCAATTATTTTAAATACAGAACAAGTTTTAGAATTAAGTTCATATTGTTTAGTATACTAGAGTTTTAGAAATATATTTAAAGCTTATTAGAGTTCATAAAGTTCTTACAGTTTTAAAAAGTTCATCTTTATCTGTTGTTTGCCATTTGAACATGAATTTCCACGCAGTCCTAAAGAGATTGGTATTCTGTTGGCCATTTTATTTATTCATCCAGAGGTCTTTTACTTTTTCTGGTCCTCAATGTAGAAAACAATTGGTCATTTCTTTCTTTCTTTGCAGAACTGAAGGGATTGAAGAGTGCATCTTTTCAATCCCTTCTCCTTCAACTCCACACTAACACATATCACCACCGCTATCACATCTCTCAAAAACAATCAAGCTGCAACTGTCTGGAAAAACTTTTAATTTGAATCATTTTTCTTTTATAACGATCCTATGCATTCCACAAACAAAACGTCACTAATCCATAATTTTCAGTAGGGTCCGAGCTGAGGCTTGGTGTTTCTATTGGTCAAGCTAGTTCTTTTTATTCTCTTATCTATATCTTTTCCTCTGACTTTTTAATTATATAAGAGCCCCAAGGGCTAGTTTGCTTTTCAATTAATTTATAAAACAATAATTTTCATTTCCAAAAAATATATAAATTTTTTTACAAAAGTATTCTATTTTTACATCTTGTACTTTTTTTCTATAAAAAAAATACGTTCAAACACTTTTTTTTTACCAAAAAAAAATACTTGTAAAAGTTTTGCATCTGTGTGAATATATATATATTGAACAACACTTTAATTTTTTTTAGCTTTTAGTTTTTAATAAATTTATTTTTATTTGCGAACTTAATGTTTTTATTTTAAATTAATGTAACAGCATATTTTTATATCATTACAATATACATAATTAAAATTTGAGATACATTGGCTAGAAGGCTTAATTGTCATTGGGGTGGAGCATTTTTTTATATCCACTATGGCCATATGAGTATTAATATTTAACTGTCTACAATTTAAGTGCCTGAGAAGTTGGATCTACACAAGATGAAAATCTACATGAGGAGTAACATAAAATACCTATTGCTAACTTAAATAAATTAATCAGGAGTTCTTCAATATCTCTAATAAAAAATGCGTAAACCATAAGAACTTTGTGTAAAGAGGACTTTGAAAAATAATTATGTTTTAATATATCAATTAAGAAAAGATTGTAAATTATGTTTTATTTTCTGTTGCATAAATCTGCATTTTTATTTTTATTTATTATTTCGATCTTATATTTGGGAAAGTGCCATTTCTAATTCAACAAGGAACAGTTCAGCATAAGAAAATATCAAGAGAGTAGGGGAGGGGGAAGGTTAAAAAGTCTATTTTCTTTTTATTTTTAATAAAATCCAGGTGATTTATTGTCTATCAAAAGATTTGGTTCTCAACTATGCACATAAAAGTAAGTGCTCCAATAGAATACTTAAATGGTAAGTGTTTTATTTTTTTAAAGCCACTGACATAAACAATGCTAAAACATGACATGATTATTTATTATATATGTGTTACTAATAATATTCTTCAGATATAATGAGTAAATGATTAACATTTTTAAAATAGCATTCTTTATAATTTTCTTTTTTATCATATTATGTGTTGTTTTATTTTTATACTTTTTTCAAACTAGATATTGCATACTATATTTGAAGTTGCATTTAAATTTTCATTGAGTTAGCAATCTCACTTTTAATTGATAATTTTTTTTATTATCTTGGATATATAGATGTCTATATTACGGGTGTCTATCATGGGAATTAAGAGTGATTAGTTTTAAATTGTTTAAGTAAAGAAATGGTAGATACTCATCATGGACATAAAAACTGTAAGTACATAGGGATATATCCAAGTAATTTAAGGGCATTTGTAAATATTTTTTTTTGAAATTTTTCTATTATAAATTGATTGGGAATTTGTTTTATGTTTGAATATATCTTATTTTTTATAAATAAATATTATGAAGTTTAGTTAATTGACAAGAGATCTGTAGTTTTGTTGATCCAGCATTTACATTCAGTCCAGAATTTACATACCATCCTATAATCAATATTTTAAACATGCACACACCCACATTATTGTTTGATAAGCATGTGACAGAATATTAAATAAAGGTTATTTCTTTCTAATAGATAGGATGTATTATTTTAGTTGTTGAATAATGCAAATTCTTCCTGAGTTCGAATATCTGAGGCAACATTTTTGAAAAAGAGTGGTGAGATGTGAGATGAACTGATTTGAATTACATGTAGATTTGATGGGTAATGGATGTAATCATAAGTCAGCTTTTTCATCATGTTAGCTCTAGCATTTTCCATGAAGACCCAAAGTCTGACAGTAGTTAGATGTGATCTTTCTCTCTTTCTCCTATATACATGGATGGACCGGACTTGCATTTGGCACTATCAACTTTAGGATATGAAAGATAGATGTACTAGCACTTTTAGATTGGATGTAAGTTAATTATACATTGTGGATGAAACAGCTGATTGTTGAAGTTGATATGTGTGTTCAAATGTATTTGTGGACTGGCACATCTGGGTATATTTGACACAACCATTACATCTGTTACCCAACATGTTAGGCATGAAGATATTATAGTTGCAAGGGAGGTTTACCCATTTGGCAGAAATTTAAAAAAAAAAAATTTTTGTTGAATAATTTTAAATTTGCCACTTGTACAACAAGTTCAATTACTACTAAACTACTATTGTATATATGCCTACAATAAATAAATAGTATACCTAAATATTAAATAAAAAACATAACACATCTAAAATTAAAAATTAGTAAATGAAAAAAAAAATGCATATAAAGAATGAATGCAGGATTAATAAACAGAGACTTGTAAAACAGTTAAGAGTAAATTGGCACTAAAGTAGAAAAGTAAGGCAATGTAAAACTAATCTAAATGTAGACAGTCAAAATCAAATGAAAATTTGATATAGAAGTTAAAGTTACATATGGTATAGTTGGGAAAAGTGTAAAACCCTGAGACAATTATCTGCTATAAAGAAATAGAAAAAAAATATTGAATATGGAAACAGAAGTTTTTCAAGAAGAAATAAGTGATATTGAAGTAGAGAAGTGTGAAGCTAGTGATGTTGTGATATTTGAAGATGAGATGAATCATGAGGGAGGGTCTTTTCCTAGTCAAACATCTTGTGGACCTGTAGCTGAAGGCGACTCCTTTCCACAGACATGTCAAAATAATGATATGACCATTGAGGCACAAAAAACTCAGGTTGAAGAAATAATTCAATCACTACAAAATAAAATGGTCAAAGCTATGGAAGATACTTTCACAATGGCACTATTGACTCAGATGATTCGAGTTATGATGCATAATATGACAACTGAGACTGATTTTTCTAAGATGAAATCAAATATGAAGAATATGGACACAAAGATGAGTAATATTGAGAGTTATATGAAGTCTGAAATGAGTAATATGGAGACAAGATTAAAGGCTGATAGTGATGATATGAAGGCAAAAATGAATAACATGAAGCTTGATATGAAGACTGAAATGAGTAATATGAAACTTGATATAAATGGTATGAATGAAAGTGTGAACTAAAATCACCACCTAATACATCCAAGTGGTATGTCAGTGGTTGTTTTTGGATGGTGCTTAGAATTTATAATGGGGATGAGTACATTCTAAATACTAAACATTTATACCTTCTAAATTATAAATATTTTTACAATAATGACAGTGCAAAGTGCCAAAGTATGTGGGAACAGGGAAAAATATTTTCAACAATAGAAAGTATTGGCCAAAAGATGCAGATGTCTGATCAAACCAAGTTAATAATTTCTAGTACTAAAAATATAATTTTATAATACAAATTATGTTACAATATATGGCCATAAGCACATGTTGAAATACTATAAAATTGATCACACCAAGCTTATAAAAAAGTAAAAGCTTATACATTCTAAAATACAAATTATATTACAATATATGCACATAACCATAAGAAATAAATCACGTTAATTTTATCAACTTAACCACATGTTGTAATAATGCAAATGTTGAATAAATGTAGCTTATAATTTTGAAATACTAAACAACTGCTGAAAAATATGAATTCTACAATTAATAATACATCACATTTTATCTTAATGTTAGTCAAAAGAATAATTGTTTATAGTAAAGAATAATTAATAAACAATTAATAAATCAATTTTTTTCTTACCAAAGTTAGTATTGATGTTGCATTGTTATTGAATGCTTAATTTCTCCCATGTCATTATTAGCTGGTGAATGATATAAAGAAACTAAATGAGATTTATTTGTTAAATTTCTGAAAGATGATAACACTATCTGCTAACTACCAATGGTGAAAAGGTTAGTGTTTATCTTATTTAAAATTCTATACCTGTTTTACACTTGAAATAGTCAAATTAATTTTAATAAAAATTTGTTGATTATTTCAACTGTAAAACAGATATTGGATTTTATATAAAATAAACACTAATCTATTCACTCTCGGTAAGTAGCATGATCATTTTTCGAAATTTAATAAATAAATCTCTCTCATTTATATTCCTTTTATCTATCGCCAACAAATGACCATATATGAGAAATTATACTCACAATATTTCTTTCTTTGGTAAGAAAAAATCTGATTTATTAATTTTTTGTTAATTGTAAAATTAATATTCGTTACATTAGACAATTCTTCCTTCATCTAATGTTAAAATAAAATGAGATTTATTATTAATTGTAAAATTAATCTGCTTTCAGCAGTTTTTTTAGAATGGTAAGCTTTATTTGTCTTAAAGGGTTACAAGAGTTTACATAGCATAGATTGCTGAGTTTACACGGGCAATCCGTAGTTGTAGGTTTACATATATAAAAGTTGATTTATTATTTTACACTGGATTACAGGAATTATTACATACTGTGGATTAGTTACATGGTTTTACATAGTTTGGGTTGCTTTGGTTACATAAGTAATCTATAGTTGTAGATTTACTTATGTACAAGTTTTTTTTTTGTTATAATAAAATTTTCTTTATTTTAAATTCAAAGTAACAAAATATTTCTTTATTATAGGAAAACTCTCATTTGTTATTTCACAATAGGAACTTTCTATTTGTTTTTTTTAAAACATAAAATAATAATACTAATCATTTACATGATAGGAGATATGTATTCAGATATGAAAGGAATCCACCTTAGGTAGGCAAATCAATGTGCTTCCATGTGGCATTATAGATGTAGGAGGGGGCAAATTTTGGTCTCATTTCTGACTTTTTTCCATTTTGTCAATGTACAAATCAAGAGGGTGCTACAGTGCATGATTAAAGATGAGTCGGTACTGGATGTACCATAATGAAAACAATAAAAATGTAGATGAACATACCTCTGGGATGGTTCCACACAGTATATTATCAATGAGAGTAGATAAGGAAGTTTTTTTGTCATTTAGTATGGAGGCTATAAGGTCTCTGTAGGGTTGAAAGGAAACACAGTAGCAGAGCAGGTGAAGAGAAGTTTCCTCTTCTCTGAGGCATAGGAGGCAAGTGGAATTTATGTTTGAGAATCATCAGCAATGTTCAAGAAAATGTTTAATACGCAATGTGTTGAGGTTTATCTTTAACAGAAAGTCAAAGAATTTGGATTCAAAGAACCATCACTTAAATTTGTTGATTATCAGATGGTTGTTAAGCTGGAAAAGAATTGATCCTGCAGAAACATCAGAATTAAAAATGTAGTATGCTTCCCAGAAATGGATTTTCATTGTGGATGGCTTGTTAGGAAGAGTAATAAATTTGGAGATAAATATGTGAGGGTTGCCAGCCAACCAGTGTTAATAGGTGGAGGCTTGTCTGTAGGAGTGATCTCATTATATGGCTAGGAGTTGGGATACTGCAGGTACATTCTGTAGACAGAGTTGTAGAAACATTGAAATATAAATGTATCAAGGGAATATAGAGATATCCCATTGAGCTTTGTGTGTTTCTGCAGGCTTATTAAACTGATGGTTGCACTTCTGCCCCCTCTAATCAGATCAGTGCACATCTTGGGTATCTTTATGATGAAGACTGATGAAACTGACCACTGGGGTGAAATAGGATATTCTGGAAAATATTAGCATATTGGTAAAAGAGGACTTGGCAAACATGGACATGTAAACTTTTGATAGAGACGATGTGATCCTCTGTGTAGATTGAAGTAGCTTATTTTTGACAGATGTTCTAATGGCAGAAGCAAATTCAAATATAGGGAAGCCTAAGAAGTTCTGAGGCTTTGCCACAAATTGCCCAGGAATTATCTTACCAGAATATAATTTAACTGACAACCCCATTCTAACCATCCTACCCAATGCTTGTCAACAATAATTAATTAAAATAGATCTTCAAAAATGGATGTGGGCCACACAATACACTAGATGGAAATACTATGGCTGTCTAGTCGCCATAACACCTGCAGATAGTATTTAAACACTATCTACCAAAGAAGAATTCGAATACAAATTAATTATATGTGTTTTATTTGATGAATGCAATTTCGAGCTATTGCATATATCTGATTTATGAAAAAAAATTAAATATTTTCTGGTGGCCCTTGTCCCTTGAGTAATATCTATAAAAAATATATACAGGAAAAATATTTTTATGAGCATCAGTTGGTAGCTGACCTTAAGCACCAGACTCACTATTACAGTGAGAATTATATTTTCCCTACTTTTCCTGTCTAACGAGGTGCCTGACCCAAGCTAGCTCATTCTCAGGATTGGGAGGAAAACCTATCGGATGAACAGAGATATGTTAAGAAAGGTGGATTTGAATGTAAAATATACTGAACCTATACACGTGTCTATTCACATCAGACATATTTAAATAATTAGCAATTTATTTTGGCAGGTGAAGTACTAGGTAAATATAAACTATAAAATAATATGGAACTTCAACTCCAAGGTAAATATATAACTTTTATTATTGATATTTTAACATATTATTTATAAGATTAGATTATATCATTCCCAGCTAAAAATATAATAAAGCCCCAGTCATAAATGAAATAAAGAAATAAAACTTAATATTAACAAATAAATATTAGTTTACAAAAAAAATTATCTACAGTTATACACAATATTTATTAAGAGGGCAGCAAGTAGCAATTCCAAGTTATATAAAAAAAATACAAAGTTCATATTACCTGACGAACACTGGGGTTTGGATTATAATATAGTCAATCACATAATGTAACTGGTTCCAATCTAGGGTCCTGAAGAACTCAAAGTTCACTTTATGAAAGTGTGATATTTCTTTTCTTTTTTTTTATGTAAAGTCTGGCATTACGGTTTATTTAGGTTATGAATAAGACACAATTTAAGTTCCCAATAATGTAGTCTTCTAAAGTGAATTTATTCATACTTTAGGGATAGGATTCTCCCCATTTTATCCTATATTAAACAGTATAGATTGTTGATGAGGTTCCCAGATTCTTCTGCAGGCAGGCAGTGGAGAGTCAGCTTCATATCAGTGGCAGATGGTGAAGCCCTTTACATATCTGCGATTACCCCATCATTTTAAATGTTGGCATTAAGATGTCTATCATTCTCTCCTGCTCAGCTGTTGCAATCTAACTGTCTTTAACTGCCTTTGTCCTTTTCCAAAAAAGAATTTTTTCGGATCTCCAATCTATTTCCTTTCTTGAATACTTTTTCTTTTTGAAAATATTTCTTTCTTTTTTCTCTCTAACATTTCCTTTGTTCTTTGGTGCCATCATTCCATGTCTTTTTAATTCACAATACATTCCTTGGCTTTCTCATAATTTTTCTTTCTCTTTTTTAAAGTAATTAACGATTGCTATATAACCAAGAATTGCTTGAAGGCATATACAATATTTCTTTTCACTACCCTCATTAAGTTTAGATATGATTGAAACAAAAATCTATATTTAGAACAATCTTAAGCAATATATAAAAAAAAATATTTGCGCATAACTGTATTTTTCAAATTTATAATATTTTAAAAATAAAATATTCTAAAATAAATAATTATGCCTAACTGATCCCTTCCCCATTTGTTTTCTTTAAAAAAAAGAATTCAAAATTGATTCATGTATATATATATATATGTCTAATTCCTTATACATTTTTAACCTTTTAACGACAGCTTAAACGAGTATATGTAGTGAGGGTAATGTGTATGTGTTATTCCATTTTCTTGTAACAGGGTTTGAACCCAGATACCAGGCAGATGACTTGGCCATATTAAATTGGAGCCCAGTTTGATCTGAGAAGTCTCTAAGCACTGAATGAAGTCTGGGGATTAGTTTTTTTGAAGAAAAGAAAATGGCCAAGTTGTCCTTATAGGGGATGTGATGAATTGATGTATTTAATGTTGAGATTTGGATACCAGGAAGAGAACTCTCAATTTAAAAAAGCAGAGGGTTGAGGTAAGTGATGAAAAGCACGGTGCTGAGAGAGAGCCCTGTAAAATGGAAGATGTGGTGGAGAAAAAAGGGGAAAGCTTCCCATTCAATTAGATGCTAACTTCATGATTCTAGAGAAGGTTCCAAATAATATTGATGATTCCAGAAGATATGGCATGTTCTCCCAGTAAGGTTAATAGGTTACTGATTTGGATAAAATCAAATGCAGTGGCAATGTCGAGCTGCATAACCCCCAGTCTTGATTGCCTGGAGGATCTGGTGTGGCCCATTTGAATCCTTTAAAATTAATTATATAAACCCACATAGAGTTATTGTCACCCTATTTCACAAGGACTTCATTTTAAGCATAATAAATTTATATCTCTACCGAAATGATTTGCTCATCCAACAGATAATTCAACAGATCAATGTCACACCTCCAATTTTACATGACTATTTTCCTCAAAGACTTTAACACCTCATACCAGGAACTTACTGCCAAATACATTTATCACCTTAATACAAGATTCATGAGTCTAGAAGGCTTCTTCCCTCTGAATGACTTCTCCTTCTGTACTAGGAGGTGTATCTCTCCATAGACCTCATCTATCATACTCCTGATCTACACTTTTTACTTGATCCCTCACTACAACCTATAGCCTTTTCTGACCATGTGGCATTATCCCTTGAACTATCGCTAAATATTGATTCATGCAATATTCCAGTTAGCACAACCATGAGAATCCTTCTCAAGTCCAACATCACCTGAAGCTATCATCTCTGAGGCATACATATATTTTCACAAGATCCATATTCTTTCTCTGCCAGCGGTCGATGCCTGGTTTTTTTTTCATTCACATTTTAATGTCCCTAATCTTTAACGATATTTCACATAATAAAGGGCCATCATCTGTCCTCTTGGAACTTGAATCACTCAACAACACCATAAGAAATCTCCGCATTAATACAATCCCTGTGGAATCCATCTTTAAGCTGAAATCCCAATACAAAAATAAGCAATTAACTTTGCACAATATCACTCTATTAAAAAGTAATGAATTTTCTTGAGTCATCCCCACAATTGGTCCAGAGGCACATTAGGTGGCCATAGAAACAAGAGACTCACTCCGTCATGGATTATTGTGAAAAATAAACTTTATTCCAGATCTAAC
The DNA here is from genome assembly GCA_028023455.1 of Epiperipatus broadwayi. NCBI lineage: Eukaryota > Metazoa > Onychophora > Udeonychophora > Euonychophora > Peripatidae > Epiperipatus > Epiperipatus broadwayi. The sequence continues at coordinate 8,387,198 of JAQFVV010000040.1, forward strand.
ATGCTTCTCAAAATTTTTTCATACTTCTGGGGGAATTTCTCCACCCTTTCATCTGACTAGAGCAGGATTCAACTTGGGATTCTACACCCCCTGATCATGGCATTTCAGAAAGAGATGTTCAGGCCAAATTAACATTGATGCCTGAATGAACCCAGCCAAAGCTACATGCAATCACTTGATTCCTACTGTTATACTTGTCTAAATTCTCTGTTCCATTCACGTACAACTTAATTAATTACCTTTTTTCAAATGTCCAAGACATTAGTGTCTTTATCCCAGAGCAAAGGTGCCATTCTTAAAGCACAACATAATTCCTTCTCCACTGGAGAATCTGCAACACATGTATATGACCCCGCTGATGGTCAAGATCATTGAGTCTACTATTAAAGACAAAATTCAAAACAAAATTCTTCCCTTTATTTTACAATATCAATTGGGCAAAAAAAGCAGCTCAACTGCAAATGCCATCAATTTATTTAATATGCTTCAGCAGTTGTGTCTATGTTTATTCAATATTAACATTATTTTAATATGTGGTTAGAGGGCTACGTTGTAATAAAATTCGTATTTTAGAAGCTTTTAGTATTTTGAAATTGTAAGTTTATTGAACTTATGGTTTTTTAACTAATATGTGTGTATTTTTTTCCTTAATTTTTTCTGTTTACATATTCTAATATATATTTTAGAAAGTATAAACTTTTAGTATTTCTAAATTTATTCCATATTCTCATTTTTTATATTTTTTATATTTTAGTTATGTCATTTGAGCAAGCACAGTTGTGCAAAATTTTCGCTTTAATTTTTTAATTATTGATGTTAATTGTGATTTTGTAACGAATGGTCTTATCATGACCCCGTGTGGGTTATTTGTTGTTATTTATTGCTTGGATATGTAAGCCTTGGCTTTGGGTCACCTGTACATTTTAAAATGATGGCCAGACTAAATCAATATCGAAAAATGTTCATTAAATCGAAATTGTATTTATATTTTAGTAAATGAAAATAAACATTTATTATATAAGTATTAAAGGATTGCTTTACAAAGTATAAACAGACATCTTTTATAAAATGTTATTATTTTATAACAAATTTGACATTATTCTATTATGTCGTAATATATATATTGCAATCCGGATTAAAAAGGACTCTGTCACCTGTTTCATAATCATTTAAATAAGTAATGATGTTTCCTGATAAACAAAATTATCTAAACTGTCAATCCCTTCTCCAGTTTCTATTTACGATATTGAATTGTCTTTTAAGTTCAATTTTTCTAAAGATGGTAGATCAACCTCCAAACAATTAAAAGTTACGAGGCCGTTTCTTTCAAGTCCTAAATCACTTAGTCGAAATAAGCCATTCAATTCTTTTATACTTCTTAATTGGTTTGAGTCTAAATATAAATAATTTAAATTAGGCATGTTATGAAAACAAATAGATTGTTCCTTGATAATCTCAAATTCCTCAGCGTATTCAAACCATTAAATGTATTTTACAATAAAGGTGTCAATCTATTTTCAGATAGTCAAAGTTTACTAAGATTAATCAATCCTTTAAATGCATCATTAGAAATGGTCTTTATTATATTCTTATTCAAACGTAAATTTCTTAATTTAAGATAATTTTTGAAAGCATTTGACTGAATATGTTCAATTTTATTTTCTACTAAATCTAAATATGCCAAATCTTCAATACCTAAGCTAAAATCAGTAATTATTTTCAAATTATTTTTGGAAAGATTAAATATTTTATATTTGTACCCATAAAGTTTCCCTGTTCAATTTCGGCAATGAGATTTCTATGAAGTGTACAAAGCAGATAAAGTTTGAAATTCCTTATTATACAATTTCTCTATTTCATTTCTGGATAAGTCAAGACGAGTTAAATTGGGCAAATCACTAAAAGCATTTGGGTCAATGGTATGTATATTATTGTCTTCAAGCTCAAGAATGTTTAGTTGTTGTATATTTAAAAAGGTATATGGCTTTAATTTACCAAAATTGTTCCCCATTATGTAAATTCTAACAGCAATTGAAAATTCAAAACAATAATCTTTTAAAATGTTTATATTAGCAACCCCAATATTAATTTACTCAATATTTCAGTTTATTAAAAGTAACTTTTCTCAATATCTCAATGTTCCCATTAAACAATTCAAAATATGTTAACGTCTGCATCAATCGTTTCAAGCTGGATATTACCTATTCTTAGTGTCTCCAAATTATGTAATTTTGAAAACTGATTGGGAAAAAGCACCACTATTTTATTGAAACGTAAATCTAAAAATTTCATGTTGTTTAAGCCATCAAAATTGCTAGCAGAGATGCTTGTAATGAGATTATTTGATAAGTTGTTCTAACTTATTTGAACTTGAAAAATCCTTCATTATACTCAATTCATTATTTGAAAAAATAAGTTATCTTAAGTTATTAAAATTGTTAAGAATATAGGGGAGTAACGATTTAATATGAGTGCTCTTATGTTCCAAATATTCTAAATTTGGTAATGAAATAAAACTATTTTGATTCAATTGATCTACAGTAATATGAGTTATTAAAACAGGCAAAACTCACTATATATATTGCCACACACAGCAAGCTAGAATAATCAATGAATGACAGAAGGCTTGTGCATAAAATCCCCATCTAGTGCCTACTCATCCAATATCCCCAGACTAATTTCTGATTTATGGCCTTCGTCAGTGGGGAGCCTTGGATCTGAAAGCACTGCATCTAGATCTTAGGAACTACTGCAACCCTCCAGCAACAACCTTTTATCTCAATTTCACTAGATCCAAGGCTCCCCACTGATGAAGGCCATAAACCAGAAATTAGTCTGGGGATATTGGATGAGTAGGCACTAGATGGGGATTTTATGCACAAGCCTTCTGTCATTCATTGATTACTCTAGATTTCTGTGTGTGGCAATATATGTAGTGAGTTTTGCCTGTTTTAACAACAGTTATACACAAGCATAGGAGGTAATGGTGATGTGATGTTTATTGGCTTAAATATGAGTTATTACAAGTCTTCTTAACGTTTGTGGAAGATCGAAGTTATTAATGATGGACTCTTTTGAACCATCTATTTCTAACTGCAATAAATGCTTTAAATTTTTTAAAACATTGATCAAATTCTGTACATATTCACAATAAAAACATTCCAAATATATGAGTAGTTTCAGAGTCTTTAAACATAGAGTTTGTCACACCACTGTAGTCACCATGTAAACAACAAAACTTTGGCATTTGGACTTTTTGTAACATGTTATCATTCATTAGTACTTTATTGCCGACCAACTTCATTTTATCCTGTCCTATTTTATTTAAAAATATTTTAATATTTGTGTGGTCTATTTCAAAAGAAGGGCGGTGAACACGTATAACAGTGACATTGTCAACATAGAACCATGTTTTTCACGGTCTTTATTCAATAGTCATATTAGCGGTGATTATCAGAGGAAGTAAAAGTGAAAGAAAATATTGCATACTGATCATTATTCTTATTTTCAAGCCCAACAGTCAACCTGCAATATACAAGTATTATTATTAATTTGCTTAGTGTAAAGTAATAATGAAGATATACTCTTAGTCAAATTTATTGATAAAATGAAACTAAATGTTACATAAAGTGAGATGTTAATAATAAAAATTTACAACATAAACAGTGGTATTTGGCTAAATGAAATGTTATAAAAGCGAATAACACGAAAAAATAAATACACTTATTATATATATATATATATAATTAAATACAACAGCACATATAAACAAAATACAAACAGAAGCAGAATAATCTTGCACTAACCTTTATTACATTAGACATAGATGTAATGTAAGGTATACATATTTCGTTACATTATTTGCAAATTATTATAAATAAAAATCTTAAATGAAATTGATTTAGTAAAAACCAAAAGAAATTAAAAGAAATATATATATATATCGCTAAGATAAAAAACTATTTTTAGAAAACAAGGATTTAAAAGTAAGAACTGTAAAAAAAAGGAAAGATCTAAAGATTAGTACTTTTAGTAAAAAGTGAAATAAAAGAAAATAGAAATAAATGTTAATTAATTTCTATTTTAAGAATCATGTTAAATCTTAGTAAATGGAAATGATTGTTTATTAATTAAATGTAAAGTAAACTAGCCCTTGGGGCTCTTAATTAATTGAAAGGTCATATAATATATAAAAAAATTAAAGATTGTCCAATGCAAACACCAATCCATACATGGACCAGAAAGAAAAACAACGGGACCTTAAGAACAAATGACCTCATGTTCGATCGATTTGTTTGCTTAGTGTAAAATAATAATGAAGATATACTTTTATTCAAATTTATTGATAAAATAAAACTAACTGTTACATGAAGTGAGATGTCAATAATAAAAATTTACAACATAATCAGTGATATTTGGCTAAATAAAATTTTATAAAATCGAATAACATGAAAAAATAAATATATTTATTATATATATTATTAAATACAACAATGCATATAAACAAAATATAAACAGAAGCAGAAAAATCTTCCACTAACCTTTCTTACATTAGACATATATAACTGAAAAATACAAGTTTATTATATACCTGTCTATATATGCAATATATAGGGTATATGAGCACAGACTTTTACATGACCCACCCCTCTCCACAGTATCTCATAACACTGATGCACTTGAACCCATATATGTTGAACAGATAAATATTCACCAATATACGTATTTCATGCTAAAACAGCAATCATCAGTTCGTCCAGATTACCATCTCTACACATATATGCTATAAGTGCTCAGGTATATTGGTGATTATTTATGTTTGCAACATGTACTAGTTCAAGTGTATCAGTGTTATGAGATAGTGTGGAGAGTGGTGGGTCATGTGAAAGTCTGTGCTCATATACCCTATATGTTAGACATATATGTATTGTGACGGTATACATACCGTTACAGTATTTGCAAATTATAATAAATAAATAATAATATTAAAAGAAATTGATTTAGTAAAAACCAAAAGGAAATTGAAAGAATTACATATATATATCGCTAAGATGGAAAACTATTTTTAAAAAACAAGTATTTAAAAGTAAAAAATGTAAAAAAAAGTAAAGATCTAAAGATTAGTACTTTTAGTAAAAAGTTATATAAAAGAAAATAGAAATAAACGTTAATTAATTTTTATTTTAAGAATCATGTTAAGTCTTAGTAAATAGAAATGATTGTTTATTAATTAAATGTAAAACAAACTAGCCTCGGTGCACTTAAATAATTGAAAAGTCATATAATATATAAAAAAATTAAAGATTAACCAATGGAAGCACCAAGCCATAAACGACCAGAAATGAAAACATCGGGACCTTAATAATAAATGACATCATGTTCGATCGATCTGTTGAATTTGTAATAAAGGAGGCTTGAAATTATAAAAGAAAATTATTGAATTCTTTAGTTGTTGTTTTAATCTAATTATTGATCTTGCAGCTGTATTGAGGGCTCCATAATATTAGGGTCTTGCAATAAAATTATTTTTTTTTGCATGCACTCGCTGACACCTCCCCTCCCGAAGACAACAAATTAATGCAAGTTGTGGCTTCATTTCCAAGAAGGAAGGAAAATCTACAAAAGTAATCACTGGGATGGACTTCTATAAATCTGCTGAAATCATGGGAAGTATAAATTGTGATATTCAATATGAACTTTTACAAACTTGGAATTAGTAATCTAATAGTTGATTTTTAAATCAACTCTTATCTGACTTAAAATAACTCTAAATCAATTATTAATATTTTTTATGTACATTATTTGCTTTAATCATTTCTGTTTTTCTTTTTATTTATTTATTTTTTGTTTGTTAACTAAATTATTAAATTTAAAGTTGGGTGTAGATGGCTGCATAGATTGGTAAAGTTTGTTAGTTTAAAGGGGTTTAATTTCAGACTATTTGTTTTCTAGTTGAGTCGATGCTGGTGGAGGCATATATGGGTGTTGATATCAATGTAACGTGAAGTGTATTAGCATACAGGGCAACATATCCAAATGGATGCATGACTCAAATGTGTAGTCATCACGTTGTAATGGACACAGAGTATTCCCTGTGACATTGATCTCCTTTTGCTCTGTAGATAGGGACTGTAATTGGGAAAAGACCACTCTCCCTCCATACGAAGCATTTCTCTTTAATGCTTTATATACATGATTTCTTCTGCAGACAGATGCACATTCCTGTCAGAGTAGTTTTATGCTAACATCATATTGCATTGGTTGTGTCTGTATATCAAGAAGCGAGCTTTGGTTTAATTGCAAACTTTTAGCATAAGGTTAGATGTTTTGAAAAGGTTTAATTGCGTAATCTATGTAACTTGTCTATGCTCAACATTCTAATATATAATTATATAAATTGTCCATCTGTGCGAACTTACTAATATAACAATTTAAATTTAAAATTAATAATCTAATCTAAAGCAATAGTCGTTTATTCCTGAAAATTATATGTGTGTAAATAAATGTTTTGTAATTATTACTCGTAGTGTCTTATTTTATTTATTTTTTAATATTGAAAGACATTTAGGAATTTTTTTTTTATTATTAAAAATATATTTTAAGAATTTAGATTAGAAGTCTCTGTTTTTCTTTGAGCTAATGGCATGGGCTAATGGTCAAAGTAAAATCTTAACAAGAAGTATCTGCCTACGTTATAAATTTTGTAAAAGCTTATACATTCTAAAATACGAATTATATTACAATATATGCCCATAACCATATGAAATGAACCACATTAATTTTATCAACTTAAACACGTGTTGAAATAATGCAAATGTTGAATAAATGTAGCATATAATTTTGAAATACTAAACAACTACTGAAAAATTATAATTCTACAATTAATAATACATCACATTTTATCTTAATTTTAGTCAAAAAAATAATTGTCTATAATAAATAATAATTAATAAATCAGATTTTTTCTTACCAAAGCGAGTAGTATTGCTTCAATGTTATTGAATGGTTAATTTCTTCCATGCCATTATTAGCTGGTGAATGATAAGAATAAACTAAATGATATTTATTCGTTAAATTTCTGAAAGATGTTAACTCTAACTGCTAACTACCAACGGTGAAAAGGTTAGTGCTTATCTTATTTAGAATTCAATACCTGTTTTACATTTGAAATAATCAAATTAATTTTAATAAAAATTTGTTGATTATTTCAACTGTAAAACAGATATTGGATTATACACTGTCAGTAAGTAGTATGATCATTTTTAGAAATTTAGTAAATAAGTCTGACTCATTTATATTCCTTTTGTCAATCCGCCAACAAATAACCTCATATGAGAAATTATGCTCACAATATATTTCTTTTTTTGGTAAGAAGAAAATCTGATTTATTAATTGTTTGTTAATTGTAAAATTAACATTCTTTACATTAGATAATTCTTTCTTCGTCTAATGTTAAGATAAAATGAGATTTATTATTAATTGTAGAATTAATATCCTTCAGCAGTTGTGTCTATCTTTACTCAATATTAACATTATTTCAATATGTTGTGATAGGTCTATGTTTTAATAAAATTCGTATTGTAGAAGCTTTTAGTATTTCGAAATTATAAGCTTGGTTTGATCAATTGTAAGTTTATTGAACATATGGTTTTTTAACTAATATGTGTCTATTTTTTCCTTTATTTTTCTGTTTACATATTCTAATTCATATTTTAGAAAGTATAAGCTTTTAGTACTTAGAAATTTATTCGTTACTTTCATTTTTTATATTTTAGTTATATCATTTGAGGAAGCATAGTTCTGCAAAATTTGCGCTTTATTGATGTTAATTGTGATTTTGTAATGAATGGTCATATCATGACCACGTGTGGATTATTCGATGTTATTTATTGCTTGGATATGTCAGAAGTGGCTTTGGGTCGTCTGTAGATTTCAAAATGATGGCCAGAGTAAATAAATTTCCACAAATGTTCATTATATCTAAATTGTATTTATATTTTAGCAATTGAAAATAAACATTTATTATATACGCATTAAAGGATTATTTTACAAAGTGTAAACAGACAACTTTTATAGAAAATTATTTTATAACAAATTTGACTTTATTCGATCATGTCGTAATATATATTGCAATCCGGATCAAAATATCTCTGCCACCTGTTTCGTCATCATTTAAATAAGTAAGAATGTTCACTGATAAACAAAGTGTATCTAAACTGTCAATACATTCTCCAGTTTCTATTTCAGATATTGAATTGTTTTTTAAGTTCAATTTTTTTAAAGATGGTAGACCAACCTCCAAACAATTAAAAGTTACGAGGCCGTTTCTTTCAAGTCCTCATTCACTTACTCCAGGTAAGCCATTTAATTCTTTTATACTTCTTATCTGGTTTGAGTCTAAATATAAATAATTTAAATTAGACATTTTTTGAAAACAATTAGGTGTTATTTCTTTGAGATTGTTTCTTGATAAACTCAAATTCCTTAGCATATTCAAACCATTAAATGTATTTTCTGGTAGTCTAATCAATCTATTTTCAAATAGTAAAAGTATAGAAAGATTAATCAATCCTTTAAATGCATCATTAGAAATGGCCTTTATTATATTTTTATTCAAACGTAAATTTTGTAATCTCAGATAATTTTTGAAAGCATTTGATTGAATATGTTCAATTTTATTTTCTGCTAAATCTAAATATGCCAAATTTTCAATGCCTAAGCTAAAATTAGTAATTGTTTTCCCAACTTATTTTTGGAGAAGTCTAAATATTTTATATTTGTACTCATAAAGCTTTTCTGTTCAATTTCGGCAATAAGATTTCTATGAAGATATAAATCGTACAAAACTGATAAAGTTTGAAATTGCTTATTATACAATTTCTTAATTTTATTTCTGAATAACTCAAGACGAGTTAAATTGAGCAAATGATTAAAAGCATTAGGATCAATGGTATGTATATTATTGTCTTCAAGCTCAAGAATGTTTAATTGTTGTATATTTAAAAAGGTGTATGGCTTTAATTTACCAATATTGTTCCCCATTATGTAAATTCTAAGAACATTTGAAAATTCAAAACAACCATCTTCTAAAATTTTTATATTAGCACCCCAATATGAATTTCCTCAATATTTTTGAGTTTATTAAAAGTGCCTCTTCTCAATATCTCAATGTTCTTATTAAACAATTTATAATATGTTAAGGAATTTAAACCTCCAAGTGCGTCTGCTTCAATCGTTTCAAGCTGGCTATTACCTATTTTTAGTATTTCCAAATTATGTAATCTTGAAAACTGATTGGAAAAAATAATGACTGTGTTATTAAAACATAAATCTAAAGATTTTAAGTTGTTTAAGCCATTAAAATTGCTAGCAGAGATGCTTGTAATGAGATTATTTGATAAGTTAAGTTTTTCTAACTTATTTAAACTTGGAAAATCAGTCATTATACTCAATTCATTGTTTGTTATAATATCTTAAATTATTAAAATTGTTAAAAATATCGGGCAGTAATGATTTAATATGAGTGCTTTTAAGTTCCAAATATTCTAAATTTGGTAATGAATTAAATGTATTTTGATTCAATTGATCTACAGTAATATGAGTTATTACAAGTCTTTGTGACGTTTGTGGAAGATCGAAGTTATTAACGATTGACTCTTTTGAACCACCTATTTCTAATTGTAATAAGTGTTTAAAATTTTTTAAAACATTGATCAAATTCTGTACATATTCAGAATAAAAACTTTCCAAATATATGAGTTGTTTCAGAGTTTTTAAACATAGAGTTTGACACATGACTGTAGTCACAATGTAAACAACAAAACTTTTCCATTTGGATTTTTTGCAACATGTCATCATTTATTAGTAATTCTTTGCCTACGAACTCCATTTCTTCTTGTCCATTTTATTCACAGGTATTTTAATATTTGTGTGGTCTATTCCAAATGATGGGCGGTTAACACGTATAACAGTGACATTGTCGACATAGAAACATCTTTCTTCCGGTCTTTGTTCAGTAGTTATATCAGCGGTGATTATCACAGGAAGTAAGAGTGAAAGAAAATATTGCATATTGATCATTATTCTTTTTTTCAAGCATCAACAGACAACCTGCAATATACAAGTATAATTATTAATTTGCTTTGTTTAAAGTAATAATGGAGATATATTTTTGTTCCAATTTATTGATAAAATAAAACTAAATGTTACATGAAATGAGATGTTAATAATAAAAATTTACAACATAAATCTTGGTATTTGGCTAAATACAATCTTATAAAAGCGAATAACACAAAATAATATATTTATTATATATATATATTATTAAATACAAAAGGCATATAAACAAAATAAAAACAAAAGATATACTAATTAAAACCTGACATGAGATACTACCCAGAACAATGGATATATCTGCTGATGAGGTATTCGGTAACATATTCGCTGTCAAATAAGTATTTGATAGAGATCGACTGTAAAATTATTAGAACAAACAACAACAATAATCGTTGGAATATTTGTTGTTGTTAATATACTTATGTGCTCGCATGATATAAATATATATATATAGGACTTATTAACTTGAAAGCTTATGCCAAGAACTATCTGCTAGTACTATAAATTAATTGTGAAGTAGAGTGAACATTCATTAGTTCAGAGCCAGTTGGACGTCTTAAAGGTTGGAGATAAATACTGATTAACCTCGGCGGCTAAACAAACCAATTTGGCGCAGTCAAGTACAGAACCTGCAAAAGAAACATTAAACGTAATCAAATGTCTATAGAAAAATTTGATGTCGAGAACCCTACCAAGTGGTCACTAAACGTTAAAAACGTGGGAAAATTTTTCCTTGTTAACAATATCAAGGAAAACCACATAAAGCTGGCCACATTACTAGGAAAACTCTACCAACTGGTCACTATATGTTAAAAACGTGGGAAAATTTTTGTTTGTTAACAATATCAAGGAAAAACACATAAAACTGGCCACATTACTAAAATTTCCGGAATGAAAGTGATCGAGATCGTAAACTGTCTATGTGAATCGGCAGAGCCTGAAACTGTTCAATACAATGAAATAATTCAAAAATTAACAGCACACTTCTGCCCTCTCCCGTCAGAACACGTCGCGAGACTGCATTTTAGAAATCGACGGCAAATGATAGCTGACACTTTCAAAGAATTTGACACAGTGCTAAGGGAACTAGCAAAAAATTGTGTCTATGGACAATTTCTAGAAGAAGCCTTCCTGGAGCAGTTATTATGGGGCATATATGACACTAAATTCCCTGAACAACTACTAGCTGATTCGGAGTTAAATTACAAGGATGTCATTAAAAGAGGAATTGCACACGAGTTTGTGATGAACCAAGCTAAATAATATCTGGATACCACGCCATCAGTAAACTTTTATTAATCAATTAGTAAAACCATTGAAAAGGGAAATGAAATGTCAAAACAGCAAAAAGTAAATGATAAAAAAACAAACTGTTACTGCTGTGGCAAACCGGGACATATCGCTCAAAATTGTAGGCAAAATTGAGAGTACTGTACAAATTGTGAATCGAAAGGTCATCTAGTGAAAGTCTGTCATAAACCAAAACCAGAAAATACACACAAAAGAAACTTTAATACAGGCATTAAAAATTTAAACTGTAACAAAGCAGAATTCAAACTGCCAATACTCATCGAAGCGAAATACGTTAAAATGGAGATTGACAGCGATTCCAGAGTTACACTAATGTCCCTTAGCAATTGGAATGTTTTCACTGTGCAAAGAAACTTTACACGTAAAATGATTAAGTCAAATGATTATGAAGGCAAGATCCTTTGAAAGCGCTCAGCTAGTTTATTATTTTTAGTTAGCTATTTTGTATTAATAGCTTTTGGGAACAGTTGCGCCGTACACGTACTCGTGCTTGAATACCCGTAAAATGGAAAAAAAACCCAATGTAAGTGCCAAAGGCATAAATGGCAATATGGTGAAAATAGTTGGAATGGTAAAAGTAAATGTAAAATTAAACTCAAAAATCAGAAAAATACCTCTATACATAATCTATAAACAAGTAAATCAATTAATAGGCCGGAATTGGTTTAGACCACTCAGGATTACCATAAACGTAATATAAAGATGAATATTGAAAATGAAAGGCAAAATAAATTTCCAAAGCTATTTAAGCCAAAACTAGGCGAATTAAAAATAACACCAGTGCAATTAGAACTCAAGAAGCATTCAATCCCAATCATATGTAAAACACAGAAAGTGCCATTTGCACAAAGAACTAAAGTAGAAGAAGCATTAAATGAACTCAAGCAAAAAGGAATAATAAGTTCAACAGAAGATTCTGAGTGGGCCACACCAATTGTTATAGTTAATAAACAAGATGGAAAAATATGAATATGTGGAGACTATAAAATAACTGTTAATAAAAATCTTTGTAAAAGTGCATACCCTGTTCTAAATGCATGAGAAATTTTAGCATTATTGCAAAAATCATCACATTTTACTAAACTAGATCTCCAGGCAGCTTTTCACCAGATACCAGTATGTAAGGAAACATTGGAAATACTAACAATTACAACTCACTTAGGATTATTCAGATATAACCCTCTTCCATTTGGAATCAGCATAGCACCAAACATTTTGCAAGCAAAAAATGATAGGTTGCTCAAAGGTATAGTGGGGGTACTTTCGCATTTTGATGATATTCTCATTACAGCTAACACCAAAGAAACCCTCAGAGAGAGAATTATACAAGTGTGCAGGAGGCTTGAGGAGTTTGGAGCCACACTAAATGCTGACAAATGCATATGGAACACCAGAAAACTTAAGTTTTTGGGACTCATATTGTCACAAGATGGGAAAGCCCCTGCACCGGATAAAATTAGAGCAGTAATGAATGTGCCCAGACCAAAAAATGCAAAACAACTTCAGGCATTTGTAGGACTGATTAACTACTTCGAACCTTTTCTTAAAAGGAAAGCACATGTGGCTCAACCTCTATATAAACTCTTGAAGAAAAATCAAAACTGGGAATGGTCAACAGATCAAGGGAAGGCATTTATGAAAACAAAATCCCTATTAAGATCAGAAAAGTTGGTAATTCATTATGACAGTAAATTGGAGATAGTACTGAACACAGGTGCATCAGAATGTGAAATCAGAGCAGTGTTGATACATCCTATACATGATCGAGAAATACCAATAGCAAATGCATCATGAACCTTAAAGAATGCAGAAAAAAACTACAATCAACTCGACAACGAAGCCCTGGCCATAGTTTTTGGAATTAAAAAAATTTCATCATTATGTGTATGGCCGACAATTTACAGTTATAACTGACCACAAACCTCTATTGGGAATATTGACAAAGATAAAACCAATCTCAGATTATCTCAGCCCATGCATGCTATGCTGGATAACACTACTTTCAGCTTATGATTATGATCTAAACTATAAAGGGGGCAGATTGATACAACATGCAGATGCACTCTCATGAATGCCAGAGACAACTGAGATAAAAAAAGTCAACGTGGAAATCAACTACATAGACAACTGGAATTCACTGATAAATACTAAAAAAGTAGCAGAGTGGACAGATAATGATGTCCAGGATATCAATTGCTTATAAAATGGATTAGTAAAGGTTGGCCCAACAAACGATGAAAGATCTTGCCACTGGCTTTCTGGAATGCTCATTCAAGCTTATCAGTCTACAAAAGGTACTTACTAAATGGAGATAGAGTCATAATACTTTCACAGGGCCAGAATCAGGTGCTCATAATGCTGCACAATGAGCACCCAGGAGTTGTTCAGGCAAAAGCACTCGCCAGAAGCTATGTTTGGTGGCTTAAGATAAATGAGAACATTGAGTCCTTCACAAAAACATGCACAACATGTCAATCAAATGCCTGATCAACAATAAAAGAATATAGTTCATGGCCACCAGTTAACAATGCATGGGAACATGTCCACATGGACCATGTAGGTTAATTTATGGGATATACATTCTTGATATTAGTAGATGCCTATTCCCACTGGGTAGAATACTGAATCCTGAAAAAAACTGGGTCAGAAGAAGTCATTCATCAGAGACACTCATTACAGATAATGGTTCTGGATTTACTTCAGCAAAGTTTAAAGAATACTTAGAGACCAGGGGCATTAAACATATGTACTCACCCTCATACCATCCTGAGAGCAATGGATTGACTGAAAATGCAGTAAACCAACTTAAACATGCACGGAAAAAAGAAACGTCAACAAAAAATGCTGGAAACACTGCGCCACATATTATTGCATCAATACTCCACACCAACAGCAATGAGTGGAAAGTCCCCAGCTGAACTATTGTTGAAACAGAGGTTAAGGACAGAAGTGACATTGTTACTGCCAAAAAACATGCACATGCGGGCCAGAACAGAAAATAAAACATTGATAGCAGAAGAAAAAGTATGGATCAGAGATAGTCTACACAAAATGTGGATAAAGCGAGAAATTGTCAACTTCACATCCAAATTTATAGCAGTGGTGAAAACAAAGGATAATGTAGTGTACAAGCGACACATAAACCACATATGCCATGGCAGTTCTCCAATCTGGGAGGATAATAAACCCGGTGGAAATAAAATCATCGAACCGGCAACGAACCGGCAGAGACGAAATCAGAGATAGATAAACCACAAACTGGACAACCAGGTACTCAGGAGAAACAAGAAGTAGATGCTACACTACAATGGGAAAATATGCCGAGAGTAGTAGCAGGCGACAACATTAAAGAAAGATCACCAAGACCTCAGAGAAAAAACAGTCTCCCAAATTTTTAAAAGACTATGTATGCTAGAAGAAAAGAGTAAAAAGAAAATGCTACGTTGGACTATAGAGAAAAACAAAATGTATTCCATGTTTACTCCTAGTTATGTGTAGTGGGAGAAAAAGTGTGATATACTAATTAAAACGTGACATGAGATACTACGCAGAACAATGGATACAACCGCTGATGAGGTATTCGGTAACGTATTCGCTGTCAAATAATTATTTGCTAGAGATCGACTGTAAAATTATTAGAACAAACAACAATAATAATCGTTGGAGTATTCGTTGTTGCTAACATACTTACGTGCTTGCGTGATAAAAATATATATATACGGAATTATTAAATTGAGAGCTTACGCCAAGAACTATCTGCTAGTACTATAAATTAATTGTGAAGTAGAGCGAACCATTAATTAGTTCAGAGCCAGTTGGACGTTTTAAAGGTTGGCGATAAATAATGATTAACCTCGGCGGTTAAACAGACCATCTTCCACTAACCTTTATTACATTAGACATATATATATATATATATTGTAAAGGTATACATATGCCGTTACATTATTTGCAAACGATAATGACTAAATAAAAATCTTAAATGATATTGATTTAATAAAAACTAAAAGAAAATTAAATGAATTATATATATATATCGCTAAGATGGAAAACTATTTAAAAAAACAACAACAAGTATTTAAAAGTAAGAAATGTAAAAAAAGTAAAGATATAAAGATTAATACTTTTAGTAAAAAGTTATACAAAAAAAATAGAAATAAATGTAAATTAATTTTTATTTTAAGAATCATGTTAAATCTTAGTAAATGGAAATGATTGTTTATTAATTAAATGTCAAGAAAACTAGCCCTTGCGGCATTTAAATAATTGAAAGTTCATAATATATATATATAAAATTAAAGATTGACCAATGCAAGCACCAAGCGATACACAGCAGAAAGGAAAACAACAGGACCTTAAGAACAAATGACGTTATGTTCCATCGATCTGTTTGCTTACTGTAAAGTAATAATAAAGATATACTCTTGTTCAAATTTATTGATAAAATAAAACTAAATGTTACATAAAGTGAGATGGTAATAATAATAATTTACAACATAAACAGTGGTATTTGACTAAATGAAATCTTATAAAAGCAAATAACAAGGAAAAATAAATATATTTTTAATATATATTATTAAATACAACAACGCATATAAACAAAATATAAACAGAAGCAGAATAATCTTCCACTAATCTTTATTACATTAGACATATATGTTTTGTAATGGTATACATATACCGTTAGATTATTTGCAAATTATATTAAGTAAATAAAAATCTTAAATGGAATTGATTTAGTAAAAACTAAAAGAAAATTAAAAGAATTATATATATATATATATCGCTAAGATGGAACACTATTTTTAAAAAACAAGTATTTAAAAATAAAAAAAAATGTAAAAAGAAAGTAAAGATCTAAAGATTAGTACTTTTAGTAAAAAGTTATATAAAAGAAAATAGAAATAAATGTTAATTAATTTCTATTTTAAGAATCATGTTAAATTTTAGTAAATGGAAATATTTGTTTATTAATTAAATGTAAAACAAACTAGCTCTTGGTGCACTTAAATAATTTAAAGGTCATATAATATAAAAAAAATTAAAGATTGACCAATGCAAGCACCAAGCCATACACGACTAGAAAGGGACCTTAAGAACAAATGACATCATGTTTGATCGACCTGTTGAATTTATAATAAGGGAGGCTAAAAATTATAAAAGAGAAAATTATTGAATTCATTAGTTGTTGTTTTAATCTCATTATTAATATTGCAGCTGTATTGTGGACTCCATAATGTTAGGATCTTGCAATGAAATTAGTTTCCTTGCATGCACTAGCTGAGACCTCCCAATGACAACCAAATGAATGGCAAGTTGTGGTTTCGTTTCCAAGGAGGATGGACAATCTACAAAAGTAATCACTGGGATGGACTTCTATAAATCTGCTGAAATCATGGGAAGTATAAATTGTGATATTCAATATGAACTTTTACAAACTTGCAATTAATAATCTGATTGTAGATTTTTAAATGAACTCTTATCTGACTTAAAATATCTTTAAATCAATTATTAATATTTTTTATGCATAATATTTGCTCAAATCATTTGCATTTTTCTTTTTATTCATTTATTTATTTTTTGTTTGTTAACTAAATTATTAAATTTAAAGTTGAGTGTAGATGGCTGCATAGATTCGTTAAAGTTTGTTAGTTTAATGGGGTTTAATTTCACACTATTTGTTTTCTAGTTGAGTCGATGCTGGTGGAGGGATATATGGGTGTTTATATCAATGTAATGTGAAGTGTATTAGCATATAGAGCAACATATCCAAATAGATGCATGACCCAAATGTGTAGTCATCACGTTGCAATGGACACAGATGATTCACTGTGACATTGATCTCCTTTTGGTCTGTGAATAGGGACTGTAAGTGGGAAAAAACCGCTCTCCCTCCATACGAAACATTTCCTTTTAATGCTTTATTTACATGATTTCTTCGGCAGACAGATGGACATTCTTGCATTCGTTATGTCTGTATATCAAGAAGCAGCATTAGTTTAGCTGCAAACTTTTAGCATAAGGTTAGATGTTTTGAAAAGTTTTAATTGTGTAATCTATGTAACTTGTCTATGCTCAAAATTCTAATATATAATTATATAAACTGTCCATCTATGCGAACATACTAATACAACAATTTAAATTTAAAATTAATAATATAATGTATACTAATATAACAATTTAAATTTAAAATTAATAATATAATCTAAAGCAATATTACTTTATTCCTGAAAATTATATGTAAATAAATGTTTTGTAATTATTACTCGTTGTGTCTTATTTCATTTAATTTTTAATATTGAAAGACATTTAGGAATTTTTTATCTTTTTGTTTATTAAAAATATATTTTAAGAATTTAGATTATAAGTCTCTGCTTCTTCTTGAGCTAGTGGTATACGTTAATGGTCAAAGTAGAATCTTAACAAGAAGTATCTGCCTACGTTATAAATTTTGTAGGTTCAAATGAATCACATAAATATAAAATCATGCACGCACCATCCTATTAGCCTTCTTAGATCCAGTTTTAAACAAAACCAATGAATGCCCATAGGCCGTAATTTTATGAACGTACTAAGCAGATTTCTTCATATTTATTAATATTTTCAGGTGTGCGCCGTTTTGCGACGCAATTAATATGTTCTAGATTAGCTTTCCCACACCCGTTTTCTTAATATAAACTGAGATTATTTTATTTATTAATGTAAAGTATATTTTTATAATAAAGTTCATAACTCTAAATATTCGGTCAAGTGCTATTTTTCTATTTCTTGGGGTGATTCAAAGTCTCCTAAATGATTTGTAGTCTAGCGCTATCTTAAATTTTTTAGATATGTTATTATTGATCAATTATTGGAATAGGAAGTAGCCATAGTAGAAAAACAACAAATATATTTATCATTTCTTAAAATACAAAAGTAAATTTTATATTATATAAATGTAAAGAGGCTAATGACGATTAATGAAGAAATATTGTCAAATAAGTCATACGTCTTTTATTTAAATTAATAAATCTTATATATAATAACTTGCCGAAGCATTGTTTTTTTTAAAATTAAAATATTATATTTTGATTAATAAATTATGCTTGCTCTGACTAGATGATCTCCTGCTAATCTTACATGTTTATAATTAACATGAAAGTTCACAGTCGTTAAATGGGTCAAACTTATGATATTTTATACTAAAATGCTTCACCATCGTGTTATTTACAAGTTAGAGTCTCTTTGTATCTCCGCTTTGCGATGCCGGCGGAGAGAGATAAATTCGATCAGTATTATTGGGATTGTTGCTCATAAGTTGGTAGATCTGGACAATAGGCAAATAGATCAGAGTTCGTGAGTGTTCCTGACTTATATACAATATTTTGCGAATGAATGGACTTGAGGTACTTTGCCTAGTTGCTAGATCTTGTTATGTGAACAGACAAAAATGACCGGTACATTGCATTAATAGTTATAATGACAGAGTATCAAATTGTAATTATATATATAATATGTGTGCTTGTATTGGAAATGAATATCTGTTATACATGCTTATTCTACACTTATTTTATTACATAACTTATCAAATGTAAATAGCGTTTATATGTGCAATTTCAGTTTCTATGGAATGATAAGTCTAACAATTTATATTAATAAGTGCAAATCTCAAGACTTTACAAGAGTTAGACAAAATTTTATAACTGGTGTGAAATTGAGTTTCACTTTTATCATAATAACTTGTTTGGATTTGCCATTTCTATATGAATTAATATTGCAAGCATTTTTTTTTTTTTTGCACTTGCTTTCTTATATAGGAAAATAGGAGCTCTGCAATGAGGTTGACAATAATTTAGAGATACCATTTCTGGTATTTACGTATGCAGTATAATGTTGGAAGTCCCATATATATATATATATATATATATATATATATATATATATATTAAGTATATATATATATATATATATATAATTACTTAATGTATTGCTTTCGACACTGTTATCGCTTATAACTTAGCAATTATTGTTATAGTACTAAATGACCTTTTGTTTCTTAATAAATAATACTTTGCATTATGAATGAATCAGTAGTTATTGGTAAAGAAAATAGAAATCCACATTTTTAGTAGCAGTTACTAGGCCAGTTTTACTTCCTATATGATGGTAATTGTAAAGTATAGTAAGTAATAAATACTCGTACACCACATATGCACAGATAAACCGAAACTGTATTAATAATTTTTATTGATTAATGAATATTTATGTAGTGTAATTTTCACTACATTACTCATTAGCAAGACATGAACTTGTTTTTATCCACTTTTAATACTTTGTTGAGAGGTGTAGTCATAAATATATGTTCAAAGATATAATAAAAAGTGTTAATGATCCCCTAGGTAAATATTTCATGCTAAATAAGCACTTATCAGTTGATCCAGATCACATTCTTTTACACACATATTTATCATTGTTCAATATTGTACCGGGCAAAATATATTGATTCATTTAACATGAGCTGAAACTCAATGAAATGCACTTCAAACCCAGTCAAACCCGAGACTTAGATCACGGACCAACCTAGATTTGAACCTATTCCACCAGCCCCAGATCGAACACCTAATGAATACCATATAATTCTTCAATTCAGCCCCTGGCCCCTTAGAAGAGCATAAGAAACAATGAGACATTTAACCAGAACCCACATATATGTTGGAATGTGTGGAAATGGAGAGAAGATAATTCGCACTACATTAGTGAATGGAATAATAATAAAATATTTAATAAAACATTTAAAGAACAGTCAATTACCTAGATATTTAGTTGAATGCTCTTATTAATAAATTTCATATTATATACTAACAAATATAGTTGGTAGGTTAGGTTGGGGTGCTAATCATTTGATCTCAAAACACACATTTTGAATTAACGCTTTAGCGGTGGCTCTGAACTGTGATGATGAACGTACAAACTTATGAAGCATTCTAGGAATCAGGACACATATTATACAACCTATTTTTTCATATGTAATAGCTTCGGCGGCCGGGCCGCAAACCCACAACCGTCTGCAACCAACTACTTGCTTGCAAGGCACCATTTCAGTCATGAAAATCAAAAATATATTTTAAAAATGGTTTAATTATGGAATTTAACATTTGTATGGATTTAGTAAAATAATATACATTTAAATCAAGGGTCTTTTATTAGCGAACATAATATTTTAAAAATTCTTTGAATTCAACTTTTAACAAGAAAGAACGCTTTGTTTTCTAATAAAAAAAATAAGTATACTCTTAAATAAGTAAGATGAATTACGATGGTGGGATTTTACAAAAATAAGAAAAAAATATTATTAATTAGAATAATCGCGATTATTGGAAAGACATATATATATATGTATACACACACATAAGCAAAGCTCACGTTTATGATTACAGCATTGAAATGAGGTCAGTGACTAACTAAATTAATACTAATGGGAAAAGCAGCGGGGCTGATATAATGACAGAAGAATCCGAAGTGAAGTAATGTCGTTCTTTCAAATGAAGTGGCTAAGAGTCCATTTTTTGTGTACTGCTTAGAGAAGTTTAATTAGGGTTGGTGTGGTACTCAGGGCTCTCTAGGTGACTGATGTGAGAGGCCTGTTATATTAAAATGGTCCTCAGAAGGTCAACTAACCCCAGGACAGGACAAGAAGAAAATCTATGGGTCTGACTTTATCGGGACCCTTCAATCTAGAAGCATGTAATATTTAATGAACAAAGCCCTATACCAGCAACACAACTTAATATATCGTCTTTAATGACATTAAATGGACATCTTTATTTTAAAACACATGAACTTTACTCGATTGCTATAATTTATGCAGTGAACACTATGCTATATATATATATATATATATATATATATATAGTATACATATATATATATATATATATATATATATATATATGTATAGAAATGATTTAATTTGTACTAAATGGACCATTAGTAAGAATGGATTTCCATTCTTGCTATTAAAAGGTGTGAAGGTTGCCTTGGCAGCAGTCAGAAATATTGATTACTATATTTTACTGTGAATGTTTAGGTGGTTACTGGTTGGAACTTAATTAAATATATGTTTTACTAATCACCCATCTTCTCTTCATTGTTATTCAACAGACTGAAATCCCACCCTGGCGAATTTTGTAACTTAGCAAATAATCAAATCTTTGAAATCTCAAGAGTATAGCTTTACAATATATGTGATATAAAAACAATAATGAAAGAAAAATCACCTTTTCAGAATTAAATACGACATAAAAATATTTGATAGTGTTAGTTTGTTTTGATAATTTAATATTTATGCAGTTAGAATATATATATATATATAAAAAACATTTTAAAGAAAATCATATAATTGGGTTAACCTGAGAAACAATCTCGCGAGAGCGTATTAATTAAAAAAAAGAAAATGTAATTCAAAAGGAGGGGATTTTATTAACCTCTATTCAGTGAAGTTTAAGTAGATAGCACAAAATAACTTTATATATTAAGCTCTCAAGATTGTTTAGATTGACAACTTAAAAATAATAAAATATGACAATTTAAAATGAAGAAAGTAACCACACCAAGATTAAAGAAATAAGAGCAGACTTTACATATAAAAGAAAAATTAATAGCATGAAAGCAAATTTACATTAACAGTTATAAAAAATATATAATTTAACAATTTAACATGAAATCCGGAGAGTTGAGGTGGAAATTAATTTAGGAGTAAAAGATAAAGTTCATAGGTGGTTTTTAGATTAATTACCTTGCTATCTTAAAGTGTCCATTTTAACAGTTCAGCTCCAGCATGGAATATTAACATGATTGAAATCATTTCATGGCAAGGGTCTGTTAGGCATTCCTTCAATCTTAGATCATATTTTGGGGCATCAGTGAGATGATTCTTCGAAGCTAGATTGACCAGCAATGGCAAGGAAGGTGATTAGCTTTCTACTCATCCAACATTTTTGAAAAAAAAAATAGTGCAGAATACTTTTACAACAGCTTTTCTAAAATTTAGTTCTTTCGTAGCCAAAAATACGCCCCTTATATACGTTCCTCAGGTATGTGAGGAATGATTTTAGTGTTCCTTTTTCCAATTTCATTTCCTTCACCTATTGTTTTTGGAGATGCAACTGTTAGATAATTTGTCCAAAAATACATTCAAATCCATTAGAAGCAGATTTGATAAAATGTTAATGGCAAAAGTATAACTTTTTAACTGAATTTTTCTTTTTACTTTTCATATAGTATAATTAAACATCATTTCCCACAATTAGATAATATAACATTTTCACCCTTTTAGTTATTTTTGGACAATTAACAGTTGCATACTCCATCTTGGATTTTTAAAAGAAACATATATTTTAATAAATTTAAACTAAAGTTATGTTTTTTACTAACTTAAAAACAATATTGATAAAATTAATATAGTGTTACTAATCGCTTCCATATATATATATATATATATATATATATATATATATATATATATATATATATATATATATATATATATATATATATATATATATATATATGAGTTGCATCCAATAGATTTCGATTTTAATAAAACAATTAATGATAAATAGTAAAAAAATATTAAGAGCTAACTTTATAATCTTTTAGGTGCACACCTCAAACACATATATAAAATAAATATACATTACTATAGGAGAGAGAGGGTAAAAGTCAAACATGGGTTAGTAATTTGGTGGCTATGAAGGACCATGAAGCTAACTGCTTCAATATATATTGGTAGAAAATTGCTACCATTTAATCGATAAATGTCAAAATTTCTACTCTCAAAATGACACAAACCACTTAATGGAAATATATTAATAATTTTTTATTAGTCATTTATTAGATTAGTGTTGTTCATTTAATGAATAATTCTGTAGTGTAATTTTTATTACATCACTCTCATGCAAGGTAGGGACTGTTTTTATCCTATTTTAACATCTCATGGGTGTAATTATAATACATATGACCAAAGTCATAAGAAAAAGTTATATTTTCCACAAGATGTGTTAAAAGTGGATAGAAACCAGTTCTGGCCTTGCATTGTAGTGAAAATTACACTACCAAAACAGGTGCTGATAGAGATTGTGCTCATTTCTATTTTGAATTCTAAGAACTACTCAAAACCACAACCTAACTCATCCAAGTGATATGTCAGTGGCTGTTCTTAAAAGGTGCTTAGAATTCATAATGGCGGTGAGCACAATCAAAATACTAAACATTTATACCTTCTAAAATATGAATATTATTACAATAATGACAGCGCAAAGTGCTTATGTGGGAGTAGGGAAAGATATTTTCAATGATACAAAGTATTGGCCAAAAGATGCAGATGTCTGATCAAACTAATATAATAATTTCCAAGTACTAAAAATACAACTTTTAAAATATGAATTATGTTACAGTATATGGCCATAAGCACATGATGAAATACTATATAATTGATCGTACCAAGCTTATAAAAATGTAAAAGTTTATACATTCTAAAATACAAATTATATTACAATATATGCCCATAACCATATGAAATAAACCACATTAATTTTATCAACTTAACCACATGTTGAAATAATGCAAATATTGATTCAATATAGCTTATAGGTTAGTCAAAAAATAATTGTCTAAAGTAATGAATAATTAATTAACAATTAATAAATCAGATTTTTTCTTACCAAAGCTAGTAATGTTGTTGCATTGTTAGTAAATGCTTATTTTTTCCTACGCCATTATTAGCTTGTGGATGATAGGAAAAAAACTAAATGAGATTTATTCGTTAAATTTCTGAAAGATAATAACGCTAAATAGTAACTACCAACGGTATAAAGGTTGGTGCTTATTTTATTTAGAATTCAATACCTGTTTTACATTTGAAATAATCAAATTAATTTTAATAAAAATTTGTTGATTATTACAACTGTAAAACAGATATTGGATTATACACTGGCAGTAAGTAGTATGATCATTTTTAGAAATTTAGTAAATAAGTCTGACTCATTTATATTTCTTTTATCTATCCGCCAACAAATAACCCCATATGAGAAATTATGCTTACAATATATTTCTTTTTTTTTTGGTAAGAAAAAATCTGAATTATTAATTGTTTGTTAATTGTAAAATTAACATTCTTTCTATTAGACAATTCCTCCTTCGTCTAATGTTAAGATGAAATGAGATTTATTATTAATTGTAGAATTAATATCCTTCAGCAGTTGTGTCTATCTTTACTCAATATTAACATTATTTCAATATGTTGTGATAGGTCTATGTTTTAATAAAATTCGTATTTTAGAAGCTTTTAGTATTTCGAAATTATAAGCTTGCTTTGATCAATTGTAAGTTTATTGAACTTATCGTTTTTTTAACTAATATGTGTCTATTTTTTCCTTTATTTTTCTGTTTACATATTGTAATTCATATTTTAGAAAGTATAAGCTTTTAGTATTTAGAAATTTATTTGTTATTTTCATTTTTTATATTTTAGTTGTGATTTGAGCAAGCATAGTTGTGCAAAATTTGCGCTTTAATTTTTTAGTTATTGATTTTAATTGTGATTTTGTAACGAATGGTCATATCATGACCCTGTGTGGATTATTCGATGTTATTTATTGCTTAGATATGTCAGCAGTGCCTTTAAGTCGTCTGTAGATTTCAAAATAATGACCAGAGTAAATCAATATCCACAAATGTTCATTATATCTAAATTGTATTTATATTTTAGCAATTGAAAATAAACATTTATTATATACGTATTAAAGGATTATTTTACCAAGTATAAATAGACAACTTTTATAGAATATTATTTTATAACAAATTTGATATTATTCCATTATGTCATAATATATATTGCAATCCGGATCAAAAAAATCTCTGCCACCTGTTTCATCATCATTTAAATAAGTAATGATGTTCCCTGATAAACAAAGTGTATCTAAACTGTCAATACCTTCTCCAGTTTCTATTTCAGATATTGAATTGTCTTTTAAGTTCAATTTTTCTAAGGATGGTAGATTAACCTCCAAACAATTAAAAGTTATGAGGCCGTTTCTTTCAAGTCCTAATTCACTTACTCGAGGTAAGCCATTTAATTCGTTTATACTTGTTAACTGGTTTGAGTCCAAATATAAATAATTTAAATTAGGCATTTTTGAAAACAATTAGGTGTTATTTTTTTGAGATTGTTCCTTGATAAACTCAAATTCCTTAGCGTATTCAAACCATTAAATGTATTTTCTGATAAACTTGTCAATGTATTTTCAGATAGTAAAAGTATATTAAGATTAATCAATCCTTTCAATGCATCATTAGAAATGGTCTTTATTATATTTTTATTCAAACATAAATTTTGTAATTTAAGATAATTTTTGAAAGCATTTGATTGAATATGTTCAATAGTATTTTCTGCTAAATCTAAATATGCCAAATTGTCAATGCCTAAGCTAAAATTAGTAATTGTTTTCAACTTATTTTTGGACAAGACTAAATATTTTATATTTGTACACATAAAGCTTCTCTGTTCAATTTCGGCAATAAGATTTTTATGAAGATATAAATCGTATAAAGGGATAAAGTTTGAAATTGCTTAATATACAATTTCTCAATTTTATTTCTGGATAACTCAAGACAAGTTAAATTGGGCAAATAACTAAAAGCATTTGGTGCAATGGTATGAATATTATTGTCTTCAAGCTCAAGAGTGTTTAATTGTAGTATATTTGAAAAAGTGTATGGCTTTAATTTACCAATATTGTTTCCCATTATGTAAATTCTAACAACATTTGAAAATTCAAAACAATGATCTTCTAAAATGTTTATATTAGCACCCCCAGTATGAATTTCCTCAATATTTTTGAGTTTATTAAAAGTGCCTTTTCTCAATATTTCAATGTTCCCATTAAACAATTCAATATATGTTAAGGATTTTAAACCTCCAAGTGCATCTGCATCAATTGTTTCAAGCTGGCTATTACCTATTCATTATACTCAATTCATTATTTGATATAATATCTTAAATTATTAAAATTGTTAAAAATATCGGGCAGTAATGATTTAATATGAGTGCTTTTAAGTTCCAAATATTCTAAATTTGGTAATGAATTAAATGTATCTTGATTCAATTGATCTATAGTAATATGAGTTATTACAAGTCTTTGTAAGGTTTGTGGAAGATCGAAGTTATTAACGATTGACTCTTTTGAACCACCTATTTCTAATTGTAATAAATGTTTTAAATTTTTTAAAACATTGATCAAATTCTGTACATATTCAGAATAAAAACTTTCCAAATATATAAGAGTTGTTTCAGAGTTTTTAAACATAGAGCTTGACACATGACTGTAGTCACAATGTAAACAACAAAACTTTGCCATTTGGATTTTTTGCAACATGTCATCATTCATTAGTAATTCTTTGCCTACGAACTCCATTTCTTCTTGTCCTTTTTTATTCACAGGTATTTTAATATTTGTGTGGTCTATTCCAAA
This sequence comes from Epiperipatus broadwayi, assembly GCA_028023455.1. Lineage (NCBI taxonomy): Eukaryota > Metazoa > Onychophora > Udeonychophora > Euonychophora > Peripatidae > Epiperipatus > Epiperipatus broadwayi. The sequence continues at coordinate 8,414,134 of JAQFVV010000040.1, forward strand.
TGATGGGCGGTTAACACGTATAACAGTGACATTGTCGACATAGAAACATCTTTCTTCCGGTCTTTGTTCAGTAGTTATATCAGCTATGATTATCACAGGAAATAAGAGTGAAAAAAAATATTGCATATTGATCATTATTCTTATTTTCAAACATCAACAGTCAACCTACAATATACAAGTATAATTATTAATTTGCTTAGTGTAAAGTAACAATGAGGATATACTCTTGTTCAAATTTATTGATAAAATAAAACTAAATGTTACATGAAGTGAGATGTTAATAATCAAAGTTTACAACATAAACATTGGTATTTTGCTAAATGAAATCTTATAAAAGCTAATAACACTAAAAAATAAATATATTTATTATATATATTATTAAATACAACAACACATATAAACAAAACATAAACAGAAGCAGAATAATTTTTCACTAACCTTTATTACATTAGACATATATGTATTGTAACGGTATACACACGCCATTACATTATTTGTAAATTATAATAAATAAATAAAAATCTTAGATAAAATTGATTTAGTAAAAACTAAAAGAAAATTAAAAGAGTTATAACTATATCGCACAGATGGAAACTATTTTTAAAAAACAAGTATTTAAAATTAAGAAATGTAAAAAAAAGTAAAGCTTTGAAGATTAGTACTTTTAGTAAAAAGTTATATAAAAGAAAATAGAAATAAATGTTCATTACCAATTTCTATTTTAAGAATCATGTTAAATCTTAGTAAATGGAAATGATTGTTTCTTAATTAAATGTAAAGCAAACTAGCCATTGGGACACTTAAATAATTGAAATGTCATATAATATATAAAAAATTAAAGATTGACTATAGCAAGCACCAAGCCATACACTGACGAGAAAGAAAAACATTGGGATCTTTAAGAATAAATGACGTCATGTTCGATTGACCTGTTGAATTTGCGATAAGGGAGGCCAGAAATTATAAAAGAGAAAATTATTGAAATCATTAGTTGTTGTTTTAATCTGATTATTAATCTTGCAGCTGTACTGAGCGTGCCATAATGTTAGGATCTTCCAATAAAATTTTTTTTTGCCTGCACTCGCTGACACCTCCCCTCCTGATGACAACAAACTAATGGCAAGTTGTGGCTTCATTTTCAAGAAGGACGGATAATCTACAAAAGTAATCACTGAGATCGACTTCTATAAATCTGCTCAAATCATGGGAAGTATGGATTGTGATATTCAATATGAACTTTCACAAACTTGCAATTAGTAATTTGATAATGGATTTTTAAATGAACTCTTATCTGACTTAAAATAACAACTAAATCAATTATTAATATTTTTTGATGTATAATGTCTGCTTTAATCATTTCCATTATTTATTTATTTATTTTTTGTTTGTTAACTACATTATTAAATTTAATGTTTGGTGTAGATTGCTGCATAGATTCATTAAAGGTTGTTAGTTTAAAGTGGCTTAATTTTAGACTATTTGTTTCGTAGTTGAGCCGATGCGAGTGGAGGGATATATGGGTGTTTATGTCAATGTCATGTGAAGTGTATTAGCATACCGGGCAACATGCCGAAATGAATGCATGATCCAAAGGTATAGTTATCGCATTGCAATGGACACACATAATTTTCTATGACACTGATCTCCTTTTGCTCTATGGATAGGGACTGTAAGACGGAAAAGACCGCACTCCCTCCATACGAAGCGTTTCTCTTCAATGTCTTATATACATAATTTCTTCGGCAGACAGATGCACATTTCTGTCAGCTAGTTTTATGCTAACATTTTCATATTGCATTGGTTGGGTCTTGTATATCAAGAAGTGAGCATTGGTTTAGCCTCAAACTTTTATCCTGAGGTTAGATGTTTTAAAAAGTTTTAATTGCGTAATCTATGTAACTTATCTATGCTCAACATTCTAATATATAATTATATAAACTGTCCATCTGTGCTATCTTTCTAATATAACAATTTAAATTTGAAATTAATAATATAATCTAAAGCAATATTAATTTATTCCTGAAAGTTATATGTGTGTAAATAAATGTTTTGTAATTATTATTGTTAGTGTCTTATTTTATTTATTTTTTAATATTGAAATACATTTAGGTGTTTTTTTAATCTTTTTCTTTATTAAAAAGTATTTTAAGAATTTAGATTAAAAGTCTCTGCTTCTTTTTGAGCTAGTGGCATGGGCTAATGGTCAATGTAGAATCTTAACAAGAAGTATCTGCCTATATTATAAATATTGTAGGTTCAAATGGATAACATAAATATGCTATCATGAACGCACCACCCTATTAGCTTTGTTAGCTCCAGTTCCTGATAAAACCTATGAATATCTATAAGCCGTAATGTTATGAACTTACTAAGCAGATTTCTTCGTGATATTTATTAATATTTTCATGTGTGCTCCGTTTTGCAACGCAATTAAATATGTTCTAGATTAACTTTTCCACACAAGTTTTCTTAGTATAAACTAAGATTATTTTATTTATTAATGTAAAGTATATTTTTATAATAAAGTTAATAATTCTAAATACTCGATCAAACGCTATTTTTCTCTTTCTTGCAGTGGATCAAACTCTACTAAATGATTTGTAGTCTAGCGCTATCTTAAATTCTTTATATATGTTATCATTTATCAATTATTGGCATTGGAAGTAGCCGTACTACAAAAACAACAAATATATTTATCATTTGTTAAAATATAAAAGTAAATGTTATACTATATAAATGTAAAGAGGCCAATGACGATTAATGGAGATATATTGTCAAATAACTCATATGTTTTTTATTTAAATTAATAAATCTTATATATAACAACTTGCAGAAGCATTGTTTCTTTTATTTAAAATATTATATTTTGATTAATAAATTATGCTTGCTCTGACTAGATGATCTCCCGGTAATTCTATATATATATTGAACCGTGTTCGAATATGTGGATTCGAAACACCGGTCTCTTAAACAGAGAAGAACATACTCGGAGAGTATGTATGCCCAAACGATAGCTATAAAGTATACAACTAGCATTAAATTTCCAGGACATAGCTTCTTCTCGGCTGTTGAGTTCAACACCAAGTTCAAAGCACTTTTTTGTTTGTGTATAAACACGGGTGCCAGCTGCTTATTCTGAAAGAATACTAAAAGAATAGACAACGCACTTTGAATAGTGGCCACTAACTCAACGCCTAAATCCACGACTAGCTCAGTTGTTTGTAATCACTAATAGATTATACTTAATTAGTAATTAAAAGAATTAATAAAAGAATTTGTTAAAAAGAATTGATAAAAAGAATTGACCGACAAATATAGTTTAATTTTAAAGATAATTTATTAACTAACATTTATTTACTAAATTTAAACATTTTATAATTCTAATAAAACACACGCATATTTTAAATTAACATTTCTAAATAGTTTAAACATCCCTATAGATGTAATAACAAAACACTAATTTAACTAATAAATATTGGTATAACAACCATGCACATATTAACTCATGTACACACATAATAATGATAATAAAGGACTACATAGCATTTGAAATTTAATCACACACATCAATAGTTCATTTAGGTATGATATCGAGTTCATATAATTAGACTCTTGGAGGATTCGCACGAATTAATGAAATGCAATGGCTATTACAGTATAGAACGAAATAAGCAAATGTTTCTACCTAGGCTTTTTTGAATGTTGATGTAGAATTTTGTTCTTTGGAGGCTGCTTTCGGTGAGGATATTTCCATTATAAATGCTTACCAGCCGACTGGGACGTTTCTTTGCTGAGTTTCCTGATTTTCACGATTATTGCTATCGGAGATAAATAGATACTGACGGAGATTTTCTAAGATGTTAAGCTGACATTATTTCACGGGCAGATCTGTTGTTTTCTCAGACATCTGGGCTGGAGGTGAACGTGCGTTCCAAAATATTCTCAGCATTGCATTTTGTTTCTTAACTGACTCAATTAATTTCCGAACTGCACTCTCTCAATAACTTTGTGAACTGATTCACTGTCTGACAAAAAAGTCTATTTATATCTGCAATGTGTTGTCGAAATATTTCCCGTGATAATCATTTGATAAACGTGTTGTTTTATTTTATTAATAGCCATTGCCGTTTTTTTAATGATAATCTTTTATTTTGCATTCATTTTATTTATTTACAAATCACACATATATACGCACATATATTTTTAATACAATTTACTATTTAGTTTTAACATAATTTTTTCTTTAATTAAAATTGAATGAAAAGAGATTTGTATGTTTTAACTTTTTTAAATTATATTTTTACGAATACTAATAAAAACTCTTTACTTCCTTTTATAACCCTTAGTTTCATTTCTCAAACCAAGACTCCCCCTCCCCCCTTTTGACTAATTAATTGTAGCTTTTTTATTTCAAAAACTAACGCTAGAAAACTATTTAATTCTTATCTTTTTCGAAAACAAGTGGCAATAAATTCTTCAACATTTAATTTTATGTTTTTCTTTTATGAAAGATTACTTTAATAATAATTTTAGATAAAAATTATATGTGCCTATATCAATATAGGTACAATATATATATAATTAACGTGAAAGTTCACAATCGTTAATGGGTCATACTTATGATATTTTATACTAAAATGCTTCACTATCATGTTATTTACAAATTAGAGTCTCTTTGTGTTTTTGGTTTGCGATGCTGTTGGAAAGAGATAAATTAGGTCAGTATCATCGGGATTGTTGCTCATGAGTTGGTAGATCTGGAAAATAGGCAAATAGGGCAGAGTTCATGAGTGTTCCTGACATGTATTTTGCGAATGAATGGACTTGAGGTACTTTTGCCTAGTTGCTAGATTTTGTTATGTGAAGAGACAAAACCGACCGGTTCATTGCATTAATAGTTATAATGACAGAGTATCAAAATGTGATTATATATATAATATGTGTGCTTATATTGGGAATTAATATCTTTTATACATACTTATTCTACCCTTATTTTGTTAGATAAGTTAGCCAATGTAAAAAAAAACATTCATACTTGCAATTTCAGTTTTTATTAAATGAAAAGTCTAACAATTTATATTAATACGTGCAAATCTCAAGGCTTTACAAGAGCCAGACAAAATTTTATATCTGGTGTGAAACTATGTTTCACTTTTATTAGACTAATTTGTTTAGATTTGTCATTGCTATATGAATTAATATTGCAAGTGTATTTGCTTTTTTGTCTAGCAAAATATGAGTTCTGCCATGTTAACACTCAGTTAGAAGTACGATTTGTGGTATATACACATGCAATATACTGTTGGAAGTGACATATATGTATATTGGGATATATAATTACTTAATGTATTGCTTTCTACACCGTTATTGCATACACCTTAGCAATTATTGTTACAGTACTAAATGGCCTTTTGTTTTTTAATAAATAATACTTTGCATTATGAATTAATCAGTAGTTATTGGTAAAGAAAATAGAAATCAACATTTTTAGCAGCAGTTACTAGGTCATTTTTTCTTCCTATATGATGGTAAATACTCGTTCATCACATATGCACAGATAAACTGAACAGTATTAATACTTTTTATTGATCATTAGATTAGACATTATCTATTTAATGAATATTTCTGTAGTGTAATTTTTCTACATTATTCATTAGCAAGACATGAACATAATTTTTATCCACTTTTAACACTTTGTTGAGAGGTGTAATCATAAATATATGTTCAAAGATATAAAAAAAGTGGTAATGATCCCCTAGGTAAATATTTCATGCTAAATAAGCACTTATCCGTTGATCCAGATCACATTCTTTTACACACATCTTTATCATTGTTCAGTATATATTGGTAGAAAATTGCTACCATTTAATTGATAAATGTCACACTTTCTATCCTAAAAATGACACAAACCATTTAATAGAAATATATTAATAATTTTTATTAGTCATTCATTAGATTAGTTTTGTCAATTTAATAAATAATTCTGTAGTGTAATTTTCATTACATCACTCTCATGCAAGGTAGGGACTGTTTTTATCTATTTTTAACATCTTATGGAGGGGTGTAATTTTAAATATATGATCAAAGTCATAATAAAAAGATGTATTTTTTCCAAGATGTGTTAAAATTGTATGGAAACCAGTGGAAATTACACTTCCAAAATAGGTGCTGATGTAAACTATGCTCATTGCTATTTTGAATTCTAAGAACCACCCAAAAACACCACTTAACTCATCCAAGTGATATGTCAGTGTTTGTTTTTGGATGGTGCTTCGAATTCATAATGGCGGTGAGCACAATCTAAATACTAAACATTTATACCTTCTAAAATATGAATATTTTTACAATAATGACAACGTAAAGTGGCGGAAGTATGTGAGAGCAGGGAAGGATATTTTCAACGATACAAACTATTGTCCAAACGATGCAGACTTCTGATCAAACCAAGTTAATAATTTCCAAGTACTAAAAATATAACTTTTAAAATATGAATTTTATTACAATATATGCACATAACCATAAGAAATAAATCATGTTAATTTTATCAACTTAACCACATGTTGAAATAATGCATATGTTGAATTAGTGTAGCTTATAATTTTGAAATACTAAACAACTGGTGGAAAATATAAATTCTACAATTAATAATATATCACATTTTATCATAAGGTTAGTCAAAAGAATAATTGTCTAAAGTAAAGAATAATTAATAAACAATTAATAAATCAGATTTTTTTTTACCAAAGCGAGTAATGTTGTTGCATTGTTATTAAATGCTTAATTTCTCCCATGTCATTATTAGCTTGTGGATGATAAAAAAAAACTAAATGAGATTTTTTCATTAAATTTCTCAAAGATAATAATGCTAACTGCCAACTATCAGCGGTGAAAAGGTTAGTGATTATCTTATTTAAAATTCAATATCTGTTTTACACTTGAAATAATCAAATTAATTTTAATAAAAATTTGTTGATTATTTCAACTGTAAAACAGATATTGGATTTTATATAAAATGAATAATAATCTTTTCACTGTCGTTAAGCAGCATTATCATTTTTCGAAATTTAATAAATAAATCTCTCTTTTATATTTCTTTATCCGTCCACCAACAAATAACCACTTATGAGAAATGTAGTTCACAATATTTCATTCTTTGGTAAAAAAAAAAAATCTGATTTATTATTTTTTTAGATGATTCTTCTTTGACTAATGTTAAGATAAAATGAAATTTATTATTAATTGTAGAATTAATGTTTCGGCAGTTGTGTCTATGTTTATTCAATATTAACTTTATTTCAATATGTAGTTATATGTCTATGTTGTAATGAAATTCGTACAGTATTTTAGAAGTTTTTAGTACTTCGAAATTATAAACTTGGTTTGATCAATTTTAAGTTTATTGAACATATGGCTTTTTAATTAATATGTGTCTATTTTTTTTTTTTTTTGGACAGTTGAAGAGTTGGAGTGAGGAGTGGATTGAAGCCTGTCCATTAAAGTATGAGGATTAGGTATCTTAATATATATGTGAGCACTTATAGCATATATGAGCAGAGATGGTAATCTGGACCAACTGATGATTGCTGGTTTAGCATGAAATACGTATATTGATGATTATTTATCTTTTCAACATACATGTGTTCAAGTGTATCAGTGTTATGAGATAGTGTGGAGAGTGGTGGGTCGTGTGAAAATCTGTGCTCTCAACCCCTATATATTCAATTCATATTTTAGAAAGTATAAGCTTTTAATATTTCGAAATTTATTCGTTATTCCCATTTTTTATATTTTGTATATTTTAGTTCAGTGATTTGAGCAAGCACAGTTGTGCGAAATTTTCGCTTTAATTTTTTAATTATTGATGGTAATTGTGATTTTGTAACGAATGTTAATATCATGTCCACGTGTGGAATATTCGAAGTTATTTATTGCTTGGATATGTAAGCAGTGGCTTTGGGCGGTCTGTCGATTTCAAAATGATGCCACACTAAATCAATACCCAGAAATATTCATTAAATCGAAATTATATTTATATTTTAGCAATTGAAAATAAACATTTAATATATAGCATTAAAGACTTATTAAAAAAAATAAACAAACTTTTATAAAATATTATTATTTTATAACAAATTTGACATTATTCGATTATGTTCTAAGAAACTGCAATTCGGAGCAAAAATATCTCTTCCACCCGTTTCATCATCATTTAAATAAGTAATGATGTTCCCTGATAAACAAAGTGTATCTAAATTGTCAATACATTCTCCAATTTTTATTTCAGATATTGAATTGTCTTTTAAGTTCAATTTTTTTAAAGATGGTAGATCAACCTCCAAACAATTAAAAGTTACAAGACTGTTTTTTTGAAGTTCTAATTCACTTACTCGAGGTAAGCTATTTAATTCTTTTATACTTGTTAACTGGTTTGAGTCTAAGTATAAAAAATTTAAATTAGGCATCTTTTGAAAACAATTAGGTGTTATTTCATTGAGATTGTTGCTTGATAACTTCAAATATCTTAGCCTATTCAACCCATTAAATGTATTTTCTGGTAATTTTATCAATCTATTTTCAGATAGTAAAAGCATGTTAAGATTAATCAATCCGTTAAATGCATCATTAGAAATGATCTTTATTATATTATTATTCAAACGTAAATTTTGTAATTTAATATAATTTTTGAAAGCATTTGATTGAATATGTTCAATTTTATTTTCTGCTAAATCTAAATATGCCAAATCTTCAATTCCTAAGCTAAAATCAGTAATTGTTTTCAAATTATTTTTGGACAAGACTAAATATTTTATATTTGTACCCATAAAGCTTCCCTGTTCAATTTCGGCAATAAGATTCCTATGAAGATATACATCGTACAAAGCCGGTAAAGTTCTAAATCGATTATTATACAATTTCTCAATTTTATTTCTGGATAACTCCAGACGAGTTAAATTGGGCAAATCACTAAAAGCATTTGGTGCAATGGTATGTATTTTATTGTTTACAATCTCAAGAATGTTTAATTGTTGTATATTTGAAAAGATGTATGGCTTTAATTTACCAATATTGTTCCCCATTATGTAAATTCTAACAACCTTTGAACCTTCAAAACAGCCATCTTCTAAAATGTTTATTTTAGCAACCCCAATATTAATTTCCTCAATATTTTTGAGTTTATTAAAAGTGCCTTTTCTCAATATTTCAATGTTCCCATTAAACAATTCAAAATATGTTAAGGAATTTAAACCTCCAAGTGCGTCTGCATCAATCGTTTCAAGCTCCCTATTACCTATTCTTAGTGTCTCCAAATTATATAATCTTGAAAACTGATTGGGAAAATAAATAACTATTCTATTGAAACGTAAATCTAAAGATTTCAAGTTGTTTAAGCCATCAAAATTGCTAGCAGAGATGCTTGTAATGAGATTATTTGATAAGCTAAGTTCTTCTAATTTATTTGAACTTGAAAAAGTAGGCATATTAGACAATTCATTGTTTGGTAAAATAAGATATTTTAAATTATTCAAGCTGTTAAACATATCTGGCAGTAATGATTTACTATGAGTGCTCTTAAGTTCCAAATATTCTAAATTTGGTAATGAATTAAAAGTATTTTGATTCAATTGATCTATAGTAATATGAGTTATTACAAGTCTTTTTAAAGTTTGTGGAAGATCGAAGTTATTAACGATTGACTCTTTTGAACCACCTATTTCTAATTGTAATAAATGTTTTAAATTTTTTAAAACATTGATCAAATTCTGTACATATTCAGAATAAAAACTTTCCAAATATAAAAGAGTTGTTTCAGAGTCTTTAAACATAGAGTTTGACACATGACTGTAATTACAAAGTAAACAACAAAACTTTTCCATTGGGACTTTTTGCAACATGTCATCATTCATTAGTATTTCATTGCCTTCGAATTGACCCAATCCTCTTTTATTTAAATATATTGAAATATTTTTGTGGTAGAGACATGGTTGATCCATACTTTGTTCATTTTTCGGAATTTGTTCAGTAGTCAAATCAGTAGTGACTATCACAGGAAGCAAGAGTGAAAGAAAATATTGTTTCCTGAACATTATTCTTATTTTCAAGCACCTACAGTCAACCTGCAATATAGAAGTATAATTATTAATTTGCTTATTGTAAAGTAATAATAAAGATATACTCTTGTTCAAGTTTACATTAGACATGTATGCATTGTAAGGGTATACATATGCCATTACATTATTTCAAATTAAAATAAATAAATAAAAATCTTAAATAAAATTGATTTATTAAAAACTAAAAAAAAATTAAAAGAGTTATGCTTAACACACACACACACATATATATATCGCACAGATGGAAAACCATTTAAATAAATGTATTTAAAAATAAATGTAAAAAATTTAAAGATCTAAAGATTACTACTTTTAGTAAAAAGTTATCTAAAAGAAAATAGAAATAAATTTTAATTAATTTCTTTTTTAAGAATTTGTTAAATCCTAGTAAATGGAAATGATTGTTTTATTAATTAAATGTAAAGCAACCTAGCCCTTGGGGCATGTAAATAATTGAAAAATCAGATAAGATATAAAAAAATTAAAGATTGACCAATGCAAGCACCAAGCCATACACGGACCAGAAAAAAACATCTGGATCTTAAGAACAAATGATCTCATGTTACATCAATCTGTCGAATTTGTGATAAGGGAGGCCAGAAATTATAAAAGAGAAAATTATTGAATTCATTAGTTGTTGTTTTAGTAAGATTATTAATCATGCAGCTATATTGTGGACTCCATAATGTTGGGGTCTTGCAATAAAATTGGTTTCATTTGCATGCACTAGCTGATACCTTCCGATTACAACCAAATGAATGGCAAGTAGTGGCATAGTTCCCAAGGAGGATGGACAATCTACAAAAGTGATTACTGGGATGGACTTATAAATCTGCTGAAATCATGGAAAGTATAAATTGTGATATTCAATATGAGCTTTTACAAACTTGCAATTAGTAGTCTAATAGTAGATTTTTAATTGAATGCTTTTCTGAATTAAAATAACTCTAAATCAATTATTAATATTTTTTTGTGTATAATGTTTGCTTTAATTATTTCCATTTTTTATTTATTTATTTATTTTTTGTTTGTTAACTAAATTATTTAATTTAAAGTTTGGTGTAGATGGCTGCATAGATTCGTTAAAGTTTGTTAATTTAAAGGGTTTTAATTTCAGACTATTTGTTTCATAGTTGAGTGGTTGCTAGTGGAGGGATATATGATTGCTTATATCAATGTAATGTGAAGTATGTTAGCATATAGGGAAACATGTCCAAATGGATGTAGTCATTACATTGCAATGGGCACAGAGTATTCCCTGTGATATTGATCTCTTTTGCTCTATAGATAGGGACTGTAAGGTGGCAAAGACTGCTCTCCCTCCATAGTAAGCATTTCTCTTTAATGTTTTATATACATCATTCCTTTGACAGACAAATGCACAGTCCTGTACTGGATGAGGATAATTTATTTTAAATAATATCATGCTGCAGACACACATTCCTGTCAGCATAGTTTTATGCTAACATCTTCATATTGCATTGAATGCATCTTTACATCAGGAAGTGAGCATTGTTTAGCTGCCTATTTTTAGCCTGTGGTAGGATGTTTTGAAAAGTTTTAGTTGCATAATCTTTGTAACTTATCTATGCTCAACATTCTTAAATATAACTATATAAACTGTTCAACTTACTGAAATAACAATTTAAATTTAAAATTAATAATAAAATCTAAAGCATTATTAATGTATTCCTCAAAGTTATATGTGCTTACATAAATGTTTTGTGATTATTACTGGCGGTGGCTTTTTTTTTTTCAATATTGAAATACATTTAGAAATTTTTTTTAACTTTTTCTTTATTAAAAATATATTTTAAGGATTTAGATTAGAAGTCTCTGCTTCTCCTTGAACAAAGTAGAATCTTAACAAAAAGTATCTGCCTATATTATACATTTTCTGGGTTCAAATAACCTGTATGAAAGATAGAGAAAATCCCCAATGGTTATAGTATATATAAAATAAAATCATGTAATATTAAAATAGTAGCTGCAAACAAATTTATATTAAATTCTTTTACGACAATGGTTTCTACTAGCAACAAATAGAACTTTTCAAGAATGTATCAATTAGATATCAAACACACATGCATATGTATAATTATTCCATTCAGCATACTGAATAGTTGTTAAATGAATAGGTCAATCACATATTGCCTCAAAATATGTTACAGCATAGTAAAAGTCAGGTCCATCCCACTTCTTTAATATCAATGGTACTGGCGTAATAATTTGAGGGGTTAGATGGATATAATGTCTATATGGGTATGACTACAATATCCAATACACAAAATATTTTCAGTGTTCCGTTGTTGATTTTTCAATAAAATGAATGATTGAATTGTTGGAGGGGTGAGAGGATTGACACTTGTCCATTAAAGTTTGAGGAATTGCTCTTTTAGTATAAGCCAAACACTGATTGTATATTGTAACTAAGTGATTTCTTACTTGCTCCCAGTGCTTGTATTAGCTTAAGCATATTTTACACAGTTGCCTGCTTTAAAAAAAAGAAAAATAGTTAATTAATGAATAGGCATAAACTAGTTGATAATTTTGTTATATGTAACAAGTTAATATAATTATATGTGCAAAGTAAGCCACATATTTGTAGTTGTATTAAAGATCAAATGTGACATTTCTCTTAAAATAAATGTAAGTTATTATTTAAATGAATAATTGATAATAAAATTAGTTGTACCATAAGATATTATTTGTTATATTTTATTTTAGCTTGTAGCATAATAATTGAGGTTAAAGTAAATAGAGTAAGTAATGTTAAATTGATTTAAAGTTAATCTTTAAAGTTTTCTTAAAATATTCAGATAAATAATTAAAGTTTTAGTAGTAAGTTAGCCTTAAATTTGTTAAAAGCTATTCTAATGTAATATTCTCAAATATTTTATTTGTAATCAATAAAAGTTCTAATTAAATATTTAAAGGTAAATTAGAAGTGAAGGTAAAGGTTTAAAACATATGTCATTTCACTGTGTGTTTGTTTGTGTACTTGGAAATATAAAAACCTGTTTTCTAATCAATTAAATAGTTTTGTTTTGAGTTATATTAACTCATTAAAATTAAAATAAATAAATAAATAAATAGTTATAATATTAACTTAAAAGCAAATTAAATGAATAAAATAATTATTAATTTAAATTTTGGGATGTAAATATCCTAAGGTATTTCGGTTAATAAATGAGACAAGTTTTAATTTTATATCTATTTTTGTTTTTTATTTTATGTAATATTTTTTTTATTAACGTTATAAAAGAAACTTTGTTAACTTTTCTAAATTAAGGTCGGTATATCAGATGGTATTTAAAATATCTAGATTAAATTCCAAATTTAAAATATCTAGATTAGTTTGACATCATTTATTAATCGATCTGGATTTTTAAAAATTAGTTAAAAAAAAAAAAGGTTTTGTTTATTGGGTATTAAAGAAGAAATTGACAACTGAAACATGGGAGGGGAATAGCAAAGAAAATTGACTACAAAAAGAAATTTTGTTTATTTTAGTTGGTCCTGAATTATTTTTAAAATCTGCTCTGAAATCCTATCTAGTACATGTTTAAAAAGTATTAATCATTTTTAAAATATTATATTTTTTTAAAAAAAAGTATTGTAAATTATATCTTAATATCCCCCCATCTATAATGCACTGCTTCTAAGGATAGGTAACTCATTTCTTTGATTTGTGACTTTCAATTAGCTTTCTAAACTTTTGTAAAATGCTTCGAGGAAATTTGATCATAACCACTAATTATTTTATCTTCAATACTAACCACATAAAGAATATCTACTATAAAATAAGTCTAAATCGTATGCAGTTATTATATTTACTGCTGAACTATATTTACATGGACTATTTACCAGTTTATATTTACTTAGTTATCCACTAGATAAAATAAATGTAAGAAGAGGAAAATGAAAATACACAGAATCTTAGTTATGTATTTTAAATATGTTTTGTATTAATTTCGCCTGCTGCTAATTAAAACATTGTACGTTATATTAATCACGTGCTTCTACCTCAGTGTTGTAAAATATTTTATAAGCAAATTACTTAGAGAATAATGTTTTATAAAAGAAAAATGCTCATAATATTAATAACAGTTTTAAAATGTTTGCTCTGCTGGTGCTCTTCTTTTAATTTCTAATTTTGGAAGATAGTTCATGAATAAAGTATTAATGTTTAAGTCTATGTTTAAAGTCAGTAGGATGTATTACCAAGGCATCTGACATGCTGAATTTATCTTTACTGATAGATATATTTGAAGTTTATTTCAATATAAATGTTCAGTAATAACTTGGAAGCATCGTAATGTTATATGTAGATAAATTCTTAAAATGTTTTGTGTTCTTTTAAAAAAGAATTGAAAAATAAAGCTGTATAGTTATCTCATGAGTGGGATCCCTTAAATGGTTTTGTTCCCTGAATAATTTATTTTATTTGCTATTTTCATTGTCGCCGGCTTATTATGATTACTTTGTTTATTATATATTGCTTATATAATTACAAATACATTTGGGATGAAGAACTGCATTAGTTTTAAGGAACTGTTGTATATACTTCTTTGAGAAATTTTTGACATGTTTAAAGTAAATGTATTTTGAGAAGAAGCTTCTTAGAATAGTGGCCCATCAAATAAATAGTATATATGTATTTAACGAATGGCCGGTGCAGAATAAGCAGAAATTATGAACTAAAGTTTTATTTTTATTTTTTTGTTTTATTTGTTTTTAAAAAAAGGGGGAAAGATTTTATGCTGCGTTTTCTTTATAAATGTATTCCATTTGCATAATACTGTTTTTGGTATAATATATATGCCAGGTAATTTTTTTTACATAATTTTAATCTTAATAGGTTTTATAGGATGTGTAGATGTGCTACCATTCACGGGTAATATTTTTATTATATATTTGATACCTATTTGATTGGCTAATGTATATTTAATCATTCTTGTCCAATAGAGATTCTCATATCTCACTATTAGTAATTTTGAATGTATGGTACTTCATTCAATTATATGTAAAACATCCCAAAAGATTATCAGAAGGTTTTTCTTTCTATTTTACATAAATGCTATAGTAATAATAACTGTTAATTTTCTTTTTATATGCATTGAGAATTAATTTACTCATATTTGATTCACCATATTATTAGTGTCCCCTAGCCACTATAATTTAATATTTTATTGTGTGTGCATTGTATTTTTGCCTAGAATTTTATATGCGATTAATATTCTTAATTATTTCTTTTAATAGTTGGTTGACCCAATTTGCATTGTTGGTTCTGACATTGATTAATAAGTATTGTGATTTAAAATTCTTCAATATGACTTTAGTCAGTTGAAGTGATGTTAGTATCTTATTGTTAGTTTAGTATTTGTTGGCTTCATAAAGCAAGGCCTTACTGATTATTATTACTATTATACTTGATGGAGTAGATAAAGTCCTCTATCCTTATTATATTGCTTTTCCATGAAGTGATAGTGTTCATTTTCAATGATGATTATCATACACACACACACATATATATATATATATATATATTAGGTATTTGTATTTCATGTGTCTTTCATGTTTTTGATGCACTGCAACAAGGTCCAAGCATTCTCTTTTCTGCCTCAAAGATAGGTACTTTGGAAGCCACCATCACTTTGCTAAGTTGGTCAGCTCTGTGGAGCATAAATATATATATATATATATATATATATATATATATATATATATATATATATATATATATATATATTGGCCTGTCACTCATGATGTATTAATGCTATTTTTGACCACAGTAGATGAAGTTGCATGTGTTTTAAATATGTTATGACAAGATATGTTTGTTTAAAAAACTTAATTTCTTCAGGTCATGCTTAACTACTTTAGTGTTTAAAGGTATATCAATGTCTGAATTGCATTGTTATGATAGTTTTATCATCCACAAATCAACTAACAATGATTAACATTTTTAAGTATGCAGACTTATGCATATGGCTATAAAATGCAATGCACACATACTATGTAATTAATATGTTCTTCCAGAGTTTTCACCATGGGAGATGTAAGTTCCTAATTTTAAAACATTTTGTGTTGCAATTTTATGTGGACAAGAATTTTTTGGAATGAGAGTGTGAATGATCTCTGATCAGTAGCCAATGCATTTAATTTAAGTTTGCTAAGTACTTACTAGCTATACTCCTAAATAATAAAAGTTTAATTAAGTATAATTTTATATTTTGTGCTGGATATGCCAGTCCTAGCATAAATTTTGTTTAGGTTACTGTATTAAATATAAACAGAATAGTTTACTATTCTGGTTGCTCACTTTGACAGCAGTATTGTAAAATGTACCAATAAAATAAAGTTATGTTTTATTAAGCTTATGCTACTTTCATAAAAAATAATGAAATTTTAGGATCTTTAATATTTTAAGGAATTTTATTTAAATAAATTTAAATGTTAAATTAACTTCGGTTCACTCTTTGTTATTTGTTTTTTTTAAAAATAAATAGTTGAAGAGAGTCAATGAGGTACAATCAATTATTTTATTTAACTAAATTTTTGACATTTAGTGGTAAACTAAAGAAGTGGAAGAAATATTGTTAGTCAAAATATTTTAAGATAACAGTACTGTCTTGGCAATGTTTCCCTTATTTTATGTAAATTTGTTGTTATGTTATATTGTTAATGAATCAAATTTGCTATTGTTTTAAAAAATAAAGTTCAGTTTCTGTTTATTTTCTATTGTATGCTATGGACTTGAGTTCACAAAGCTCAAAATGTTCACAAGGTTAATAATGTTCACAATATTCACAATATTTACTATTTATATTACATCCAAGTTATACAGTGTATTTTATACTGGTTTAAATCATGTGAAGCCATGCTTATAATTGTGATTCCTAGATTGAATCACTGTAACATATATTCACATATTCACAGATACTTAATAATGTTTATTTTTAAGATTGATTTTAAGAAATTCTTATCTTCTAAGACTGAAGATTATATAATATAAAATGAAGTCTATTTGTGATTTGGAAGATTATTTATTATGTTTCAGACTGCACACTCTCTTGTTATATTTTAAAATGAAATCAATCCCCATTTAATTTCATAAGAAGGTTGTCTGTTAGTAGCAACTTTATCCTTTCCCCAGGTCGAGTGACATCCTGGGTATTAGGCTATAATTGGTTTAAATTTGGATTATTTAATCAAATGTTTAAATTAATACATTTTTTGTATTATGATTTAATGAACGATAGTTATCTTATCATGGGAAAGCAGTCCTTACTAGTGTAGTGCTTGCATCCTATAGTCAGCCAGAGTATCACTCACTCTTTTATTTCCATGCTTAAATTCTGAAAATAGCCATTATACTGTGCTTTCTGATAAAAACCTGTCTGCTGGTTGAAATATTAAAGCAGCTTTATAGAGAAGCAATTGTGCTTTTTTGATTTTATATATATATATATATATATATATATATATATATATATATATATATATATATATATATATCCATACTATATATCCATATATATATATTTACACACCAAAAAACAACCCCACCAAAAAAAAAAAAAAAAAAAAAACCACCCCCCCTTTTTAAAATTTTTAAAAAAACTTATAATTAAAATTTTTTTTTTTTTGGGGTTAATTTTTTTTTTAAACCAATCCCCCCCCCACCCTCTCTCTCCACTTTATAACTCTGTGAGTTGTGACCAACAAACCCAATATAATTAAAATTTTTCCGGAGAACCCGCAAAATATATATTTATATATATATATTTAGTTAGTTCATATATTTATAATTATATAAATTTATGTAAGATGTACCAATGAGTTATTGTTTTATATTTCTTATACATTTGAAAATTGGGAATGTTATGTTATATACATAGTGTTTTTCTTGTTCACTGGTGGCTGGAACCCAAAGGTGACTTGAACAGGCTAAAAGATATCATCATATAAGTTTTGTCATCTGGGGTAGAGAAAAGTATTTACAAAGGGGGGAGTCATCGCTTTCTAGTCATATTTTAAGAAATGAGTTTGGATTGGATGCAAGCAATGACACAAGAAAGGCAAGGTCAATATATATGTACTCGAAATATAAAATTAAATCTAGAACATAAAATAAATATAATCATGAATCTATAATTTTCTTCTTATTAGGAATAATGCGGCTTGAATGGAGAAAGAAATGCGGCACATCAATAAGGTTTATTTTTATTAAGCACATGTTGAAATTTTTTATATATATGGAAGGAGTATCTATTAACTGAAAGGAGACCCTTTGTTTCCTCATTGGAGGTTTTAAAGGAACTGAGCAGGGCAAATTCCTGATGTCCACTCCATATGTTCTTGTCATTGCAGCTATTATTACTATGTGATTATTCATATAGTATATGAAGATGAATGGGCTGCTCACCAACATGCATTAACCAGTGTGATAAGTTTATTGGCTTTTTACCTCTGAGTTTAAGCAAAAAACACCATGGTCTTTCTTCTCAGTTGCCTGATAAGACAGAATGAATATTTATATAAATGATAAATATTTTTCCAATAAATATATACAATTATGAGAGACAAAAATAAATCATGGCCCTTATTCCTTGCAGGCTGTAAAGTCACCAACCAAGGCAGTGATTGATGGCTGATTGCAGAGGGTGCTAAGAATCCCTGATTGTGGACCCAGGCTGCCATTTGATGATGACCTTTTATTTAGGTACTTACAACTGCAGATCCCTTTCAAGTGAAGGAAGATTGCAAGAATTAGAAGAACTGTCTTATATTAAATGGGACATTATTGAAGTTAGAAGAAAAGGTGAAGAGGCAAATGATTTAAAAAGTGGACATGTACTCTACTATAACGGCACAAATATTAGAAATACAAGTGGAGTAGGATTCATTATAAATAAAAAGTAGAACTACATTGTTGAGATTGATGGTATATCAGACAGAGAGACAAGATTAGTTATATAAATTAATAGCAGATACCAAATGCAGATACTTCAGGTTTATGCCCCAACAAGTTCTCATAGTGATGAAGTAGTAAAGGATTTTTATATGGATGTACAAAAACCTTTTGATCAGAGTAAAAAACATTTTAAAATTGTTATGGGAGACTTTAATGCTAGAATTGGTAAACAAATGAAAGATGAAAGTGCCGTAGGTAATTTGGCTTATGGTAATAGAAATTAGAGAGGACATAGACTTGTGGAGTTTTCAGGAAATGAAAAACTTTATATTATGAATTCTTTTTTTGATAAAAATGTTAAAAGGAAATGGATATGGAAGCATCCAAATGAAGGTACAGCAGAATTGGATTATATTTTGATTAACAGAAAATACATATTTCAAGATTGTAATGTTTTTAATAAATTTAACACAGGAAGTGATCACCGATTAGTAAGATGTCTAGAGAGACAAAAATTATTAAGAAAAACAATATTTACAGTTGATATTCCTAATCTTCAGAAACATTCTAATGAATTTAAATTAGAACTTACAAATCGGTTTCAAGTATTAGTAGAGTCTGAACATGATTCAGATTTGAATGAAATTAATAAGAAAATGACTGATACACTTTTAAAAACCGGAATAAAGATAGCTAGTAGACAAAAGCAGCAATTGACCAATAAAATTTCTATTGAGAGTAGAGAATTTATGACGAAAAGAAGGAGTATGAAGATATACAAAAATGATGCATTAAAAAGTTGGATATCTCGAATTTTGTAAAATGATGCAGAAAAGAGTTGAAAATGTTATAAAACAGTATAACTGTGAACTAGCTAGGAAAGCTGTAGAAGGAAATAAAAGTTTCAAGAATGTAAAACAATATTTTGGTATTGGTAAGAACTTTATATCTGCAATAAGAAAAAAAGAAGAATTTATTACTAAAAATAGAGATGACATCATGAAATGGGTAGAAGATTTTTATAAAGAATTATATAGTAATAAAGAACAAGTACCTCCTATATCTATTACATCTTCTGACTTTCCACAGAATTTTAAATGAAGAAGTAAGACATGTAATTAAATGTATGAAGAAAGGAAAGGCTCCAGGTGATGATGGAATTGTAGTTGATACAATAAAAGAAACAAGTGAAGAAATATAAATTTTTTAGCAAAGTTATATACCAAATGTCTAAATGATAAAGATGTACCAGATGATTGGAAGAATGCAGTAATAATATTAATATGTAAAAAAGGTAATAAAGAAGGTATTAGAAATTACAAACCTATTAGCATTTTATCAGTTTTATATAAAAATTTTACTAAGATAATTACAACATCTCTAAAGAGAACATTGAACTTCCACTAACCAAGAGAACAAGCTGGATTTAAAAGTGGTTTTAGTACAGTAGATCATGTCCAGATATTGAGAGAAGTTATAGAAAGGACAAATGAATATGAGTTGCCATTAGGTTTTGGACTTGTAGATTATGAAAAGGCATTTGATTCTATAAACATTTCTTCAGTGATTAAAGCATTGGATCATCAAGATATAGATCTAGGATATTGTCATATTTTAAAGAATATTTATAAAAATGCAAGAGCAACAATTAAATTACATAATGATAGTGGGAAAGGCAATATTGAGAAGAGTGTAAGACAAGGTGACTCCATATCTCCAAAACTTTTTACAGCAGTGTTGCAAGAAGTATTTTGTGGATTAAAATGGGAAACTTAAAGGAGTGAAAGTAAATGGAGATGATTTAAGTCATTTAGATTTTGCAGATGATGTTGTTGTTTTTGCAAATAATACTTCAGACTTGCAGGAAATGTTGCAGGAGTTATCAGATAAAAGTAGGAAGTAGAATTAAAAATAAATGTTAAAAAGACTAAAGTAATGTTTAATCGATTTTCTCAAAATATGAAAATAAGATTTTGCAGATGATGTAGTTGTTTTTGAAAAAAATCTTCAGACCTGCAGGAAATATTGCAGGAATTATCAGAAGAAAGTAGGAAAGTAGGACTAAAGATAAATGTTAAAAAGTTTAAAGTAATGTTTAATTGATTTTCTGAAGATACAAAAATAAAGATTGATTATAACAGTTACAAATACCTTGGTCAGATTATTAATACAGATTGAAACATAATGGATGAAATTAATCATATAATTAAACTTGTTTGAAGTGCTTTTGGTAGAAATAACTTGATACTAAAAGGAAATATGCCTATGTATTTGAAAACGAAGGTTTTTAACAAAATGTATTTTACCAGTTCTTACTTATGGATCTGAGACTTGGACACTTAATAGAAGAGCAATACAGAGACTTCAGACCACTCAAAGATGTATGGAGAGATGCATGTTGAGAATAACAAGAAGAGATTGAACACACAATGTATGGGTAAGAGATCAAACAGGTGTTACTGACCTCATTGAAAAAATTAAAAGATTTAAGTGGGGTTGGGCTGGACATATTGCTACAAGAGATGATAATAGATGGACAATTGAAATCTTAAACTGGATTTCAAGAGATTGTAAAAGACCCAAAAAGAGACCACTTCTGAGATGGATGGATGAAATAAAAAGTGTGCAGGAGTGATGTAGAGAAGAGAAGATAAAATCAGAGAAGATGGATTGAACTTGAAGAGACCTTCATCCTGCAGTTGACTGATAATGGTTGATGGTGATGATGATTATGATTGAGCATGGAAGTACTTAATATTGGAATTAATTATATATAGAGAGAAGAATTAAGGATAAAATGGGTTAGGAAACTATGTAGTGGTCTGGAAGTCAGGAAACCAGAAGGGGCTATTTTCATAAAGAGGAAATGACAATAGTCAATGAAAAAGCATAGTTAAAGAAAATTAAAACATTGGAACAAAAGAAGGAAAAACCCAGTATAAATGGATAGCAGTATAGAGGAAGAAATAGTAGGGGAATTAAATGGGGAAGAAGAAATGGAATAAGTAAATTGGAACTAGGAAATACAGGATGGGTCCTTACAAAGCTCAGTAATTCTAAAGTAACCATTCAAAGTAGTTAGAGAAGGGAAGTCAGAAAAGGAGGTGAAGCGCAAGGGAATAATACAGATCTGGTAGGAAAATTGTTGAAGATAGTAATACAAAAAAATTAGAGAGAAAGGAAAGTCAGCACAATCTGGTATGCACAGGAAGAAAACATGGAAAATCTCATAACATTTAATGACCTGTATTGTGTAAACTAAGAGCACTGTCATTAAGAGATAAAAAGAGGTGTTAGGTGTTAAGTTGGAGGCCTTGATGGAAGGGATGATGCAAAACTTGACAGTTAGAGACAAAAAGAATATGACAGATTCAGAAATAAAAAAAATCCATAAAAAATATAAAACTAAGTGAACTCTTATCTGACCAAGAATAAAACTGTAAATCAGATAATCATGTTCTTTCTTATATTTTATGTATAATGTTTGCTAATCATTTTCATTTATTTTTATTTATTTTTATCTGTTAACTAAATTGTTAAATGTAATGTTGGGTATAAATGGCACATAGATTCATTAATGTTTATGATAGTTTAAGGGGGTTATTTTCAGACTATTTGTTTTGTAGTTGAGTCAATGCTGCCAGAGGGATATATCGGTGTTTATATCAATATAATGTGAAGTGTTCTAGCATCATGCATGGCCCAGAGGTATAGCCATATCATTGCAATGGATGCATACATATTTCCTGTGACATTGATGTCCTTTGACTCTATGAATAGAGACTATAAAAATGGCAAGGACCATTCTTTCTCCATATGAAGTATTTATTTTTTAATGTTTATTTATATGATTTCTTCACCAGACACACATATTCCTGTATTAGATCAGGATCATTTCTTTTAAATAATATCATGCTGTGGACAAACACTTCTCTCAGTATGGTTTTATGCTAATATCTTCATATTGTATTGGTTGCATCTGTATATCAGGAACTGAGTATTGGTTTAGCTATGAACTTTTAACCTGAGGATAGATGTTTTGAAAAGTTTTAATTGTGTAATTTATGTAGCTTATCTATGCTCAACATTCTAAAACAAAATTATATAAACTGTTCATCTGTGTGGGTTTTAACTAAAGTATTAAATGATAATAACAATTTAAATTCTGTTGCAATATTAATTTATTTTTCAAAGTTATATGCACATAAATAAATGTTTTGTGATTAGTACTGGCTGTGGTTTATTTTATTTATCTTTTTCTTTATTAAAAATATATTTTATGAATTTGCATTATAAATCTCTGCTTCTCCTTGAACTAATTGCATAGTTTAATGGTCAATATAAAATTGTATGTTTTTCCAAGGTGTATCTGCCTATATTATACATTTTCTATGTTCAAATGGACTAGTGGGGCCTGTATGACAGATAGCGTAAGTGCCCTATATTCCACAACTATTATAATTGAATTTCCAATGTGTCATGATATATTATAACCAACAGTACTCTGAATTTTAAAAAAAATATGCCAATGATATTTTTTTTTAAATGAAATATTTTGTCTATATTTACACAAAGTTATAAACTTTAATGTCTTGTGGAAGTACTGCCAGTATAAAAATTGCACATATATGAATAGACACTAGTAATAAAAATATGTAATAATTAATATAAATAATAAGTTTTAAAAAAGTCTAATTAAAATTAATGAGTAACCTGTTTTGACTTGCCTAATCAATATATGAAAAGTAGCAAAAGGAAAACTCTTGGAGGATGAGGCATAATCTCAGTGGGGGTAAAAAGAAATAATAGTCAACATTTTTACTTTTTTGTATAATTACTAAGCAAAGAAGTCATTTAAAAATTTTTATATAATCAATTTGTGTAATATAATTACTAACAATAAATTCTTTTTTTTAATGTTTCTTTTTCGAGAAAGTTCACTGATATATAAAGGTATACATATGCCATTACATTATTTTAAAATTAAAATAAAAGGGAAAAATAAATCTTAAATAAAATTGATTTATTAAAAACTTAAAAACAGAAAATTGAAATACTTATTTAACATATATATTATCACACAGATGGAAAACTTAAAAAAAAAGTATTTAAAAGTAAGAAATGTAAAAAAGTAAAGATCTCAAGATTAAAATTTTTGTGTTTTAAGTAATGTAAAAGAAAATAGAGACAAATGTCAATTAGTGAATGGAAATTATTGAAATATAATTGAATGTAAAGCAAACTAACCCTTGGGATACTTATATGATTGTAAGTTCAGATAAGAGATATATAAAAATTAATGATTGACCAATGCAAACACCAAATGATGCATGGGTCAGAAAGGATAACATCCAAATCTTAAGATCAGTGACATCATGTTCAATGGATCTGTAACATTTGTGATAAGGAAGACCTAAAATGATAAAAGATGAAATAATGAAATTTATAAGGAATTTGATCATTGATCTACTATGAACTGTAGCTGTATTGCAGACTCCATGATGTAAGAGTCTGGCAATACATTTAATTTCCTAACATCAGCCAAGGCAGCCTCCCTGACCATAGTTCTCATAAGAATGGCATGTAACAGTTGTGTCCAAATAAAATTATAAGCAAATAATAAAACCAACTAGGAATTTCATCTGGAAAAATCATCTCGAATGGGAAGTATGAACTTTTATCAGTTGAACTTTTTTTAAAAAAAATATGTCTTCAATAATTATTTAATATGTAACAAAATATAACTTCAGTGAAACTCTTATTTAACCATGAATAGGACTAGATCAGTTAATTATTTTATTTTTTATATTTTATGTATAATATTTGTTAATCATTTCCATTTTTCTTTAATTTATTTTTATCTGTTAACTAAATTATTAAATTTAACATTGGCTGTAGATGGCTGCATAGATTTATGTTGGCTGAAGGGAGTTAATTTTAGACTATTTGTTTCAGAGTTGAGTTGATGGTGGTATATGGATATATGGGTGTTTATATCAAAGTAATGTAAAGGGTGCTAGCATACAGGACACTGTACCCCAATAAATGCATGACCCAGTGGTCTAGTCATAGCATTGCAATAGATGCAGATGTATTTCCTATGACATTGATCCCATTTTCACTCTATGGATAGGGACTATAAGATGGCAAGGACTGCTCTCCCTCCATATGAAGCATTTCTTTTTTAATGTTTTATATATATGATTCCTTCACCAGACAGATGCACATTCCTGTACTGGACAAGAATCATTTCTTTTAAATAATATGACACTGCAGATGCACATTCCTGTCAGTGTGGTTTTATCCTTACATCTTCATGTTGCATTGGTTGTGTCTAGATATCAAGAAGCAAGCATTTATTTAGCTACAACATTTAAGCCTGAGGTTAGATGTTTTGAAAAGTTTTAATTGTGTAATCTATGTAGTTTATATATGCTCAACATTCTAAAATAAAATTATATAAACTGCTCATCTGTGGAGATTTTAACTAAACTATAAAATGATAATAACAATTTAAATTTAATAATAAAATCTAAAGCAATATTAATTTATTCTTCAAAGTTATATATGTGTAAATAAATGTTTTGTGATTATTATTGGCAGTGGCTTATTTTTATTTTATCTTTTTCTTTATTACAAATATATTTTAAAAATTTGGATTATAAATCTCTGCTTCTCATTGAGCTAGTGTTATGGGATAATAGTCAATATAAAAATTGTATGTTTTTCCAAGGTGCATCTGCCTACATTATAAATTGTTTAAGTTCAAATAGCTGAGTGGCACCCTGTATGGCAGATAGGGTAAGTGTCTCATATTCCCCAACTGTTATAATATAGAAACCTTGTATGGGAATCAAACCTCCTAAAAATGTTGGTCCATCAGACTACATGCAAATGAAAGAAGCAATACATTGTAGTTAAGCAAAGTGAGAGAAAAAAAACTAAATGGTGGAAGTTGAGCTTGAGGAGTAAGATAGAGAATAAGTCTTACTGGAAAGTACCAGTTTTCAAATTGGTAAGACCCTGAGGCTAAGGTAGAGGCCAAGGCCCTGTAGGAGAAAATGATTTTTGAAAAAGAGTAGTAAAATGGTGCCAGTACTTGAATGAGAAGGACAGCATGGAAAAGGAAAAGAAGTAAAGAATGTGCATATGTCTTCAGGATGGGAAACCAGAAAAGAACTCAAACTCCAAGGCCAATAAAGGGATGTGTTCAGGAATATCCTAAATATTTTCAGTTCAGAAAGAAACCATACTGAACATGGCTGAAGTATAAGAAGCATGGAAGCTCTCTAAGGTGTGGTAAGCCACATGTACTAAATATATCCCAGAATAAAACACCAGATTCCACTTAGAAATGATCCTAGATAATTTGTGGTACTGCCCTTCACAATATTTATACAATCTTAACATTAATCAATTATATTTCTGAAGAATATTAATTTCTGTGTGTTTTTCTATATTGATCTTGATAGATTAACCATTTAGTACACAGAGACTTGTTTGAAACCCTAGATTATTAAACATAGGGATGTGGAATTGTAGGACAGTAATCATGAAAATAGAAAGTAGCTAAGCAAAGTAAAAATTGAATTATTTGTTTTCATCTATATTATCTTAAAGTCATGATTGTATTCAAATGTATCTTTTAACCTTAAGTAAAATCTTTTTTCATGTTATTTTACTGTAATTTTGGTGATATAAACCAGTACATTCATCCCTCATAACTGTTTCATCTATTTTTTCCACAGTTCTTCTGTGCCACATTTAAACTTTTTCTGAGCACATGTATATAAGCATCAATATGGTTATATAAATATTTTCACACATATATGGATGTGGAATTGTAGGACAGTAATCTTGAAAATAGAAAGTAGCCAGGCAAAGTAAAAATTGAATTATTTGTTTTCATCTATATTATTTTAAAGTCATGATTGTATTCAAATGTATCTTTTAACCTTAAGTCAAATCTTTTTTTATATTATTTTACTGTAATTTTGGTGATATGAACCAGTACATTCCTTCATCATAACTGTTTCACCTATTTTTTTCCACAGCTCTTCTGTGCCACATTTAAACTTTCTCTGAGCACATGTATATAAGCATCGACATGGTTATATAGGTATTGTCACTCATATATGCAAACAAATTATTGTAATATCACTGGTTTATATGTATATTACAGCAAGTATATTATTTTAAAATAATATATTTTGCATTATAGATTTTATTTTGTTGAAAAGGGTCAATTTATTATTTTACATTTCAAATCACATGTATATATGTCTGGTCTATATACAACAAAAGAGAGAAATATTGTTTAAAAGTTCTAATGACTTAATTTTAACCTTAAATAAGTTGTAAACAAAAGCCCCACTGGGCACACCTGTTTTAACATAGCTGGATGAGGTAATTTTCATTGTTGCTAAGTAATATTTTTCTAAAATTGTATAATTTTTGTAAACAAAAATTACTAAACTGAAACTATTGCAAAGTCATTAGGGATTTGAAATGGTCAAGTTTAGTTAAAAACTTCCTGTTACAAATTAACAAGGAGGTTTTAATAAATTAAGTTATAAAATTTCACAAGGTCCTAATTGATTCTCACACAATAAATAATCTGGTTGATAGCAAGGTGTTCAAATCTTAGAATCATATAAATAGGCCACATTTCTTGTTGTAAAGGTTACTCTATAATTTTAAGAAGCATTGCTTACCAGAATACATGCCAGTTTTCACTCTGACATGTCTTGCTAGGTGAACATAGGTTTGCAGTTTCTCTGGAGGCTTATGGTGATCTCTGTTCACCCCTAAATACCTGATGGTATGATCATCATCACAGAGAGTGGGAAGCTTCTAGCATCCTACTGTAAGAGGAGTACATATTAATCCAAACCACCTATACCAAGAACAGTACCACTATGCCCACTGTCTGATGGGCCAGAATTACAAGCTATAACCAAGAAGATTGGTAATATTTTTTTCAAAGACTGCAGAGCTCAATAAATTAATTTTTATAATCTGTTTTTAATATTAAGCTAGCTTATTTCACAGAATAAACATTCAATATTATTTCTTAAAAATTATGGCAAATTCAATACTTTATAAAGTAAAACTATGTAAAGCTTGCCTGAATTCATCCTCATAATGTAAAATGATTTATTCTTTTAATCTATAAATAACTGCAATCAGTTATTACTTAAGTTTCTTAAAACTGCAGTCATGCCTAGATTTATAATTTTAATTATTTTTTCTAAATTTATTATATATGTTATAATATGCCAATCATTCAAAACAACGAATGCCAATTGTTAATAAACATTCAACAGAGATAATTAAAATCTCCATTTTAAATATTTTAAGAATGGTTCTTCAGATATAAATAAATAATAATCGATCACTACGCACTCGCTATTATCATGATTTTGCATATGTTACAACTGCATTATATTTTGTGAGGGTTTACTTAATCTGTTATTATAACTTATGGCTTTTGAGATCTGTTGATTGGAAATGATGTCCTAGCTAGAGATAAAATTAAAGTATATTTCTTAATGTTTTTTAATGCTCATCAAATATATGTTCCATCCTTAATTATGAATGTATATGCAGATTCAGTATTTTAACTTAGGTTATAATATAATTTTAGCCCTTTTAGTTAGCATAATTATAATGCTAGTTCAAGAACTGGGCTGTGTTAGTTTGGCAGATAGAAGCTATCTGTTTTTAGGTGCAATTAATTAATTACATGTATACATATTGTTATTTTGTGTGTGTATTGCAAGTGTGTCTTTATAAAGTACACATGTGTAAATTTATGTTTTGCTTAAATTGGGTTCACAGTGAGCAGCTACTTCATGTCCTAGTTTGGATATGACTACCTTTATTAGAACAGGAACATGAGGGTTGCAGAACATGTTTATAAAGCCTATCCGAGTTCCTGAACTTATCTGTTCTTATATTAATTGCAGCAAACTGTCTGGTGTCAGATCACCAAGGATTTGATGCTTAAGTTCTTGAATAATTAGTTACTCACTCATATTGCAAATTTCTTCCTTAGTATTTTATTTAGCAACATAGTATATATATATATATATATATATATATATATATATATATATATATATATATATATATATATATATATATATATATATATATATATATATATATATATATATATATATATATATATGTAAATTGAAAAGTAACCATTCTTTTGCTTTTTATTAATTAACTATTCAGCATTAGACTGAAACTCAAATCCTGGTTACCAGGTTGAATCTGCATTGTCTTGAGCTTATTTATTCACTCTCACTGTTGATATATATAAGAAACATCTTAGAGCTGTATGTAGTCATGATCTTGACTAGGCTATTATCTTGCAACATTAGCAATCCAATGCACACTAGGATGGGTATATGAAATGGTTATAGGCATGGTTTATTAACTACACATACTCTTATTTTATTGTGTTAGGAGAAGATTGCTGTATTGATAATAGTCTCATTCACTATGTAAATTCCTGCACATGTTGATCCCACATTCTTAACACTTTATAATCATTGTCAATTTTTTATATTTGATTTTATGTTATTGTTTTAATAAACCTTTTTACTATATAAAAGTCATTCCATATCTTTATTGCTCTTAGTCCTATTCAATCCAATCCATATTATCTTATTCTTTTCTTAATGATTTTATATGTTGAATATGCATTGGTTTAATTAACAAAATTCGTGTGTCATGTGGTCTGTTTAATCCTTAAGTTATAGTTTAATTGTTTATTTCTCTCAAGTATTATCTTTCTCCCTGTTCAGAGCCAACTTGCAAAGAAAATTGAGTTCTATGTGTAACCTTAGAAATGTCATTCATAAGGTGTTAAATCATGGAGTATTAGCAAATGAGTTGAAGTTTGGTTGGATTCAAGATCTCACCATCTCATTTTGGTCAACTTTGGTGGATTTTGCCTGGACTCTGGATATTGTTACATGAAGGTATAAATCTGACCATTGCAATATATTATCCATTTACTATCAATTAACTGTTTTGAATTATTTAATAATAAAGTTAAATCAAGAACTGTCCTCCAAGGAACTTTCATACTACCAAATAAATGACTATTTTCAAAAAACCAATCTATAAATAGATGGCTTAAATGGAAATAAATGAACTCTATTCTCACTAAGATTTAAATATTGTTTAATAATGTCAGGCATATGGATATTTGTATTAAATATAATCTTTGTAATAAATTTATGATTATAGCCCAATTCAATATAATCAGAAGCAAATTGACTACTTTCAATACAAGAATTATTTTCAAAATTATTATTATTTTTTATTTCTATAACTAAAAATGAATAATGAAATTTTTTTTGACAATAGCCAGGCTTTTTCATATATTTTACATTTTCATGTTTAATAAAATGAGAACAAGTAAGGGTATTATCAATCTTATCAACACAATGTCTAAAACATTTATGTGAACAAAATTAAAAGTGTATCCCTGTAAAATATGTATTTATTAAGCATGTAGGTATTTAATAAACTAGAGTGTATTTATGTATATAATAAGTTATAAGATCAATCTAGAGAGGAAATAAAAATATTCATAATCAGATTTATCTGAATTCAATAAAAATGAAATACATATTATTGACAATAGATTACCTGTTGACAATAGATTAACAGAAGCAAAAATAAACATTCAGATAATGAAAGAAATTTAATAAGTGCTAGTAAAGTACTAATTAAATTACAGAGCAATGATTGTGCTGATAAAATAAATACCACCCAGATTTTCCAAAAATAGCAACTACTCCAAAAAACAAAAGGGATAGGAACATGTGGAGAGAAAGAAAGGGGGTGCTCATTGATATCATTTAGATAACTGGGCTACCAGAAGAGGCACTGGAAGGAAAACAATGGGGAAAAGCCATTAGACACCTAGAGTTTGGTTCTTGAAGGTTCAATAAGCTAATTAGGGTTTTTACAGGACACATTAATATTATTATTATTATGATTTTGAAATGCCTCAAGGGCCTCCCATGTTTTAAAGATCCATTATAGAGTGTCATTAAAGAAGTGTTTAAATAAGGAGGCAAATCCTGTACCTGATGTAAGAGAGGTATTATCTAGTCTTCAAAACACATTATATTTTGCAAAACTAGACTTAAAGTCAACTTTTAATCAAATACCAGTGGCAGAGAGATCAGCAGAAATATTAATGTTAACAATCCCTGTAAGATTATTTAAATATAGTCAGCTACTATTTGGTACATCAATGGTGCCAAATATTTTTCAAGCAAAAGTAGATGCTTTATTAGACGGTTTAAAGAGCATCATATCTTTACTTTAATGACATACTTATAACAACATGTTCAGAAGATATGATTCATCAAAGGTTGCTTAAGGTATGTTGGAAATTGCAGAAGTTCAGAATAAAATTAAATGTACAAAAAGTGTGTAAAATATAAAAGAATTGCTATTTCTCAGGCACAGAATCTCTGACAGGAGAAAAACCCATCAACTGAAAAATCAATTAATATATATATATATATGTGTGTGTGCTCTTCGCACAGATAATGAAGCTACTATATGTAAGTAAAATTCTCAAAAGTTACCGCCAAGTACTTTCAGGATAGTTTATAGTCCCGTGCTTTTTGCACAGATAATGAAGCTATTATCCATAAGTAAAATGATCAAAAGTTAGCACCAAGTGCTTTCAGGAAAGTTTATAGTTTCATATTGGACTATAAACTGTCCTGAAAGCGCTTGACAGTAACTTTTGATAATTTTACTTATGTATAATAGCTTCATTATCTGTGCAAAGAGAACACACACACA
This sequence comes from Epiperipatus broadwayi, assembly GCA_028023455.1. Taxonomy (NCBI): domain Eukaryota; kingdom Metazoa; phylum Onychophora; class Udeonychophora; order Euonychophora; family Peripatidae; genus Epiperipatus; species Epiperipatus broadwayi. Next base: position 8,446,006 of record JAQFVV010000040.1, read on the forward strand.
CACACACACACACATATATATATATATATATATTAATTGATTTCAAATACTAATGAAGTAAAGCCATAACTATTTCAACTGAAAAAGTAAATGACAGGGGAAATGTGACTCACCTGAAAAACAGCATTTCAGACATTTCTGGGCCTAATTATTTCAAACCTTTTTAAAAAAATAAAGCTAAAGTAACAAAATTTCCTTTGTGATTTGTTAAAAAAAATCAAAAGGGAAGTTACTAGGCATATTTGAGGATATGTGTAAATGAATTAAAAATTAACCAATGCTTTGGAATACAGGGTTGGAGCAATTTTACATTACTTATTCTACAATGGTGAATTTCCCACAGCTCATGCCTTAATGTCTCTATGTAAATTCAAGAAAAACTTTAACCATTATGTTTGGACTTATTTCACAAATATATATTTGGTAGACCTGACTGATTATAAGCCATTATTGGGTATATTGGTAAATGACAAACAAGTGCTTGATCATCTGAGTCCATAAATGCTACAGTGGAGAAATATGCTAACATCATCTGATTACCAGCTGTCATTTAAAAAAGAAAAAGAAATATCCATACTGATGCTTTGTCTGGAAATGTGACCAAAATTAAACTCAAATTAATGAGATAGCATTCAACTATATAGACATACTACAGTCACACATTTTGAACAGCAATACAGTAGAAAATAGACAAGAGTTGATGAAGGGTACCAGCTGCTTATTGGTTGGATTAGAAATTGTTGACCATCTAAAAAATCTCAATGATTATGACTCCTTTTTTGGATAAATCATTTACATTTATCAGTTATTAAGAATTATGTACTAATATGATACAATTGAAATACCAACATAGGATAAAGAATAAGTATTAAGCCTATTGCATGAAGATTATCCAAGTCTAGTGCACACAAACATTTAGCATGTAGCTATATCTAGTGGCTAAAAATAGCTAGACATTGAGAAAAACATTAAAAAATACATGACTTGTTAGTCCAATATTAGCATAGAACTGAAGAAGTACATGAAGTAGCTGAAAGTAGACAAGCCATGGCAGAGACTCTACATGGATGGTGCTGATACAATAAATAAAAAATACTGTTTATATACATCATTGCCTACTCTAAATGAGTGGAGTACTTATTGTGAAAAACACAAATGCAAGAGAAACCATCCAAAGTTTGAATTCAATTTTTTCATGTCATGGACTCCCAGAAACAACTTTCTCAGACAATGGCACTAGACTTGCCACTCAAGAAATTTAAGATTTTTTAAAATAAAAGGAATAAAACATTAGTGCATCTTGATACCATCCTGAATCAAATGGACTCATCAATTAAGCAGTTTAACAGATAAAATAGGTGTTGAGAAAACCAATAACAATGATATTCAAGATGCATTATGTTATACAATGCTTCATCAACACTCCAGTTTATTGATTGTTTTAGGGAAATCTGTGGCTAAATTGCTGATGGGCAGAAAATTAAGCAGACATATGGCAATATTATTCCCCAAAAGGGATTAGCACATCCAGGATGATTGTGATGACATTAAATACAAAATTGGCGATTGTGTTTGGATGTTTCATCATCAAAAAGAAATGATTTGAAACCAGAATCACAAGAAAACTATACAAACAAAGTCACAGTCCACCCCAGAATTCAAAAAATATAGAAGACATATAATCCATATATGCCAATGAGTCATAGAATATATACATCTTCCAGTGTTTTTATGAATTAATAATGAAAAAATTACTCAAACCTGTGAAAAAACATGAAACACCCAACATAGTGCTGGAAGATGAAAGTTTACAGAAGCAACAGACTCAGATAGAATGTAATGAAGCAGATGCAGTAATGGACTTACAACATGAGATACCCATAAAACCAAGAATCAACAGATCACTCATGCCCAAATATAATAAACAGAGACCTCTGAAATTACAAGACTATGTATGAAAATAATAACCTGGTTTAGTAAAGAGTAAAAAAAGGTTTTGTAAAATATGTATGTATTTAATACGTTTATAAGATTAATCTAGAAAAGACATAAAATAGTAATCAGATTAATCTGAATTTTATAAAAATGCAATTAAGAAAACATATAGTGGACAATAGATTACTGAAAGTGAAAAATTAACAACCAGATAACAAAAGAAATTTAATTAGTACTAATAAAATACTAATTAAATTACAAAGCAATGATCCTGCTGATAGAATAAATACCACCAAGACTTCAGAAAACAAAAGGATGAGAACATATAAAGCCCTATGAAGAGAATGAAAAAAAGGTGTTCATTGTCATCTTTGGAATAACTGTGCTACCAGAAAAAGCAGTGGAAAAAACAGCAGGAAAAACCATTAGACACCCAGGATCTTGTATCCTAAAGATTCATTAAGATGATTAGGAATTTTACAGCTCACACTGATATTATTATGTTGAACCACCTCAAGGGCCACCCAGATTTTGAAAATACATTGTGGAGTAAAGGTAAACATTTTCTACCTTGTATTAATTACCAAACAGATTTATTAATTGAAAGTACTTTCATTCCTAGTCAGTGTATGATCAGATATTATAGACTAGCCTAGATTAGCATTTGGACTTTATATGTCTGCTATATATTATTGTGTGTGTATAACTACAACTGCATCTTACTTGTAATTTATTGATAAGTAGATTAATAAATTGTTATTTTTATCCATGGTTAACGAGTTAAAATCATAGCACCCCTCTCCTAATACTAAAATTAACATTAAGATCAAAAGCATTCAATCTACTTCTTTCTGAATAATAAATATCAATCATCAATGTATTACCAAATAATTTTAAAGAGACAAAAAATAATTAACAACATTACTCAATAAAAATAATTATAGACAAAACATATTAATGGTGAAATAGCATAACATATATAAATCTATCCCTCTTTATTTTTATAAAGCATATTATTACACATAAAATATATTAAATCTTTTAATAATAAAGGCAGGTCATGCATAACATTAATATTATTACCAGACAAATAATTATTTCTTTTTATCATTAGAGGATTCAATGAATTTTATGTGTAATATTGTGTTTTGTAAGATTAAAAAGATATGGGTTATTTATCCTTTAATGCCTCAGACTAAGTTTTTTTAAAATTATTTGTTAGATATATTATGATTATTTGTTTTTCAGTAAGATAAATGAATATCTTGATCATTTGCAATATCTTTGATTCTAATATTAATTTTGTTATCAAGGGGAAGGGGTACATTTGATTTTGTTTATTTAAAGTTTTTTGATTTAAATGTTGATAAGGTTGATAATAATTTACGTTGTTGCCTTAGTAAAATACTTCTTTTCTTAATTTAATATAAAAAATAATAGTAAAGTGACACTACTCTGGAAAAATTATAAATTTTATAACATATTTCTAAGCATAGCTTTTGACCAGGTCAGTAATATTCAAAGAACTACTGTAAGCCATTAAATTAAATTTAACATTAAACCAAATTTACAGAACTACATTTGGGTAAAAGTAGTTCTATGAATATAATAAATCTGGTTTAAAGCAATGCTTGGAAATAATATTTTATTAAATTCATAATCTTTCCAGAATAGTGTACTTTTAATATATATTAATCACTGCTTTATAATCTTTTTTCAAAGTACTTATTTTTGATGCTTTTCCATAATTTCAAAGTAGAGTATAATTAATTTGATAAATTTTTGGGAGACAATTAGAACCTCTCCAGTGTAATGTTTTTATTGCTTTTTAGCTTACATAAATCCCTGCTTTGAAATCTGATCACACAGCCATATTTGCAAATGTTGAAAGTCTTTTATTTTTTAAATATTGATGAAATTTGGTATATTTTTTGAAAACTATTCTATCTGCCATTATCAGTTAATGAGGCTTCATTACCATTTTAGAAATTTACATTATAGTTTTTGTAATTATAGTGTTTTCTCCCAAGTTCTTCTTAAATTCGTATTTTAGATAGAATTGTTCAATTTAGTCATTTCAATTTGTCTATTTCAGCTATTTTTGGATAGAAATTCTTCATTGGGGGTGGGTAGGTTTTACATTTTTATGATATACCATAATTTCAAAGCAGAGAATAATAAATTTCATAAATAGAATCTTTCATGTAATGTTTTTTTTTAGTTTATATAACTGATACTTTGGAATCTGAATGCAGATGCATATTTGCAAATGTAAAAGATAAATAATAATTCCCACCATATTAATCAAGCCCCATCTGCCATTGTGAGTTTTTTAGACATTTACATTATAGTTTTTCTGTTTTTGTTGTAATTCAAATTTTACAGCAATTTCTTTTTTTTTTTAATTTGTATTTTAAAAGGAATTGTGTGATTTAATATTTTAATTTGTCCATTTCAACTAATTTTGGATAGAAATTTTTCATTGGGATGGGGGGTCATGTTTGAAGAAATTTTCAGCAATTTCTGTTTTTGTAGTTGAAATTTTATAGCATTTTCTTTGTTTTTTTTTTTTTAAATTTGTATTTTCGAAGGATTTGCCAGATTTATTTTTCAGGGATTTTTTCCATCGATGATTTGGGTTTTTTTTTACATCAATGATTTTAGCGATTTTGTTTTTTATTTTTTTACATCAATGATTTCAGCGATTTTGTTTTTTATATTTTTCCATCGATGATTTCAGTGATATTGTTTTTTATTTTTTTCCATCAATGATTTCAGCCACTTTTGGATAGAAATTTATCACTTGCATGTTTCATGGCAGTAGTTGATGATACTGCAGTGTCACCCAGTGGCCACGTGTGGCAAAGTTATAACTATTGAATGAAGTAATTCTACAAAAGGTAAATCCATTATTCAAGCTAATTAATGCTTTGAAATCTTTTAAAACATTATTTATTTAAATTCTGAAAGGGTGACATATTAGTTGTCTTCTATAGGATTGCTATTTTTCTTTTATTTTTCATACTCTTAAAATATCAAGTATTTAAATATTCTAGTTATCAAAATCCATAAAGGTGGAATTGAATTATTTTAAATAGCAGAAAAAGTAGGGGGTCAAATCTTAATGGATATTTTATTAAATGAAATTTTCTCTATACATATTGTGCCAATGCCAAATTGGCACATGTAAAAAATTATTAAAATCTTTCGTAAAAGAGAGTGAAATAAAAGTTATAAAAATCGAAAGTTTCTTTAAATGTAAATGCAGTTTGTTTTCGTGAAAATAAAATTTAAAAATCAGAGAGTTCTTAAAAATAAAGCTTACAATTAAAGGGGAGAGGGGGATTTTTGTTTAGAAAAGATAAAAATAAGAGTTCATAAAAGTTAAAGAGTATTATTATTATAAATTAAAAGGTTAAAAAAATATAAAAATCTCTTTTCATTCCAGTTTATTACAATAAATTATATGTGTGTGCGAATGTAAACAAAAGTATCCATGTTAGAATAATATAAAAAAGAAAAATATATATAAATGAAAGTTAAAAAAAAATTATATTTGGAAAACACAGCGATGGCTATTAAGTTAAATAAAGACAACACATTTATGAAAATAAATATTGAAATGAAATGTATTTAAAAACACAGTGGTGAGCTACTAATTAAGGATATAAAAACAACATGTTTTGAGATATCTAATTAATCAATCGTCAAAAACACATCATAGGATTAGTTATCAAGGAATTTCGACAACACCTATTGCACTTATTCCCAGAGGATATAAAAACAAAAACAATTCACAGATATAAATAGCTAGATTTTATCGGACATTCAGAGGGAGTTTGCAATTCAGTCTAGTTTCCAGTGACAGTTTGCTCAGTACAATTTCTATTATGTATGCAGCAACCAACATGTACTGTTGAGCAGCCTTGGAAATATACGCTTGAGCTTCAGCCTTTTGAGTCCAACAAGATCATCACAACCTGCCTGTGAAATAATGTTGACATAACAACTCTGAAACCCTCCATCAAAATGTGCAGCTGTCTCCAAGAAGAAACCAACGGATTACCATAAATTCTCTTCAATAAACAAAATCTAAATGGTTAGATATAATCCATCAGAAGCAGCAGAAGTAGCCAATGACAAGAAAAAAATCCTAGGTATATGTTTTATTATTATCATTTACACATAGTAGTCACCACTGTAATCCGTAAATATTCAAGATGCAAATAATATGAACTCTATCATACATAAAATGAACTATTGATATGTGTGTGTAAGTTTCAAATGCTATTAATGCTTTATTATTATGTTTATGAATGTGAGATAATTTAAAATGTCTAAGATTATTTTTGCTTTTTTCATAAAATATACTATCATATGTTAATTTAAAAATGTGCGTGTGTTAAAATTGGATTTATAAAATGTTTATAATGCATTTATGTTAGTAAATTATCTTTAAACTTAATTAATGTTGATTAAAATAAATTGTCTTTAAATTTAAACTTTATCTGTTGGTCAATTCTTTTTATCAATCTCTTCTTACCAATATTTTATTACTGATTAAAATTAGACTGGGCTAGTTAAAGGAATTGTTTCGAGCGCTGGATTATGAGCCTACTGCCCGAATATGTTAGTCTTCAGACTAGCTGGCGCCCCGGGGTTTACCCTGAAACAAATAAAGTATTTGGATAGTAGGGGTTTGAATCTAGCAGCCAAGATGGGCCATTGTTGATAGTTAAAGCTATCAATAAGATCTCCCATTTTGCTCGAACATGCCGGTTCGTTCACGTAACCTTTATAAGATTATAAATGTATTATGAAGGAGTTTGAAACCGGCCAAAACTTATATATATATATATGTATAAGTAGGTGGTTTCAGCAGTTCGACCTGGTACAGTATATTATAGTGGCATAGCATATTATTAATCTAAATTATAGTATTCAAAGAGGGGTCATTTATTATTAAAGCAGTAAATCTCATTCAATGTCATTAATGACATTTATCCATACTGCATTACTGACATTTGGCTTATTGTCATGAATATATATATATATATATATATATTATGTGCTGCTAACCTGAGGATTCCGACAAGATCGGACCTATGGATTTCCTCTTCATGTTCTGTCCTGTGGATAGTTTAGTTTCCCAGGACATATTCCATACTAAAAGGCCTCTGCACATCAGTGAAACCACACTATGCCTAACTACTTTTCTATAAGAACTGCCCTTAAAAGTGTGTCTTAGACTTCATTTTTCATCCAGAAGCACATTATTATTTCTTTGCCATTATGTCAGTACTGCCACATCTTCATATTATTATTTTTTTTGCTTCATGACGTAGATTAATGTTTTAATATTAAAATGGCACTCGGCTTAATATATATAAATGACAAATATTACTAATTTTAATAATTAAAACTTGATCTGTTCTACCATAAAAGTTCTAACAAATATCCTACATATAAAGTCAATACAACACTATTTCCTGTTCCGTTGTATCACGTGTTTCTTGAAAGTTTATAGAAAAATGGTAACGTTCTTTTTAAAAATAATAATAAGTTCCCATAAGAAAACAAAAATAAAAATTAAAAAAATAGTTTATAAGTTCTTTCTGGATCTGGTTCTTCATAAAATATTGTTCAAAAGTTATTATTTCTAAATTAATTTATAATTGTTGAATTATTCTCATTTACTTATTTCCATTAACTTAGCTTGGCCTGATTTGGTTTGGCCTGGACGTCCACGTATTACTTGCGCATTTTTTAAAACAATATATCTAGGTAAGAATCTTTTTTTCATCTATAACGTCCAGCGTTTTAGATTACTTCAATATAATAATTTTATTATATTACGATTTTAAATAATCATATTTATAATCTATTTGCCTTTTCAAATCGTCAATATTTAGTCTTTTAAGCACAAAGACTTAACAAGGCATATATTTATTAAATTACTACTTCTTATATCTTTACTTAAGATATACATTTTATTTTTTAAAAATCTGCAAAATACTTTCTTTCTATAGAAATATTCATATTTTTTTGAATATCTATCTATAATAGACAATAGTAATTTAAACTTTTTAATACTATTTATGGTCCAAAACACTACTTTTCTCCATCTACCATGGTTTTATGTACTAATCCAGCGTCTGATATTTTCTAGCATAAAGTTTCTGATATATTTCCACCTTCGTGATGTTTCCATGATTAATCGTACGTAAATTGAGTTTCAATATTGAGAAGACCAATAGGGAATTATTAAGTTTCTACTGCATACTTATCATTTAAAATTTCATAAAATAATATACAATAACACTCTTATGATTTTACAACTGATTTTAAGAGCGTTTATAAATTTACTTAGCTATTTTCTCAATAGCACAATTGACTTTTAAAATTTATTGTAGAGAGCCCCCCTCAACAATTGAATCCAGCTTATATACTGCCAGAAACTCCTTATCTGATTGGTACATTTAAACAATCAAACTTTCTAGCTTATTTACATATTTACTAACACACTATTAAAAATAAAATAATGACTTTTTTAATATTTAATATTATTACATTTTTTAAAATAATCTTTATCGTTTATTCAAATCTATCAAACATTTTTTAAAATATTCTTTCTCACTTGATTTAAATCTTAACTTTTATAAGATCATTTAAAATAAACTAAATCTTTTTTAAATACGTTATATTTTTAAGACAATATTTTTAAAAATCAGATTTAATATTTTACATTAATATCTTTATTTTTATCTCGTGATAACTCACGTATTATTTATAAATTTCACAACATAATTTTAAAATAGTTTTGCAACTTTATGAGAAAGCTTCCAAGCATGTGTGTGTGTATCTCTAATTAACATCTGTCTTTACAATACAAGAAACGCTTCCCATAATCTAAAAATAACTTAACAATTGCTTTTTTAAAACAAATACTTATTTTTAAAAATAAATATAATATTACATCAGCTTTTAAAATAATTATTTGATATGATTAAAATCAAATATTAACCTCAATTTAAGCACTTATAATTTAAAATATTTTTATTCACTTTTAACATATATTTTAAACTAAATAAATATCTTGGTCTAATTTTAACTTGTCTTTTAAATACTTTAGCTTTAAACATTTGTCATTAAATTTATTAATGCAGTATTACATCATAATCATCATCATTTTTTTAAATATCTTCTCAATACCAACACAATTCACACATCAAATAATTACAGATTGCTCTAATTAAACTTATGGTAACATTACCACAAGCAAAGTCAACATCACATATTTAAAATACTTCTTAAATTTAAAATTTTCTACTAGATTAGCACAAAACTTAAATGGTGACCCATATAAAAGGGCACATATTCCCCTCCTTCGGATAAAATTTTAAATTTAACATCCATCTTTATTATCTTTACTCCACATTGATCAATTTTATCTTCCTTATCATCTAAACATTATAATAAATTATTCTATCACAAAGTGTTATAAAGTATTGAAATATCATTTTAAATCTCACTAAGAAAACACTTTTAAATAAACTACAATGACTTTCTTTTACTTTATGGATTAAGTTTCACTTCTCCTGCCTTATCTTTTAATTAGATTACCTTTATTTTTCTAACATTTCTACAAATATCAAGTATTTAAATTCTTTTAAATACACCTTTACATAAGCTACTAAAAATACATATTATTATAGTTAATACTATATTTTAAACTACTCTATGTATTTTATTTATAACTTATTGCTAATTTCATTAGCAATCTTATAGATTATCATTTAACAAATCTACATATTTCTCTTTTAAAGAGATTAACCTGATCCTTTAAGATTAATCAATTTTATGATCACTACCATATTATACATTAATCCTTCATAAGATCCACTTATAGGTACTTTAAACATATGAGTTTTATACTCTCTAACCTTATTATCTAGCTTTTTGCTTTAAAATATCTATTGTAATAGCTAACTCCACTTTTATTTAGTCATTCTGACAAAACTTATTTCTTTTAAACTGTCATTTACATATTTTGTAAATTTTTTCAACTAAAACTTTATTCACTATGCTAATTTATTATATAATAAATTATTTCTTTATGTCAAGCATTATATTTAAACATGACATTAAAATATTTATTCATATTACTTTGAAATTATAACTCACATCTCAGATGGAAATGGAATTAGGCTCCTGGCATTATAAGTTCCCTTTTCCCCATCTGGTGTGGTTAACATAAACGCATTCTCTCCTACTTTGCAAGATATTCTATATGGACCTTCATATAGACTAAGAAATTTTTTAAATTGATTTCTTTGTAGGTTGCTAACATGGGGTGTTCTAACCAGAACTAAATCATTAATTTTAAATGGATGTGGTTTATTATGGGCTTTCTTTACTCTTTTAGCACCCATAATATGAAGCTTTACTTTAGCTTGATTATTATCCTCATCCCTATCAATTGGTTCTCTTACAATCGGTATAGGCGTTCTAATTAATAAGGGCTCATGTTTCCCATAATGCAAACGAATAGGAGTGAAACCAGTGGACTCATTATACGTACTATTAATATAGTTAATAACCTCAGGGAGTTTTTGCACCCACTTCTTATGATTATCAGCTACATACACCCTAAACAATCGACTAAGCTCCCGCATAACACGTTCGCATGGATTAGATTGAGGGTTTCTTATGGAGCTCATAACATGTTTGAGGTCTTGACCCTGAATCCACTCATTCCATCTATTCGATATAAAAGCAGTAGCATGATCTGTTAATATAATTTTTGGTTTTCCTACTAATGGAAACTGATAATTCAGCATGCATTTTATAACAAAATGTGCACTAGTTTTAGGCACAGGATATGCTGCTACAAACTTACTGAATACATCATAAGCTACTAAAATAAATTTCTGTTGTTTAAATGGTGGTAAAGGCCCATAAAAATCAATAGCCAACAATTCATTAATTTGATTTGGAATAATTGGCTGCATTATACCAACATATGATTTGTTACAATACTTAGACTTCAAGCAAGTAGAACATGTTTTAATTTTCCTTATGACACGCTTATACATTTTATCCCAATAAAAAATAGATTTTAATACGTACATAATCTTTGGTGCACCGTAGTGACCATAACTACAATGTACATACATAATTACTTTGTCAATCATGGAGTCAGGAACAACTATCCTCCATGATTCCCCCTGATTTGAATTTAAATTGTACATAAGTAAATTCTGATACATCTTATACTTGCTAAAAATCCTTTTAATACTTTTATTCTTACTATTTTTATTATCATGACTATTTAAGATAGTCATGATTCTATTTAATTTATGATCCTGACCTTGAATCATAGTAAGATTATTATAATCATCTACTATAGATTCATCCCTGTCTACATCCACACTACTAATAATTATATTTTGAGCATTAGGATGTTGGGATAACAGACAAATAGGGTGGCGGCTAAGAATATCAGCAGGGATATTCTGTCTCCCTTCAATATAGATCACTCTATAGTTGAACTGCTGGAGATACAAGCTCCACCTAACAAGTCTCTCATTACTGAGGTAGCTTTTGTTCAAAAACTCCAAGCTTCTATGGTCGGTCAGCACAATTACTTCTGATCCCAATAAAAATTGGCGTAATTTCTGAAAAGCCCAAACAACAGCTAGGGTTTCCTTTTCAGTAATAGTGTAATTCAACTCAGCACCTCTTAAATGACGGCTTAAGAAGTACAACACATGAGGTACCTGATCCTCATCGAGCTGATACAACACTACTCCCAGACCATAGTAACTACTATCTGTCTGCACATAAAATGTTTTACTAAAGTCAGGATACATTAAAATTACGTGTTTTAAAAATTTACTTTTAATTATATTAAATTCATGGTCATGTTCAGCAGTCCATTTCCATTTTTCAGATTTCTTTAATAATTTAGATAAGTTTATAGTATCTTCCTGCGAAATTTTTGTAAAACCTATTATAATAATTACACAATCCGAAAAATGATTTTAACTGTTTTACTGTTTTTGGGATGGGAAAACGTTGAATAGCTGCAATCTTTTCAGGATGGGGTTGGATTCCATGCTCATTTATTAAATGACCTAGAAAAGTAATTTCTTTAGCTGCTATTGAACATTTTTCCATATTTATTTTAACATTTTGCATCTGACACTCAGTAAAAAATAATTTTAAATGTTGGATATGCTCATGTAAACTATCAGAAGCAATAACTATATCATCCACATACATGATGATTTTCTCTTTCAATTGTTTCGAAAAAATCATGTCTAAACATCTGATCAAACCAGCACCACTATTAATGAGACCAAAAGGCATCCGTCTGAAAACATACGACTGGCCTTGAAATCTAAATGCAGTATATTGCTGATCACTCTCATGCAGTGGTATTTGCCAATAACTAGCTGTCAGATCAAATGTAGAGAAAATTGACCTCTTGTGAAATTTAGTTAAGAGCTCATGTACAGGTGGAGGAATATCACGCTCTGGTATAGTTACATTATTTAACATACGAGCATCCAAGCACACTCTAATACTGCCATCCTTCTTCTTCACAATAACCAATGGGTTTACGTAAGGAGAAGGGCATTTCTTAATTATATCCCACTCTAGCATTTTGTCAATTTGACTCTGTACCTCATCCTTATATTGGTAAGGAATTGGGTACATCTTTTGATGGAAAGGATCATTACTCTTCAATTTTATTCTATGGGTATATCCCTTTATTATACCAGGAATTTTAGAGAATATATTCTTAAAATTATACATTAATTGATATAAATTTTCACCCAATTCAGAATTTATTGCATAAACATGTTCAATTTTAGCCTTTATGCTGGCATCAATTAATGTGTTCTGTATGCATAATAATTGACTAGAAAGGTTATGCATACCATATTCAAAATTAAGCCTTTCTTCTTTACAAATAAAAATCCTATTATGAAAATCTATCTGACATTTATTCAAAATCATGAAGTCAGCTCCTATTATGGCTTCATGTATTAATCCAGGCATAATAAGAAAAACATGCCCAAATTCTGTATTATTTATTTTGAAGGTAATCCAGACTTGTTTATTTGATAACTTTGTCCTCTTTCCATTTGCTAAAGTTACTTGAATTTGTTTTACTGGCAATGAAGGTATATCCCTTTCTACACTCACCAGATTTTGATACATTGACTCTGACAATATGGAAGCTTGACTTCCGGAGTCAATTAGGGCTTCAACTCTAATACTATTTATATGCAAAATTACAATGGGACACTGATAAGTTATTGGTGGTTCGCCTATAGTAAAGGGCTCTAAATAATCAATATCAAGATCTAAAGTATTCAGCATCCACATCTGATCGTTCCCCATTTTGTTAGCAACAGGTCCTTGCAAAGAGGAACTAACGTACAAAGACCTTTCTAATTTAACTTCTTACTATTAGTTTTATTAGCTGGTCTCTTCAAAATGGTAGTTACACCACTTGTAGAAGGCTGATTATGCAAATCCTCACTTCTATCTTTATTTGTATTATACTGTACAGTTTTCTTAAAATATGGAGACATTCTATCTCTACCTTTATAACTAAAACTTCTCTTAAAGCCTCCAGGAGATTTTACTCCAGTATTGACACTAAGACTTGCTAATGGGTAATTATTTTTATCCCTATTTACTCTAAACTTATTATCAATAGATAACTCTGCTACTTCCAGAGCATCTAATATTTCGGAGACTTCCTCAATTGTCCCACGGTCAGCAGCTATTAACAACTGTTCCACATGCTTTGGTAAGTTGTGTCTAACTATTCTGACAATTTGTCCCTCCGACAATGGACAAGCAGTCAAAGTCTTCAAACGAACGGCTTGACTTCTGAAAAAAACTGGTGTAGCTGCCTTTGCTAACTTGGTACTTATCTTGGGTAATTTGATACCGAATGCAATCCTGTTTGTCGGAGTTCCAAAAGCTCCCGACAATAAAACATTTGAAATCACCATACGTCATGGGTTTCTCAAACAGAGATTGCCACCAATCTTTAGCTACTCCGTATAAATGATTGCTACACACGGCTACTTTCTCCTTTTCAGACAAAGAACATATCGAAAACAATTCATCCAAATTGTTTAGAAACTCCGAGGGATTTTCCATGTATTCCCCTTTAAATGGTTTAACTTTCATAAACCTTAAGGCCATAGAATTATTTGAACTACCCTCATGACTAATTACTTCTCTAGTTGGTCTATTGTCAATTTCCTTCACAAGAGTATTGTCTGACTGATTATTATTATTACTACTTGGCTTAATTAATTCTATATTATTTATTTGTGAAGAATCAACATAGTCAACATATGCTTTACTACTTATTTTTCCTGTAAACATTTCTGCCTTGGCATTACTTATACTTTTCATTTCTATTTGATCATATACTTGCTGAAATTTCCCTTCTAAGTCCATCTGTTCAAGCACTTGTTTCACATATCCTTTTTGCTCTTTTCTGAACTCATCTAGATTCTTATCCAAAATTTCTTTATACTTGTCATTACTTTGTTCTATCATTCCTGCATGATCCTTTATATCTTTCTGAATACGTTTTATATTTTCTCCAACTTTCGATCGATATTTATTTTCATCGACCTTTTTGACATCTATACTCTTAAATTTCTCTACTAATTCCTGCTCTATTTCATTTTTTATGTCCCTTTTTGTCTGAATTATAGCACTCTTAACATCTTTGATATCTTCATTAAGATTACTAACTTGGTTCTTAACATCACCAATTTCAATATTAACTTTTAATTTATAATCCTCAATTTTTAAGGTTAAATTATTATTATTGATTTTACATTGATCAATAGATTCAGCTATTTGATCTCTTAGTCCTTTGATTGTGTTTTCTGAAAACTCATGAAATTCTCTTTCTAGCCTTTCTTGATTTCTATCATCAACTTTTAGTATTTCTAATTTTAAAGACTCAATTACTTCTTCATTCTTATCAAATCTTGTGTCTATACTATCCATTCTATCTTCCATTTTCTTATTCATATTTTTTATTTCATTCTTAATAGAATCATTATCTTTTTTTAAAGAATCAAATCTAATATTATTATCCTCCTTTATTTCTTCTTTTAAAGAATCTAATCTAATATTATTATCTTTTCTCAAAGAATCTAATCTAATATTATTATCCTCTTTCATTTCTTTCATACTCTGCATCATTATTTTAAAATATTTCTCAAAACCAGAATGCTCTACATCTTTTTCAGGTTTCACTACTTCTTTTCCTACAGTTTTAAAAATTACCTCTTCCTCCTCTTCTATTTCACTATCCATATTTTGAGTATTTTCTAATACTATTTCTGAATTCGCTGATTTTTCTATTGCTCTGCTCTCCCCACAACTATTATCTTCTACAACAAAATTTGACATTTCACCTTCTAAATCTTTATCCCAATTATCCATTTTTTATAC
Source organism: Epiperipatus broadwayi (assembly GCA_028023455.1). Classification (NCBI taxonomy): domain Eukaryota; kingdom Metazoa; phylum Onychophora; class Udeonychophora; order Euonychophora; family Peripatidae; genus Epiperipatus; species Epiperipatus broadwayi. Next base: position 8,461,447 of record JAQFVV010000040.1, read on the forward strand.
TTTTTTAAAATTCAATCCTAACAATATGCAGTACTTATTATTTTATACTTTTTTAAAATACAATTCCCCATCAACCTTCCCATCTCCACTCAACTCACTTTTACAACTAATCATATAATAGTATCCTCAAAAACTCTACATTACTTACTATTAAATAATTATATAAATTTCAATAACAAAATTGTGTCATATCATTTATTTTTACACCTATGACCCACAGACAATTTGCACATAATATATAATATTAAATATCCATTTAAAATATTTCAAGAATTGATATGGTCACATTATAATATAATTATTTGCCACATTTCTATAATTTATTGTTTTATTAACTTAAAATCAACATAGTATTTAACTTCAAAGAATAATCATATTACAGATACCACATGAAAATATAATACTCTACTAATAAAATTTTTATTTTAATTTTATTTTAATTTTATAATCAACATCTAATCAATTATAAATATTATTATAAAATACTAATTATACTTATCACTTTATTCTCCTAACATATACTAATCCTAAAATTATATATCTTAATCCCTAATTAAATATTTAGCCTAAAACGTTGTGGCCAAAAACTTTCTTGACCACCTATCGGGCTGATAAAATTGTAACTTTAACATATCAAACCGATAACGTTTGAACATCTAAATCCTACTTAAACGTATCATGCCAATCACGTTGAGCGCCAAAATCTTCCTACCCTTTGTACCCTTACTTCTTGATATATAAAATAGTTTAAAATACAACTAGCTCAGTTACATTATTATGCTTAATTAAAATTTGCATATCTATCTTTAATATACTTTTATATTATCATATCTTAATTAAATTTATTATCAATCATCAAAATCAATATAGTTCTAGATTATACTAATTAAATAAGTATTTAATAAAATTATGAGACTGTGAAGTAAAGTTACAAAGTAATAAGCAGATTTACACTGAGTCAATATCTCCCAAGATACCGTCTCAATGGCATAAGAATACTACCACTACCTTATTATCTTACCACTACATCTATAGCATTCTTATGACTTTTAAATGAAATAAATTATCTTTAATAATACTAAAATAATTCCTAACTTTTAACTTAAAATATAATTAAATAATCTCAGGTTCTTCTAAGCTGTTTTTAAAATAATAATAACTCATGTAAATAAGTATGATGTGGGATTTTATATCAAACTTAAATACACCTAACTTATTTAAATAATAATAATAAATAATACTAATCTTAGAGTGTAATTTAATCTCATCTATTTCTATGATATAATCAATCATTAAATGAACAAACAATCATATGTATATTTTTATTTCATATGGTATCTTAATTTTGGAATAGATCAAAATCTTATACTTAATAATCCGTGGCAATAAACAATACTGTATTCTTATAATGTGCATTATAATCATTTTATGACCATTGCAATATTTTCTGTTCATGTCAATCAATTCTTATAAAATAATGTTAAGCAAATATTGTATTCATTTCTAAATAATAATAACAAATTCATTTTTGTACAAATATTATGTTTATTTCAAATCATCTGATGTCAAAATGCTGTGGTGAAAAATAATGAAAACTCGACACACTTTTAAAACAAATTAACAAATTTATTTACAATAACTTCAAATAAAAATTTATTTACACTATTTACAGTTTTAGAATTTAAGAAAATAAATAAAAATAAAATAAGAAATTACAAATACAAGAAGTTTATACTGTTACTAATTCATGTGCTTAACAAGCAATTATACATTCTTCAAATACTATACTAATAATATTATAGTATGTTTTCAAAACTTAGATTTTTAAAATAAATAGTAGTGTACTTTAATTACTACAAATAATAATATATGTCAAGACTATTTATGTAGCATGTGTAAACAATGAAGCTCTACTAATTAAATAGCTACATTAATTAAGTATTACCATTTATAATGTATCATCATATATTTACTTTATTATTAGCATTGCTTAATAGCTTTATAAAATTAATGTATCTTTGTAATGTAAAACAAATAATTGACTGTAATTATACTTTACTTAATGTAATTCCTGTTATATGTTTTATCAAATATGCATTACATATCTGTACTGTTCAAATACTATTATTTAAATCATTTATCAATTTCAAATTCATAAAGCATTACCTTAGATAAATTCTATGATTCTTTTCTGTGTAAAATCATTACTTTACTTAATATGTTATTTTAATCCTTTCTGATAATTTTATTTATAAACATCCTCTAAATTTATCTAAAACTTCCGATAAAACAAATATCAACTTTAAACAAAGTATTCATCATCCAAATTACCTATACTACATCGTCTATACTTAATAAACTTCAATCCAAATATAAGCTTCTACCCATAACGTAACTTAATTTATTTAATAAAACAAAATACAAAAAAAATAGAGTCTTTTCAAATCTATTCTTATCTTGCAAATAATAAAATAATTACCTAAATAAAGAATAAATATAATTCTAATACTATAACATAATAAAATATCAAAATTTATTTATGAAAGAATCATATAATTATTTCTAAGCTTCTTATGTAATGTTGTATCATGTTGACATTATAAATTAAAACTTATGCATATTTTAATAAAGTTCGTTGCCAATATAATGTATGTGTTTTCTTAAAATATCTATACATTCATTCCACAAAACATAATATTTGGTTGATCTAAAGAAAAAAAACATATTAAATTCATCAAAATCATTATACAATGTTTTTACCATAATAATAATAATGTCCAATCTGCTATCCAGCATTCTTCGGAATTTGCAGCTTCATAAAATAAAATCATTCACATTTATACTCATAAACATTCATTAGAATATTCCGTGTTATATTAATTATAAAAATAAATTTATGTAATTAATTATTATATTATTTTTAAGTTATTATTTAATAAATGTACCTAACCTACTTTTAATAGTTTAATAATATTTTAAATTTTATGTTAAATAAATAAAATAAAAGTTTATATTACGTATTTCCAGCGACGACTTGTGTTCTACCATAAAAGTTCTAACAAATATCCTACATATAAAGTCAATAGAACACTATTTCCTGTTCCGTTGTATCACGTGTTTCTTGAAAGTTTATAGAAAAAAATGGTAACGTTCTTTTTTAAAAATAATAATAAGTTCCCATAAGAAAACAAAAATAAAAATTAAAAAAATAGTTTATAAGTTCTTTCTGGATCTGGTTCTTCATAAAATATTGTTCAAAAGTTATTATTTCTAAATTAATTTATAATTGTTGAATTATTCTCATTTACTTATTTCCATTAACTTAGCTTGGCCTGATTTGGTTTGGCCTGGACGTCCACGTATTACTTGCGCATTTTTCAAAACAATATATCTAGGTAAGAATCTATTTTTCCATCTATAACGTCCAGCGTTTTAGATTACTTCAATATAATAATTTTATTATATTACGATTTTAAATAATCATATTTATAATCTATTTGCCTTTTCAAATCGTCAATATTTAGTCTTTTAAGCACAAAGACTTAACAAGGCATGTATTTATTAAAATTACTACTTCTTATATCTTTACTTAAGATATACATTTTATTTTTTAAAAATCTGCAAAATACTTTCTTTCTATAGAAGTATTCATATTTCTTTTAAATATCTATTTATAATAGACAATAGTAATTTAAACTTTTTAATACTATTTATAGTCCAAAATACTACTTTTCTCCATCTCATGGTTTTATGTACTAATCCAGCGTCTGTTATTTTTCTAGCGTAAAGTTTCTGATATATTTCTACAATACGTGATGTTTCCATGATTATTCGTACGTAAATTGAGTTTCGATATTGAGAAGACCAATAGGGAATTATTAAGTTTCTACTGCATACTTATCATTTAAAAAATTCATAAAATTATATACAATAACACTCTTATGATTTTACAACTGATTTTAAGAGCGTTTATAAATTTACTTAGCTATTTTCTCAATAGCACGATTAACTTTTAAAATTTATTGTAGAGAGAGCCCCCCTCAACAATTGAATCCAGCTTTTATACTGGCAGAAACTCCTTATCTGATTGGTACATTTAAACAATCAAACTTTCTAGCTTATTTACATATTTACTAACACACTATTAAAAATAAAATAATGACTTATTTAATATTTAATATTATTACATTTTTTTAAAAATAATCTTTATCGTTTATTCAAATCTATCAAACATTTTTTAAAATATTCTTTCTCACTTGATTTAAATCTTAACTTTTATAAGATCATTTAAAATAAACTAAATCTTTTTAAATACGTTATATTTTTAAGACAATATTTTTAAAAATCAGATTTAATATTCTACATTAATATCTTTTATTTTTATCTCGTGATAACTCACGTATTATTTATAAATTTCACAACATAATTTTAAAATAGTTTTTGCAACTTTATGAGAAAGCTTCCAAGCATGTGTGTGTGTATCTCTAATTAACATCTGTCTTTACAATACAAGAAACGCTTCCCATAATCTAAAAATAACTTAACAATTGCTTTTTTAAAACAAATACTTATTTTTAAAAATAAATAAAATATTACATCAGCTTTTAAAATAATTATTTGATATGATTAAAATCAAATATTAATCTCAATTTAAGTACTTATAATTTAAAATATTTCTATTCACTTTTAACATATATTTTAAACTAAATAAATATCTTGGTCTAATTTTAACTTGTCTTTTAAATACTTTAGCTTTAAACATTTGTCATTAAATTTATTAATGCAGTATTACATCATAATCATCATCATTTTTTAAATATCCTCTCAATATCAACACAATTCACATATCAAATACTTACAGATTGCTTTAATTAAACTTATGGTAACATTACCACAAGCAAAGTCAACATCACATATTTAAAA